>JAPDVR010000007.1:13223108-13783108 GCA_026230005.1 Gila orcuttii | reverse complement strand
GATTGGGTGATGTGCTCGTTTATATATCACAAGCTTTAAATTGGAATAGATTTTTTGACATGCGCACATTGCATGAATATACAGAGTTGCCGCTGTTTGCGCATAATAACCATTCTCCTACATTGGTTCTTTTTTCTGTTTTAAACAGCCGACATAATATTTATCCATTTCTGGTCATAATTTGGAGACAATGAGCACATTAACCGTTTTGCCGTTCTGCTTTTATTTATAACGCAGTAAAAATGCGTCCAAAACCAGTCTTCTGTGGATGCGAATCTGAAAAAGGACTGGTGAGATGTTGTCCTGCCCCACTTCACAGACGCAGTGAAAGGAGAATTTTAGAATGACGGGACACTCATTCATTTGACACTTTATTCAACAGGAAGAACAACTCGCTTTTTCAATGTCAGTGCACATGCGCAATACTTTCAGTTTCGGTTTTCAATCCGATCAAGTGTTTACATATTCTCTCGATCAGATTAGAAAAGGAATAAACCACCCCTTTCAAAACAATCTAAATTTCCTTCGGATCAAGCTCAATCGGATCGATTAAGGTGTTTACATGAAAGCTTTTCAGTCCGATTGAGCCGTCAATCCGATTATTAATGGATTATTTGGTTGCATGTAAACGTAGCCACTATGAGTATCACATACAGATATGGGAGTATATGAGAATGATGTGATGTCACTGTGATCATCGCATGATCTCATGTGTTGACTGGGATATTATATATAAAATGTAACCCGCCAAAGTGGATAGTAGGAGTGACTCATTATGCCACTGCTGAAATACACCTGCATTTGGTTGGTTGGCAGGCCCTGTTTATAAAACAGAAATCAAAAAGTGCAGTGCATGAGGTGAATATATACCATTACAAACCCAACAAGCTCACCTGTTTGAGCTACAGGAACACTACTTTGGTTAAATGTTGTTGTGAAGTAGGCTTATTGTCAGACTTGAACATTTAAGAATTACTTCTGAGCTTTCTGAGGGATTTCTCCTCTCACAGTGGAAGGCAGGTGTCTTTTGTTAGGGATGAAGGCCTGCAGTCTGTATTCAAAGTTTGTGACCCATATATTTCTTGTAGACTCTCCCTCATATTCTCAGTCAGACAGCTCCAACATCTTCAACTAAATTGGAAAAACATGTTAACAGTGCTCAAGTGCAAATTGTACAAGACAATGATACAGATATTTGCACAGATATAAAACTAATCATCACATCCTGACACCAAAAGCGATTTTACGGAAAGACTCAACTCGCAACAAATAATACAAGAGTTTGACAGTCTGGACTGGCATTTTCTGACACAACAGACTTTGACAATCCCATCAGGTCTTGATAGGGAAAGACTGCTGCTGTATCCTTGGAGACTTCCAGTATTCCATAAAGTAGGAGGAATTGGAAGATGATTGACTGGTTCTGAACGCTCCTTTGCCCTTTACCAGATGATTGACACCAATGGTGAAAGGCATAGTGGGTAAAATGTATTTTGTGAGGTGTGTGTAAGGTTCTTGATTTACACACAGACACACACACTGGCTCAATTTAACCTTGCCCCATTTCCTATCTGAGATTTATCCTCTAGGGCAGTGAAGTTAAGTGCTAGTGTGGGTAAATACATGCTCTCTCTCCTTTATAAAATGTTCTGCATGTGTTCTCTCCCTCTGCGTTTGGTCAAGGCCCATTAACTCCACACAGCAAAGAGGCTTCAATACGACATCGCCTGAATAACAATAGCATTTCAGCTCATGCCTCAATGTCAGCTATATTTAGAGAGCTGCCTTCAACCTCTCACAGGCTTCCATTCTTGGCTTTTTCAAGGTGTGTTTATAAACGGATAGTTCCAGCTGTAAAATCTTAATGGATGAGCTACGCCATGACATAACCAATAAAAGCACATTGTAAAAAGCCTAAAGTTAAATCAATTAATTGTACTGACTTCACAAAAGAGCTTGTTAATGCTAATTATTAATTTGTTTTTTATGTATCTAGATTTTCAGAAGAGTGGTAACCTATGGAAGCTAGTTTCCGCCACTGAATAAAAGAATAAAAAAATACTTTGCGACTTTTTATCTCACAAACTTTTTTCTCAGAATTGCGTAATATAAAGTCGCAATTGCAAGTTATAGTCAGAATTGCGTACATTTTGCTAGTTTATGTTGCAATTCTGACAGTATAACTCGCAATTGCTAGTGTTTATCTTGCAATTTTTACATAATAACTCACAATTGTGAGTTTATTTCTTCCAATTCAGAGAAGAAAAGTTAGAATTGTGAGATAAATGGTTACAATTATCTTAAATAATGTTTTATTCCATGGCAGAAACAAGCTTCCATAGCAACCTGATCTCATTAGAAAACGATAATTTTATGAGATGGTGATTTTGTACAGATTCCTACAATTTGATTCGCATGAAAATGTACGATTTAAAGAAAAAGAAAAAATAAACTCCGTGGGGCATAAGGACATCATATGAAAATGTACTAATGAGATATTGCCACCAATTCACCAAAACATGACATTTTTACGAATACTCTGTTGGTTTTGAGTGGTTTGTATGTTGTTATGTAGTCACCTAGATATGGCTCCTTCAATGTAAATTTATTGGATTTTTTATAATTTCCCAGCGTTTGTTGGTCTGAATACTTGGAAAAGTAATAGACCATATTTCCTGAACAGGCTGCATGCAGGACCAGTTACACACCAAAATTAAATCCTTAGGATTAGAGTTTTTTTTGTAAATACCATGTTTATCTGACCGATTTTAAGGGTTTTTAGACTTTAGGTAAAACCAGTGTAATGCATGACCTCTCGTGGCTTATTGCTTCAGCACGCTGTTTTTTGTCAGAGGTGTTGTGTTCTTGGCTGTACAGTGTTACTGCCAAATGACAAATGACTTCCTCTCCACTCTTGGGAGGTTTCACCCTAGTCAGGACTGCTGCCATCACACGTTTCACTATGCCAATGGTCGAATGTCCTGCGAGAGGTGGTGAATCTGATTAGTGTCTAATTAATTTTCATGAAGACAGTGAAATTTTGCACATGTGTAATTCCAGTAGTAAGCTTTTCCTGTCTCTCCAATGGGCATCAGCTCTTATTACCATGGCAACAGAAGCACTGAATGCTCTTTAGTGATAGTGGCCTTGGGAGCTACTTGGTGTCATAAGTCTAGTCTGTGTTTTTGTCTTGTTTCATGTTTAGCAGCTCCCCGTTATGTTTATTAGTCTTCCCAGGTGTTTCCTATTAGCCACGCCCTCTTGTTATCTTGTTTAGCTTGTCTACCTCTGTATTTAAGCCTGTGTGTCTAGTTCAGTCTTTGTTCAGTCCTTAATGTTTGTTTGCTGGTTGTCTGTTCCCGAGCCTTGTTTCCTGAGTCTATGTTTGTGTAGTTTGAGTTTGTGTAATAAAAGAAATGCTGCAAATGGATCCTACTTCCTCGTCGTCTTCAACCAACCGTGACACTTGGTTCCAGAATTCGCCCCTTTTATCTCTTTGACTTCCAGGGAGATCACCTGCATATTACATATGTATAAATTCATGACAGCTTAGCGCTCAATGATTTTAGATGAGTGAAATTATATTAAGCTTTATCTTAAGGTGTTTTTATAAAAAAAAAAAACTTTTTGTTTTAGTACTCAATAGAACAGAAAATGAACGGCCACATTTTTCAGTTGTCTTGGTTCTGGAAGTATTTTTCTTGTCCGTTTCCTCCTTCATCCTGATTGGTTTGCTGCTAGTCTCCGATTAGTGGATCTTTATATTTAGGATTCATTGGTATGCAGTTCTGCATCTGGAATTTAACTGATCAATTCAGCATGTATCAAGGCATGTATCATTGATTAATAACCTCAGAGCTCACAGTAGGTCTGTCTTGAAAGACTGCGATGAGATCATTAAAAATCAATTACTCTATGGAGAAAATGAATGGGATTTTTACTGGAACCCGGCTGTTGTGTTTTGTTTGCTAAATTATTTATGCAAATCAGGTGATGGAGAAAAGAAAATAAACACTCAATTTATCTTCAAATGAGTTTTTGGAAGATGAGTTGTGCAGATTGTTTATTGTTTTCCTATTTCATTTCATTATACATACAACGAAGATAATGGGAGTATACACATATTGCCTGAACCACATATTAATATGTGATATTAATTTATATTTTAAAAATGAGAACAAAAAATAGGCAGGGTTGTGTTTTATATTTTGTTTTATTATAAATATACAATATACATGCAGTCAAATAATCACGTATGACCTCGTTGTGTATAACCACTTTTTGTGGCTATAAATACGTTTTTAAGATTTTTGAAATGTAAACAAAAAGAGGCAGGGTGGTATTTTATATTATATTTCGTTTTATTGTTAATATACAGTGAGGATAACTGGAGTAGCCAAAGCGAGGTGAGTGACGGTATGCTAATGTTCAATTTGCAGAATTACCAGACTTTCGTCTTCCTGTCCTTGGGAGTCCGTACTCCTGAGTCAAACTGAGTCTGAACTACCAAGGACACTGGTCTGAACTTTGCGTACTTGGTATTGAGAAACGTCTTTAGTTTGTGATGCATACAGCTAATTACCACAATCTGACATACTTTACTGGGACTGTACAGCATCACTAAACTACTGCTATACAGACACCTGAAATGAACTCAAACTATCCTATAGGTTAGCGTAATGTTGCGGCCTACCTTTTGGAACAGCCATCATGTCGACAGTGCATCTATGATGCGTAAAATGCAGCTAACTAGGTCTAGAGTCTAGTGAGAAGAAACTGAGATGAGTTGATCAAACATGAAATATTACTGAGAGTCATGGTAGAGCAGCCTTCCTATCCAGCAGTATTTTCCCTCGCTATCTATATTAAAGGTGGGGTAAGCTATGTTTAAAAAACGCTGTTTGGAAGTTAGTCGGACCAACACGCGAACAAACAACTACAAACGTGTGTAGCCAATCAGCATTAGGGGGGCGTATGATGGTGGACGAGAAGTTCGAGCAAGAGGGATATTTGAAGAAAGACTGCAGAAATAGAGATAGGACACAATATCAAATCACTGGAAAATGAAGGGTTATGACTGGGCAAGAGCTTTAGGACCCGTGTTAATATTATAAAAGCTTTCCAGCGCTGGAGAGAGCTAAGCGGGAAGGCTTGAAAACAGATGCGGAGGTTGCTTTGATTCGGGTCCACACGTGAGTAACACTAGGTTTGAGTGTCATTGTTTGTCTGGAGCTGCGGTGCAGTTGGCAACTAACAACAAACTCTTGTTTGTAATTACTATTGTGTACTGTACATTAATTTTTTTGTGCTTTCTTGTCATTCGTTCATCATCTGCGCTTTTTTTTTGGTGAAGCATTATTTAGTTGCGCTCCTGCTATGATAAACAGACATCCTCTGTTGGATTGCGTGTGTAACGGAGGCCAGCTAGTGTCGCACTGACGACTGCTAGAGAATGCGGTGTTTGTTAGTGAACTCGCCTCGCATGCCGGGGGATTGGGGTTCGAGACCGATTCGAAGCAGGGCGTTTAGGATTGGAGTGTGAGTTTTGGAGGCAGAGCAATAAAGGGGTGTGTTTGTTTTGGTTGATTTTAAATATCAACATTGTCCAACAGCGTTTTTGAAATATTGCTTATCCCACCTTTAACATATCCTCAAAGCTTTGGCATAGTGTTGGAGGAGAAGAAAATAATGACGTTCTAGAATATATGTCCTGACATTTATCTCAATTAACATCAGTCAACATTTTTTAATTAATACTTGACATCTGGGAAACAGAAAATAATTCAGTATGGTTTTCAGTAGTTTTAGAGTGTGTATCAAACCTCAGAAGTACGGTACCACTAAGTGGTGACAGTGGCTCTGTGGATAACGAGCGTTCCCCGAGAGACTGACTCCTACTTGGGATATCAGGTTCCCTCAGGTAACTTCGCATCCACTCTGCACCAGCAGGAAAAACTAATGAGGGGTGATCCGGCATTAGCATAGCATTCCATCTACTGTTGACAGTCCTGTAGCAGTAGCTAGTAACAGTAGCTACAGCATCCGCAGGGGAATCCCAATTTATTCAGAGTGTTACTGAGACCGTTAGGACAGACGGGAGCTGTTCATGACAGGTCAGAAAAAAATGTGGATGTTCCCTCAAATTATTCCTGGAATGTTTTTGTTTCTGTTGTGTAGTAGTTCTATGGTTGGTGAACTTCAGATACTGGATATTACAAAATGCTAATTATTCAGTATCAAAGTATTGCCGTATGATACTGACTGTACTTTTGTAAGGAGCACGTACCAGACAATATATGAATGTATTTTTGCATGAGGTCACCGTCATCATACCCATTATTCCATCTGAAGATCTGAGGGGAAATTTCAATGTCTTGTTTTGGGGGTTTGGTGCAACAGCTGCAGTGAACTAATTTATTTGTTCCTGTGTTTCCTCTTGAGCAAGAACGGTTCTCTGAAACCCAGGAGAATACACATTCCTGGCTAGTTCATTGAGATACTGTTTACACCTGGAAGTAACATCTGTCCCAGGTGGTCCGATCTCAAGTGGTCAGCAGATTGCAGTTTGCACTTGGTATTAACACACATCTCAAATGCTTCTCCTTTGACAAAATTTGGTCAAATTTTCTAGGGCAGAGTTTCTATGTTGAGAAACATACTAAAGATCTGTTGTGTTTTGTGGATTGCATTTGCATGCCCTTGTAAAAAAGAAGTGTGCTTAAATATGCTAAATGTGCACTTTGCAATGTACTTAAAATCTTAAAAGTATATATATATATATATATATTTTAAAAATGTACTTCCTGATAGTATAATATTAATGAAGTAAAGGGACACTTTAGGAATAGTTCACTTCAAAATTAAAATTCTGTCATCATTTACTCGCCCTCAAGTTGTTTCAAACCTGTATGAATTTCTTTCCTCTGCTGAACACAAAAGAAGATATTTTGAAGAATGTCGGTAACCAAACAGTTGATGGACCCCATTGACATCCATAGTAGGGAAAAAAATACTATACTATGGAAGTCAATGGGGTCCATCCACTGTTTGGTTACCGACATTCTTCAAAATATCTTCTTAACTAGTACGTACAGAGAGCAAACAATCATGTTTGGTAACACTTTATTTTACAGTGTCACTGTTACACGTTACTGTTACATTTAGTTCCTGTAGTAATAACTTTAAAGTATGTGCAATTACATGCAACTAAACTTAACCCTACCCATAACTTATCCCTAAAATCTGAGGCTAATGATAGGCGAATAACACTGTTGTCGAAGCACCTAACCTTGGTTGTAAGCCTAAACTTGACATAAACTGTAAACTTGTCCCTCAAATCTGATTGGTTGATTGGAATGTTGTTCCAGGATCAACAAAGATGTTGATCCAGGAACATGTTGTACTTGGTGAAATCACGCTCACCCTATTGATCTAGATTTTTAGCAATTGATCTAGATAGCAATTTTTTTTAGTTTTGTTACAATTGTATTCACAAATTTGTAAAGGATTAAAGCCAATCAAGGTCCATACTTTATCCATAAATCTTCAATCCTTTTAAAACTACCGCAGCAATATTGTGCCCATAACTGCTGGCTAACTGTATTTCAGATGGTTTTCATGTAGAGAGGAAACACGGCTGTAGACGAAACATAAAGAGATCCAGCTGGAGAAGTTGAAATGAAGACAATCAAAGAATTGACTGATTAATGAAAAGCATATGGATTTCTATCATTCGTGTAATAGCTAGCAGATCCTCAGGTATCCCTTTGTTTAGAAGTTCACATACAATATGTGGTTACTTAAGTAATTTATAAATTGTCTCCTGTTGGTCTAAACGGTGTCTCTCACGGTCATGAAAGCCTTTTCTCTGCAAATCAAGATGAAATCATCAAATCAAAGCAAGTGAACTGTTGTGCGTCTTTTCCCTCATTAATTAGTAATTAACTGCGGTTTACATTCTGGAGTTAGAGTAGTGGATGTGTGTCTGTGTGTGTGTGTGTGTGTGTTGTGTGTGTGTGTGTGTGTGTGTGTGTGTGTGTGTGTGTGTGTGTGTGTGTGTGTGTGTGTGTGTGTGTGTGTGTGTGTGTGTGTGTGTGTGTGTGTGTGTGTGCGTTCTGGCATAAAGTGAAGATGCAACTGTTGTGTTTTTGTCTTTATTCAGTCTAAATTGTGTGAATCGGCCCATGATACTAGCCTGTAGTAGTCTGTCTGGGCGAATTATGGGATAGCCAGAAGAGTGTCTATCAAAGTCTTTGTTTGGATGTCTATTCAGGTCTAAAGGTGTGATCTACATTATGATGAGTGCATTTACACAAAAACACACACCCATTGGTGTTGTTAGGTGATATTCAGAAGCTTTGTTTAACTCCAATTTAATGCACTTGTAATGATGAACTCAATATTGTGTGCATACATTATTGAATTGTATTAAATTCTCCTTTTATTTCTTATTAGTATTCCAAAGGTATCAGTAATATTCAGTGGCTTCTATGCACGTACATGTTCCCTTTCGTAGTCACTCCGAGTTACGTCGGATGACGGAGAATGGGGGTTTCGCCTAGAAAGCCTATCGACTTCGAGTATTACAAAACGAGCCTATGGCAATGAAATGCCATGGGTCTGCGGAATTTGCATAGCGTATCTCCGCCCCACCGCGTGGGTATAAAAGGAGAGACGCCGGCAAAGGCAGATCATGTTTTCGCTTCGGAGCCAAGAGTATCTCTTCACTGCACAGCTATTTCTGACTTCGCTCTACGAGACGAGCCACTCTCCGGTGTTGGTGTGACGGCGATCTGCAGCGAATTCACATTGCCTGCTGGTCTGTGCAGTGATCTGCCAGTGAGTGTGTTTCTCCCTGCTCGCTTCAACATCATTTCTCTCCTTTCACAAAAAGAGCTCGCACGCGGCACGTCTTTTTAAAGACGGCTCGCCCGTGCATTTAAAAAAAAAAAAAAAAACAGAATGGTTGCGGCAGCTTGGTATCGGACTCTGATGGGCACGAGCGTTGTCTGGTATGTTTGGGCTTGATCATACTAGAGCAGCGCTCGTGGATGACTCATGTTCTCTCTGTGGGAATATGACCATCGCGTCATTAAGGTCGAGACTCGGTGAACTCGCAAGAGTGAGAGTCCCCTCATCCACCACCCGATCTTCTGCTGGTGGCCAAGGTGACCGGAGGGTGTTGGTCTGGAACAAGGCGCCGACTCCGTGTCCACGCCCCAGCCCCCCCTCCTCAATGACGGTGCCCGCTAGTGAACAGGTGATTCCCACGGGTCTACCTTCTGGTGGCCCGTGTGTTTCATTTGAAGCTACAGAGGATGATACTATGTTTGTAGCAGCTTCACTAGGTGGGTTTGATTCTCTGGAAATGACCACTCGTCACAGCCGCCACCTCCTGGTGTGCATACGGCTGTGCTTGAGTCCGATCCAGAGATGACGGCCATGCTTTCCTGGGACGATTGGTTTTGGGTAAGGCCGCCGACACGTCCACGGCAAACCCCAATACCTTCCCTCCCGGACGTGCATGATGAGATCTCGAAGTCCTAGAAGACCCCCTGGTCTTCTCGGGACCGCTCGCTGATCTCATCCGCCTTTCCTCCCCTCGATGGGGCTGCTGCCATGGGTACACTGGGGTTCCCCCGGCTGAACGCTCTGTTGCGATGCTATATGTCCTCAGAGTGCTTCTTCTCGGCGCAATCCTAAGCACCCGTCCGTGGCCTGTAGTTTTTCGTCTACACTTGTGGCGAGATCCTATAGCGCCACTGGCAGCCGCCTCCCTGCTGCCATGGTCATTCTGCTGGTCTACCTGACCCAGATGCTCATGGTCCTGCACGAGGGCGGGACTGACCCAGGCCTCTTCACTGAGCTGCGTGCCGCCACTGACCTCGCTCCCCGAGCGACAAAAGTGGCCGTACGCTCCCTGGGTCAGGTGATGCTCCCCATTCTGTGGCTGAACCTGTCTGATGTGCTGGATGTTGCGCGGCCGACATTCTGTCCGACATTCCCATATCTCAGGTCTGCCTCTTCGGCGGTGCGGTCGAGGACTTTGCCCAACAGCTCTCAACCGCTCATGTCCAGACTGACGTTGATTCTGTCCCGACGGCCCTGCCGTCCGCTCAGATCCCTCGGTCTGCCCACCGCCGAAGGCGCCCTCCCGCGGCTCCCTCCCCGCCCGTTAATGGGCCGGCTCTGGAAGCCGCGGGCGGACGCCACAGCCCTCTCCAGCCCCGCCCCCCGCTACATGCTCACGCTCTTGAGACGGGCTCCTCAGAGATGGGACTCGGTTCTTTCCAGGAGTGGGTAGCAGGACCACTCCTTTCCCCGGTGGAGGGCCGGGGGAGAATCTTTTGTTCTCTAGAAGGAACCGATACTCCCATCACTGAGCACACAGAGTCGGATGACAATACGCAACGCCTCCGTGCCTCGCTGCTCTCATCCCCCTCTGTCACAGAGTTCTCGGACCGCAGTGTGCGCCGCCCCCGGGCCTCGCCACTCCTGTCCCCCTCTGTTCCAGAGGGCGCAGACGACAGTGCGTGCCGTCTTTGGACCACACCGCTCTCGTCCCCCTCTGTCGCCAGCCCCCTGGCAGAGCAGACCCCCGTGGAACGCTGGTCCTTCCCTGGTCTCCTCTGTCAGGGCGCGGAGTCTGACCACGCCCCCGCACCGGGCCGCTATGCCACCCTCGCCTGGGCTGGTCACTCCGCCTCGCTGCCCCTCCGGGGGGACGTCTGACGTTCGCATGACCCCGCTGGTTCAGTTTCTGGCAGCTTGATTAGAGCTCCCCAACCTGTCCCGCTGGGTCGCCCGAACGATCAGGCGCGGCTATGCGATTCAGTTCGCTCGGTCTCCTCCCAGCTTCAGGGGAGTCCGCTTCACTATGGTCGGTGGCAATGCCCCCATCATGCGAGCGGAGGTTGCCACCCTGCTGGCGACGGGTGCAATCGAGACTGTCCCTCCAGCCGAGATGAGGTCGGGGTTTTACAGCCCGTACTTCATCATCCCCAAGAAAACCGGTGGGTTACGCCGATCCTGGACCTGCGTGTCCTGAACCGCTCCCTTCTCAGGCTGCCGTTCAGGATGCTCACGGCCAAACGCATTTTCAAGTGTGTGCGGCCGCAGGATTGGTTTGCAGCGTTAGACCTGAAGGACGCCTACTTTCATGTCTCCTTTTTACCTCGACACAGACCGTTTCTCCGGTTTGCTTTCGAGGAGCAGGCATATCAGTACGCGGTTCTCCCATTCGGGTTGGCTCTGTCTCCTCGCGTCTTTACTAAGGTCGTCGAGGCAGCCCTTGTTCCCCTACGCGAACACGGGGTTCGCATCCTGAATTATCTCGACGACTGGCTGATTCTAGCCCACTCTTGAGCTCAGGTTTGCGAACACAGAGACCTTGTGCTCCGGCACCTAGCCCGTCTGGGCCTTCGGGTCAACTGGGAGAAGAGCAAACTCAGCCCCGTGCAGAGGATCTCTTTTCTCGGTATGGAGATCGACTCGGTCGCCATGTCTGCACAGCTTACGAGCGAGCGCGCACACTCACTGCTGACTTGTCTTCGTCAGTTCGAGGGCAAGAGTGCGGTCCCACTGAAATTATTTCAGAGGCTCCTGGGGCATATGGCATCTGCAGCCGCGGCAACGCCGCTCGGATTGCTTCATATGAGACCGCTTCAGCTGTGGCTTCGCGATCGAGTCCCGAGGTGGGCATGGCATCACGGCACGCTCCGAGTCCCAGTGACTCCGACCTGCCGTCAGTTCTTCACCCCGTGGAGGAACCTCAGTTTTCTACGGGCCGGAGTTCCCCTAGAACGAGTTTCCAGGCATGTTGTCGTCTCCACAGATGCCTCTTCCACAGGCTGGGGTGCCATGTGCAACGGACATGCTGCCGCGGGCTCCTGGACAGGACCCCAGCGTCTTCTGCATGTCAATTGCCTCGAGTTGCTGGCAGTACGCCTTGCCCTGCACCGTTTCCACACGTTGCTCAAGGGTTAACACGTACTAGTCCGTTCAGACAATACCGCAACAGTAGCGTACATCAACCGCCAAGGTGGTCTACGCTCCCGCCGTATGTCGCAACTCGCTCGCCACCTCCTCTTATGGAGTCAGAAGCACCTGAGGTCCCTTCGTGCTATCTACATTCCGGGCGATCGGAACCTTGCAGCCGACGAGCTGTCTCGGTTCCGTCCTATCCCCGGCGAATGGCAACTCCATCCCCAGTCGGTCCAGCTGATTTGGGACCAGTTCGGGGACGCACAGATAGACCTGTTTGCCTCCCACGACTCATCCCATTGCGCCCTGTATTACTCCCTGTCCGAGGGCACACTCGGCACGGATGCACTGGTGCACAGCTGGCCGCGGGGCCTACGCAAATATGCGTTTCCCCCAGTGAGCCTTCTCGCACGGACTCTGTGCAAGATCAAGGAGGACGAGGAGCAGGTCACTTTGGTTGCGCCTAACTGGCCCACCAGGACCTGGTTCTCCGAACCAATACTCCTCGCGACAGCACCTCCTTGGCCAATTCCTCTGAGAGAGGACCTTCTCTCTCAGAGACGGGGCACCCTTTGGCACCCTCGTCCCGATCTCTGGAGGCTCCACGTGTGGCTTCTGGATGGGACGAGGCAGGTTTGAGTACCCTGCCACCTGCGGTGGCGGCTACCATCACTTCCGCTAGAGCTTCGTCCACGAGACATCTCTATGCGTTGAAGTGGAACCTCTTCGTCAACTGGTGCTCTTCTCGCCGAGAAGACCCCAGGAGATGCTTGATCAGTGTCGTGCTTTCCTTCCTGCAAGACGGGCTGGAGCGAAGACTGTCTCCCTCCACCCTGAAGGTGTATGTGGCCGCTATCGCTGCATATCACGAAGCAGTTGATGGTAAGTCTCTGGGAAGGCATGACCTGATCATCAGGTTCCTGAGAGGAGCGAGGAGACTGAATCCTCCTCGCCCTCCTCTCGTTCCCTCTTGGGACCTCTCAGTTGTGTTAAATGCCCTGCAGAGGGCTCCCTTTGAGCCTCTGCAATCAGTGGAGCTTAAGTTCCTGTCTTTGAAGACGGCGCTCCTGGTTGCACTGGCCTCCATTAAGAGGGTAGGGGACCTGCACGCATTCTCCGTTGACGAAGCGTGCCTGGAATTCGGGCCGGCTTACTCTCACGTGATCCTGAGACCCCGGCCTGGATATGTGCCCAAGGTTCCTACTACTCCCTTCCGGGACCAGGTGGTGAACCTGCAAGCGCTGCCCCTGGAGGAGGCAGACCCAGCCTTGGCACTGCTCTGTCCAGTACGCGCTCTCCGCACTTACGTAGACAGGACGCGGTGTTTCAGGACCTCAGACCAGCTCTTTGTCTGTTATGGTGGGAGACTGAAGGGAAAGGCTCTCTCAAAGCAGAGGTTGTCTCACTGGTTAGTGGACGCCATTGCTTGGGCTTACCAACAGCAAGGCCGACCGTGCCCCCTTGGTGTGACAGCCCACTCCACCCGGAGTGTGGCTTCCTTTTGGGCTCTAGCGCATGGCGCCTCGCTGGCAGACATCTGTAGAGCTGCAGGCTGGGCGACACCTAACACATTCGACAGATTCTATAATCTCCGAGTGGAGCCAGTGTCCTCTCATGTACTCGCTTCAACCAGCTAGTATCGGACCCGCTCAGGTGTCTTCGCTTGCTCGCCATTCCACTCCACGGACTGGATACGTGCGATTATTCTCCTCAGGTGAGCCTTCCCTTCTGAAGCCCTGAGTTCCTCCAGCACTGTTGACGCTGGCGCCAGTGTCTATTGCCTGTGCGTCGGCTAGGTGCCTCCGTGTGCATGGTTCCTCCCCTGAGTAACCCCCACATGTGTATGTCCACTGTAAGCCTCTTTGAGCATGTGTCTTTCCCTCGGCAAGCCACCTTGCCACCCCTGGAGTTGAAAGTTGCCACCCCACGGGCTGGTTACTCCAGTGTTCCTCCATATGAAGCCTTCCGGCCATATGTGTATTTCTAAGTCCTCCCTACGGGTAGGCATGCTGCGGTATACCCAGTGTACCTTGGTATTCCTGTGTTAAGTAGGACTCCTTCGTCCATGCCAGTATCACGACAGGGGGATCAGACTTTCGCAGGGCACTGGAAGACAGCTGTGAAGGTGGCGTGATTATACGGGAACCCCCATTCTCCGTCATCCGACGTAACTCGGAGTGACTACGAAAGGGAACGTCTCGGTTACGTATGTAACCCTCGTTCCCTGAGTAGGGAACGGAGACGTTACGTCTCCCGGCCACTTCCGCTGTACCGCTGGGCAGACGCCTGAGTTCAGTCTCGGCTCCTCAGCGAAGACATGATCTGCCTTTGCCGGCATCTCTCCTTTTATACCCACGCGGTGGGGCGGAGATACGCTATGCAAATTCCGCAGACCCATGGCATTTCATTGCCATAGGCTCGTTTTGTAATACTCGAAGTCGATAGGCTTTCTAGGCGAAACCCCCATTCTCCGTCATCCGACGTAACGTCTCCGTTCCCTACTCAGGGAACGAGGGTTACATACGTAACCGAGACGTTTTTATGCTTGGACGGACACTTATATGTACAATATCAATTTATATACAGCTTCTATAGTTCAACCTGACTATACCCTTGTGAACAAGAAGTGATCTTAATTGTACTGAATGTGCACTTGTATAGTGTACTTCAAATCTTTAAAGTATATATATTTTTTTAAATGCACTTGCAGGTGATATTAAATAAAAGTTTACTTGAGTACACTTTTCAGGGTTCTGCCCTGGCAGCTTTGTCTGTGTTGTCTTTTTTTCATGTCTCTATGTTTGTGTTGTGCTTCAACATATGGTTTTGTTTGTGTTGGCCATGTGCTCCTTTGTTCCTGCCTCCTAGTTTCCCTGTACCACGCCCTCTTGTCTAGTTGAATCCTCGTTTGTCTGAGTTTTGTCACCTGTTCCTTGTCCAAGTGTTGTCACCTGTTTCTCATGTTTTCTGCTCCCTTGTTTGAATCATTTACCTGAGTGTGTTCACCTGTTCCTCTTGTTCTTAGCTCCCTTTATATGTGTGCTCTTGCCCTCATGTGTTGCCAGTTTGTTAGATGTTGTGCTACAGTGTACTTCTGTGTTACATACTGTAGTTTGTTTCTTATTACCGAAGTCATTATGTCATTGTGTCTCTAGTTCCTGTCCTGCTAGCAGAGCGTCCCTGGCTGCTTACACTCTTTGCTTTGGAGCAAGCCTGGTGATGAGCCTGAGATTCCTGAGTGCCTTGCTGTTGTGCTTGAGGTTCCTGTCTGGCTATTGCTACTATTCTCAGTTCTCATTCTGCTCTGCCATTACTACTCCCCAGCCTACAGTCATCTTGTGCTAGTTACAACTGCTGCTTGGCTAGTTACAACGGCTGTCATTGTGTCTCACTCCTGCCTGTTGTTTGGACTGTTTACCTATCCCACCACATCTTGTCATCTGTCTACTGTTTGTCAATAAACCTGTTATCACTCATTCTGCATTTGAATCCTCCTTGACAGACCCGTGACAACACTTTACTGACTGTTTTTTAACACACTTAAGTGCACTTTATACTAATTAAAAGTTTTACTTTAAATTGTTGTTTTAATGATCTTTATATAATGCTATATAATATATTTGTACATTTTTTTTTTTTGTAATTGATATTACATTTAAAGTTAATATATTTTAACTGCACTAAGTTGCAACTTCATTATTGCAAATGTGTAGTTACAAATATATATGTATGTATATGTGTTTTAAAATATATTATTTCCTAAGTAATATAAAAGTATGTTAAAGTGAGGTAACCCTCAGAAATACAGTCCCAGAGCAGAACTTTATCAGTCAAGGATGGAGAAACTTTGTGTGAGAAACAACTTTTTTAATAGCAAATGTATTTAAATTTTAGGACAAGAATTTGAGAGTTTTCGTAAAAAAAGTAAATAATTTATCAGTTTTGCATTGTCTTTTAAAATGTAAAGAAAGTGTGTAAGACCTGCACTATACTTGCGCGGTCTCATAGCCTCCTTCCCGCCATAATCCCTTAAACACTCCTGTAAATATGTTTTGAGCTTCTGATTTAATTAGTTTTAATTACTTACCAATCAGAGAGACAGATGATGTCTGATGATGTAAGAGAGAGACAGAGAGTTTGTGTATGTATGAGTGTGTATGTTCAGCCGAGAGTTGATGATGTCAGGTGAGGTCACCGCATATGGACATCAGCAGAAAGACAGGGTCACACACTCTGGCTGTCTGTATGCTCTCTGCTCTAGGTTTGAACGTGTTGATTGATTGACACTAATACTATTTTAATATGTATGTTGTACCTATGTACAATGGACCCTTTCAACAGATGCGTTATTAACATCAAAATCAAGCAAAGTTTGTGATATTGTAATTTTGTAATTGCACTTTATTTTACCGTACATGCACTTATGTATACTTACAGTGTACTTACCTAAGAAAGTACTGGGTAATATAAGGCAGTGGTTCTCAACTCCAGTCCTCGGGACCCGCTGCTCTGCACATTTTGTATGTCTCTCTTATCTGACACACTCAGTTCAGATCATGGAGTCTCTCCTAACGAGCTGATGATCTGAATCAGGTGTGTTACATAAGGAGACATAAAAAATGTGCAGAGCAGTGGGTCCCGAGGACTGGAGTTGAGAACCACTGATATAAGGTAACTACATGGGTTAAGGTTAGGTACAAGATTCCGACTTGTAAAATGCGTTCACGTCCCTGTCAAACTTGTAAACGTCTCGGGTTACGACTGCACGGTTGCGTTGAGACGATGTGGGAATGCCTCTGCGTGATTGCGTCATGAAGCACTTATGAAATCAGTCCAATGGCGTGACGGAACTTCATGTGATGCCATCGACCAGGAAACTATAAAGCATACCTGGAACAAACAGTCACTAGCTTCTGATAGGCTGAAGCAAGTCACTCACAGGCATGCAGGGAGTTTGGCAGGGTGCCGCAGCGTCTCGTTCCCTCTTCAGGGAACCAGGGTTACAGTCGTAACCCGAGACGTTCCCTTACAAGGGAACTCGAGCTGCGTCGAGACGCTGTGGGAACACTATACCCACGACGCCATATTAACAAGTGCCTGTCCGTGTGAAATCTCTGCGCACACCAAGACGAAAGCACCTGCACCCCTGGAGTGGAAATGAGGTCATTCTATCCCCGAGGATACACCACTTAAAGGGATGTGGTAAGCAGCTAACGCCGTCATGTACACCTTTAGTGTGGAGGGAGATAGACCTGTGGAGAAACGCTCCTGCAGCAACTGGGTCCAGCTGGTGCTCTCTACGCCAGGAAGTGAAATATATCCACTTCAAGGTGTAGTTTCCTCGTGGAGGGAGCTCTATAGTGGAGGATGGTTTCAACAACTTCACTTGAGAGATCTGAAATTATGAGCTGGGCCCCCTCAGAGGCCAAGCCCCAAGTTTCCACAATTCTGGGTGGGGGTGAAGGATCAACCCGCTCGCCTGAGAGAAAAGGTCCCCTGAGCGGAATCTCCAGAGGAGAGACTCTAGGTCCGAGAACCGTACTCGGGCCTGCTAAAATGGGGCTATTAACAGAAGACGGGCCCCGCCCCAGTGAACTCTCTCCAGAACTCCCAAATGCGTACAGACGTGACTTTGTTTCTTAAGATGCAAACAGGTCTACTTCCGCTCGACCAAAATTTTTCATAGGAGTCTCCATTCCCCGGGCCTCAGGCCCCTGCCTCGACCGGATGTCTGCTCCCTGATTTAAAAACCCTGGGATGTAAATTGCCTTTAAAGAGAGCAAATTCCCTTGGGCCCACAGGAGGATCTGGTGAGCCAGTTTGCATAAGTGACGTGACCTCAGACCCCCCTGATGGTGATGTAAGAGACCAGAGATGTGTTGTCTGTGCAGACAAGCACATGATGGCCCCTCAGGTCTGGGAGGAAGTGTTTGAGAGATAACAACTGTCCTCAGATCTGTCTTATCCCAAGACGACTACAGCTGAGACTACTAAAGGAACCAGTCTCTTGAGACTGGCCTCTGGTATTGGTTGAACAGCCACTTTGGTGCCCTGAAGCGGTGAACCGGCAGGGAACAACCAAACTGACTGCTTTACGACCCTCCTCGGGGGATCGTTCGGTAACGCTGACACCTCGGTGCCCTGAAGCAGCAAACAACCGAACTGGCAGCGCTGCGACCCTCCTCAGAAAGTCGCTTCCCAGAGGGCGCCGAGGAGAAGCGGGCACCGTATTTTGATGAGTTGGAAACCGTTTCTTCCCAGAGGGGACTGCCCTCAGAAGTCTGACGGCCTCAGCGTCAGGACTTCTTCTTAGAAGAAGCCTTCTTCGAGATAACAAACTGTCTTATCCCAAGACGACTACGGCTAAGACTACTAAAGGAACCAGCCTCTCGAGACTTGTCTCTAGTATTGCTTGAGAAGCCAATCCAGCGTCCTGAAATCGAGGACCGGTAGGAAACAACCGAACTGACCCCTCTTAAACCCTCCTTCTGCGAGTCAGACACTGAGACTAGAACTCGCTCGAGGGCACCGAAGGGAGATGGGCACCATATCATTAGGTGTTATCCATTTCCCCCCAGGAATTCACCATTTATTTACTCAGAATTAAATGACTCCTCAAAGATTATATGAGTATGTATTTAATTTTCTCAAAAATTAAATGCAGCCAAATATCATTCAGACAAGTAGAAATGGCTATAGGTGAAAGGCTGAATATAGTGTATTAATATAGACTTCAAATCAGAAGAGTATTTAACATTTAATTTCATCAAAATTAAATGCAGCCAGAAACAAGCAGACAAGAATAAATGGTCTGAATGACAGGCTGAATATTCATATTATAATCTCAAACAAAAAGAACTATAGCCTAAGTAATAGTATGCAAACACTAGTTTGCACACAATCATAAGAGAAAAGGGAATTCCCATCTGCTCAGTTCCCTGCATATATAATTTGCGGACCCATTATCTACACACTGCCTCGGCAAACGCGAGATCCGAGCCACTAGATTCTTATTGCAAACCCGCAATCTACATGCTGCCTCAGCACACGCGAGATCCGAGATCGAGTCACAGAATTTTTATAGCAGACCCGTAATCTACATGCTACCTCGGCAAACGCGAGATCCGAGCCAAAAAATCTTTATTGACTTTCTTCCCTCGATAAGAAAGCCAGCAGAGCTAAAATTCTAGATAGTGCATATGTTACATGTTAGGAATTTATGAATGAACACAGTCAGCGCGTCGTTATTCAATAATTCCTGTGTTTCTCTCTGACTGTCTTTGAGTTAATAAAGTTGTTGCATATGGATCTGCCTCAGCCTTCTGATCCGTTACAAGTATAATGGCGAGCAAACAGCTTTTTGGATCTTGTGTTCCTCCCTGCCCTCGCTTCATTACGAGTGGGGACACACGCGATTCATGTGTTGTTCGTTTGGGAGTGGAACATGCACGGTCAGCTCTAGTAAAAGGGAGCTGACAGTGTTCATTCATAAATTCCTTCGAGCTTGGTAGAAACCAGGCTCGAAGAAGAAGGTAGACGATGTCAGTTCGGTAAACAGGGACAGGCGTAAAGGTCTGGGCAGGCGGCTTGAATCAGAATCCAGGTCAGGCTGTGGGTCGAGAGGCAGGCTGCGGACAATCAGAGAAGGTTAGTATAGCGAGGATCAGAAATACGGGAAGACTTGATGCACAGAACGGCTCGGACATGCACACGTAGAGAGGCAATACTTCGCACAGAACGCTCAGTTAATGAGGCAGATAAAGGCTGAGCAATGATTAATAATACAGAACAGGTGATGGTAGACACAGCGCAAATGATGCATACTAATAAGAGAGTATGCAACACACTAGAACTCAGGAGAGGGCGCTCGTGGTTGAGAGATGGTGGACTCAGGGAGACTGGACGCCGTAACAATACTCCTGTCTAGATATATATTTATGCTTGTGGACAAACAACAATAAATAGACAGAGACAGTTTCACACAGAGTACTTGCTGAACACACAGAAGCTAGTGACTGTTTGTTCCAGGTATGCTTTATAGTTTCTTGGTCGATGACGTCACATGACATTCCGTCATGCCATTGGACTGATTTCATAAGTGCTTCATGACGCTATCACGCAGAGGCGTTCCCACAGCGTCTTGACCCAGCTCGAGTTCCCTTGGAAGGGAACTCAGATTCCTGAGAGCTCTGACTTGTACCACCTGACTGCTGCAGATGCATTTCGCATTGAATGCAATGATTTGAGGAACATATTTTTTGGTCCTGAGACTTCAACAAAATATTATTATTTTTCCGACCACTCTATTATTGATTGCTATCAGGATGTGAAGAGACTTTCAACCAGTATAAAAGTTATACTTCAAAAAGGAGATTTGCAGACGTCATGGTCTCAGTTAATGCTATCAAAATATCCAGGCTTTTTTTTTGTACAGCTTCATGAAGGAATTTATTTTCTGTTGTGTCTGTTATGACAAAACATCACATATTTACTTTTATTAAAATAGTATCTTAACTCAAAAATCAGTGGAAAAACTGCAAACATAGTAGATATTACTTTATTAATTCATGTGAGTGTGATGTGGTTTGATTTTTGTACGTGTAATGTGCGTAATGCTGATGTATTGGGTTTGATGTCTTTTTTTCCGTGACATTAGTTAGGTTTGTTCGCTGCAGGTCATATTGACGGTCCTGGTGGCATATTGATTCCCCTCTCAGCTTCTAATTAGTAGGGTGGCGTGCATTCTACATCAATACTTCATCGATTTTTCAGTGTTTTTGCATGTGACAAGTGAAGGAATGTCATGAGGTTTTGGTTAGAAAACTGTGCTGTGATAACTGTTGGTGATAAAACATATGGTGCAGCTTTGTGTGTGTGTGTGTGTGTGTGTGTGTGTGTGTGTGTGTGTGTATGTGTGTGTGTGTTTATTTTCATTGTCTGGTGGATTGTTAGATAGCAGGAGTCAGTGCTGTCAAGTGCCAAGCTCTCAGTCCATGGTGTGTGTGTGTGTGTGTGTGTGTGTGTGTGTGTGTGTGTGTGTGTGTGTGTGTGTGTGTGTGTGTGTGTGTGTGTGTGTGTGTGTGTGTGTGTGTGTGTGTGTGTGTAGGCCTGAGGGTAATCTTTGCCTGATTTCTTTTGAGTGTAATCATGCTTTTAATTAGTGGTGTTTGCTAAGGCAAGCGTTATGATTACTATTACTCTCGGTTCGGGATTTAAGCTAACCCCTAAGCATTAAACCCCTGGTAAGTCATAAATGATACCTCGGATCATAGGGCTTATTGAGAAGAGGTGTACCTTTACTTCTCTAAATTATCAGACTAAATTAACAGTTTTCGCCATGACATGAAGATAATATGGGAAATCTGATATACTTACATTGAAAATGGGGACATGAGTCATTTCCAGAGACCAGAGTATAATAGAGATTTGGTGGCGAGTTATCAATAAGCAATCATGTTGCAATGCCATAGCAACCACCCAGAACATGCTAACAACTGGACAACAAAACACTAACAATGATCTCACATTATAGCAGCAACACTACACTGCATTGACAAATACCAAAAACACTCTATCATTGTGGTGGTGAGTTTTGCGAGGGCAAACAGCACTCACAATTTCTTTAGAAAATGCAATTTTCCTTCTGTACAAGAGCCAGGAACTCTCTTTTCACCATTGTTAAAAAGAAGAAGGTTTTAAGTACAATACAAGTGCACATTTAATACAATAAAGTGTACTATTTTCTCAATGAAAAAAAATAATGATTTGTTTGTGTTAAGTGAAATGTTTGGGACCTCAGAAAGGTGCTTTTGGGACACAGAAATATTGTCATTTCAGAGGCCCCTTTTTTACTTTGCACACTAACAGGAATGATCTTACAGACTCTCAATTTGTTTGTACTGATGATCTCTTCTATTACAGAGCATTTGCAGTGTGTCATTGACCTAATAGATGTGTATCGAGCCATGCAGGCATATTTCAGACATCAAGTACAGTACAAGATCCCCATGTGTCCACAACAGCTTGATTTACTGAGCCAATATGGGGGTCCGTTGAAATGGGATTTGTGTTTTGTTCAATCCAGTCTCTGGATTCTTTATTGTGGATCACCTGAATCTCTGTTTTCCTTTTCTTTCCGAGGACAGAAACAAAGCATCCAATCAGCATGTGGTTGCTTTGCTCCATTGCTTTAGGTAATATGCTAAGATTGCTTTGAAGATATCAGTGTTTGAGTGTGTATTGTAATTCTGGTCTGTCCTGTAATAAATGTTTCAGCTGTACCAGAGTCATGCTGGAGAAAGCAGGCCAGAGCTTCTTTCAGTGGGATGGGCTTGACCTGGTTTCCTTTGTGGATGTGTTGCTGGGGGTTACGGGGTCCTTGACAACAGGAGGGGGGGTTTGGGCAAATTGCTGTGTTGTTACTGTTGTTTTTGTATTAGTGTTATTGAGAAGTTTACTGTCATTTTGTGGATCATTATAGTAACAGATAAGTAGATTCCAGTGAGGACAACTCAAGAGTTGAATTGATCATGGTGGTGGACTATGTCTTGTTACGCTGCTGTTGAGATTTATTGAGATTTCCTACGGCACGAAAATAATTTATAAATGTTGCTGATGCACAAACATGCACAGACATGTTTAAGATCCAAAGCAGACAATCTGTGTGCACAAAATGCGCAAGCACCCAACATCTCATATCTTCCCACCAAAACGTGTATATTATAAGTTAATGTTGAGCATAAAGTCCTCTGCAATTTGTAATTTATATTGTCACAAAGAGCGCTCATTTGAATGATTGCGAGGCCGTCAGTTCTGTAGACAACCATGAAGAAACTAGAGGAACTAGGTTTTTGTCTCACACAGTTTCCTCTCAATACATTCAAGATTCTGAAAACACTAATGACAGTAAATGCTCGCTGCAACCTACTAACATTCATTCAGCACTTACCAGCTGTCTCTTAACAAAGGATAAAACTATGCTGCCTGTAAATAGATGAAAATGAGGCCCTATTCAAGACACAAAACCTAGTGATGTCACATTTACTGCTATGCAGCCTTTCCTTCCTTCACTTTTTATCTAATGAAATCTTTGACCTTCTTTAAAGGGTCTAAGCTATTACACGCAGTAGGATCCTCCATTAAACTTCTCTAAGCACACTTTCAACTCATTTTAATTATACTTCCAGTTCATTCATCACTGCACTGAAGGCCAAAGTGAAAAGGAAATGAAGAGGCATTAAATGCCTGTGAAGAATTACTGAAAAATACTTTTGTGACGTATTTGTTAAATTATTAAGTAAAGTGACTGGCATGAGAAATGCATTTAAACACTTATTCACAGCTCCTTGTCAAAGATGTTGTCCTTTATGGAGTGAAACAGATTACATATTTCAATCATGACAACTTGAATAGTTTTAGCATGTTATTGAATATAGCAATGTTAATGTATTTGGTCTTGGCAGACTAGATCTGCTATGCTACTGCTACTGCTGTTGATTATCACTGCTGCTTCTTCAGAACAAACTTGTTACTGCTAATAGATACTGCTCACTGCTGTGAGCATGTAAGATATGCTGCTGCTGCATAAATAGAACATACATAAATCCCATAGCAGATCTAGGCAGGTGGAGCTGGGGAGGTGGAGGACTCGATTGACTGCATTTGTGGTATAATGTCAATCATCAAATAAAGGTAAACACACTATTTGAAAAGTAAAAGTATTTGAAAAGTATATAATATAAAGTTGTATAATATTTCATTTCCAATGTTGTGATCATATTGCCAAGTTCTGTTTACACTGAATACGTCAGTATAATTGAAAGCTATCCCCACCTTAAAAGGACAATTTAGGCACATTTAAAGCTAAAATAAAATTTTTACTAAATAATTTATCGAAACGGATTATGCACAAGCATAATGTTTCTGCTTTTAAAATCATCTGTTGCACTGAGCCCATAGACTTCCTTAGTAAGTCTTTACTGTAATTTTTTATTATTTTTTTTTAACCATGAATGACGAGTTAAATAAGTGTAATGGACAAATAATGGACATTTTGTCACAGAAATGTTGTCAATATAGCTCAACTTATGTTGGACCTGCAGCATTGTATAGAATAGTAAATGAATACAGCTTTATTACAATGAGGTGAGAAATGGGAAAGAGCAAGTGGGAAGTAATTCAATCAAAAGAGGTTATTGATGTTCTTCAAAACATTCATACTAATGAGGTGCTGCTAAAACAAGGCTCAATGGACACAATATCAATGTCTTGCCCTGTATATCCAGATAGAGAAAGCTAGAGGTACAGGGAAGTACACTTCCCCTCTTCCTTTTATAAATTTTCCAGTTTCCCTCAAGGAGGACAGACAGTTTGAGCACTAATGCAGGTGTTTAAGTGAGCTGGGCGCAGACAGACGGGCCGTTCTTTGATCTGATGCTGTCTCTCATATTAATGGGGCTGGAGATAGAGCGGCTTGAGCTCCCTGTCTGAGCTTTAGTCTTTCTGTAATCCAATCCCTCATTTCTTCCCCATTACTGCTCCTCTCAGTCCATTCCTCACTCTGTGCCTCCTGTGTTTCTCCTCGTTTTCTCATTTATTCCTTCATTTCACCTCTCTTACACCACTCACCCTGCTATTAGAGGTACAGAGATTACAGATTTCTTTCGACTCACACCTGATTTAGCATGCATTTTCAGCAGTTAGGGTCCGTGTACTAAAGTATTGTTAAGCTAGTGTGTAAAGAAGTATGCAGCACGGCTGCATGTTTCAAACTGTGGCATCTATATCGATGTTTTAAATGTGGTCATTTGGTCAAATAATGAGTCAAGAAAGAGACGGTAAAGAGCCTATGGAAGAGAGTTGGAGTTTTGTGCTTTTAGTCAATGTCTGGTAAATTCCTAAATTCTGGGACAAATAAGGTTTTAGCAAAATTACACATTTAAAACTTACAGGCTTCCAGTAAAATGCTTTAAAAATAGCAACAAAATAATATTATATTTAGTGGCACTTTCAAATCAAGTTTTGCACATTTTTCAAAACAGATGAATGCAGCAACATATTATTATGTCAGTTGTTGTACATATCACGGCAGTAAAAAAAAATAAAAAACCTTCCATATAAGTCTGGTGATGTGAAGTGTTACCCCTCCGGTTCTACTTGCACTGCTGCGAGTGGGATTCAAACCGCCGTTTCCAGCATGGGAGGTGGGCGTGCTAACAAGGACCGCAGCCTCTTACGTACCTCTTGAGGTTTACTCACACAGCTCTTACTAGCTGGCCTCCATTACACTCAACCCTCTAAACCTCACTCCCATCCGGGTCACGGCACCAATGCAACCAGCCCTACTCTACACGCTCCAAGCAGGATTCGAACCAGCATCTCCAACATAGGGGGTGGGTGCGCTAACCAGGCCACTAAAGACAGTGCCTCTTAAGGCCAGGGCAGTGAGGTTTATCTGCACAGCTCTGTACTAGCTGGCCTTCATTACACTCACCCCCCTAAACCTCACTCCCATCCGGGTCATGGCACCATTGTGACTTGTCCTAATCGCTCTGCTCCAAACAGGATTTGAACCGCCGTTTCCAGCATGGGAGGCAGGCACTTTAAAGACTACAGCCTCTAAAGGCTAGGGAAGTAAGGTTGACTCCCACAACTCTTACTTGCTGGCCTCCGTTATAGAAGCAAACATCAAAATGTATTTGTTTATGAACCATGCACTATGGTAACAGTGTTTTGAGGTCATAAGGAACTGTGCGAAAATACAACTTTATTACATAGCCTACATCTTTATCTATCAAGAATCCACCTCTGTAATAATAATTTCTGAAAAGGAATAAAAGTGTTGGTGTTTTATTGCCACTAGTGTTCATTTCAACTGGGAACCGCAGTGAAATGTATGTATAGCTACGTTTTTAGAGTTTCACATAAATATAGTTAGAGGTACGTTTTTCCAATGAGCCTATGGCAAATAAGAATGTTACACGCCAAATAATTCAGTGTAATCAATTACTGCTGCTAACTAGCAAGTCATAGTACCAAATCATTGGTTAGGCAAATTTATTCATGTTTTCAATCATCTGCTGAACTATACATCTGCCTTGAATCTGATGCATAATCAGCTGGACTGCTGAAGCTCTTTCATTATCATCTTCCTCTCTGAACCTCTGTAATGTAGTCGTTCATTAGCAGGGTCGCCAGCGTGCCTTTAATGTGAATAATCAGCAGCATTGATCCACTCCTGTGAAGAAAGAGTCCTCAGGGAGGAGTGTAGTAATGAGGAGACACCTCACTTCAGACGGCTTCATCCTGTATTTCTGAGTGTTTTTGATGGCTCGTATCATCTCTCTCCGAGGGCTCTACTGCTTTATGATAGTCAGATTAAAAAGTCCAGACTGAGAGAGAGGGTTGGTCATGATTAATACAGAGGAGATAGATGTGGACAGGAAGGAAGATGTTTGTGTGTGGAGTTTACTGTAGACCCAGTGGAACATTTTATTGATATGGGGTTGCTTTTTCATAGCTCAGAAGATCTAATGGAGTTATCTTTATGATATCTTGATCTTAAGAGCCATCTTAAATGTCTTAGACATTTCTCCTAAAACCCAATTTCAGCTTCAACAGTGTTCTTCAATTTTACCTGCCATTGGTTTTGAAAATGCAACATTTCCATTTTTAAATTAATCAGATTATCACTAAAAAGGTCTTGATATAGTAAAATATGTTGAAATTAGGAGTCATAATTATGTATATTTAACTACTGCATTTCGTATGTCAGATGTGTTGACCACAGATGGCTGTATTTCACTGTATTGCAATAATAGTTATATAATGTATATTTAAAAAATTATGATGTAGATGTGGAGGACATGGAAGCCTCAGAAGGACTAGTGTAAGGAGGATGCAGCCTTCCAATTTTGAACCACTCAGTAGCCTATGTGTATTTCCTGTTTAAGATTATGTATTATGTTGGAATGTAATAAGTGAAAATTAGATATAATAAGATAAATAATCTTGCTTTTCTCTTTTTTCATTCACAGGGTCTTTCAAAAGTGAAGGCATAGTGAAGGCGTCTGATGTCCTTCCTGTACTGAGAGAAAAAATAGCATTTGTATCAGGTGAGTGTGAGATCTGTGAGATGTTCTGAATGTGATCTATTCTCATTTTCATTCTGTTGTCTTTTACTCACTCTCATGTTTTGAGAATTAATTACGTTTGGCATTGGGATTTCATCGTTTGGCTCTGGTGTTGGTGGTGTACCAGCTGGTGGGGAACTTGTTGGTCTAGGTTTTTTTTGTTGTTGGGCTAAACCAAATGATGAATGCAGAATAATGGAATACAGAACATACGAACATTAAAGGGGTCATGACATGAGAAATCAAATTTGAATTGATATTTTGACATTTAAGAGTTATTTTTACTATTATACAGGCCCCGCCCACTGGCGTTCAGTTGCTTAATGGCTGACATTTGCCTACACTTGGTATAAGCGTCACATTGCATCAAAAGCAAATAGAACCCATTATAATCATGGTCGCTGTCTACACTGGATACAGTATACAGATGAACATTCACTTTCTGAAGTACTCGAGTCCATGCGCTTGAGTCTGCCTACAAGTGGACAAATGAAATCTTAAAGGAACGTTTAATTTGACGCGTCCTGTTTAAACAGCTCATTTGCTCATTTCTGTATAAATTTCAGTAGTGCAGGGTTTATTTTTAAAGGGGTCATATGACGGTTCTAAAAAGAACATAGTTTTGTGTATTTGGTTTAATGCAGGGCTCCAGACTAACTTTTTTTACTAGGAGTGCTGTGTAATTAAATGGTAATACTTGTAAGCGTTTGACTATTTCTGTCACAATACCATAGTTATGGTTAGAGTTACTACATTAGCCTAAATCCATGGTGAATGTTGCTGATTTGTGGACTGAAAGCCTTCTATAAGTGTTTCTCCTGGTTTCCACGTCAGCGCTGTTTGATCTGATATCTATGGTTTATAACAGAGAACTCTACACCGAATCGGAACGTTTCTCACTGGTTCTCGCAGCGAGGATGTTATTAATTCTGAGGCGAATTCAATGGATTTCTTCACTGGATCTCCAGAGTCTGGATCTCCTAGTAACTGTGTCGCGTGATCAAGATTGTCCCGAGATTGGCAAGTTCGGGGCGCTGCGGTGTCTATTATTGGTCCGAACTAATAAACTTTTGACGTATTAACAGCGGGCTAAATTTACTGATTTTCTACCAGCATCCATATCCAAAAATCAAAATATTGTTGAGGCACAGTGATTTGTGTGCCAGTTAATCTTGTGAGATGTGAGATGAGCCACAAATCTGTGAGTACAGTTTGCAAAACTGTGGAAGCAGATTGCAAAACCAAAGGTACGTTTTACAAATCTAAGCGCACAGATTGAAAAATTAATCTGTATGGTTTATTAATCCATGGGTGTGATTTGTTAAACTGAGGGAACAATTTAAGAATCTGTGAGTACTTTTTCTAAACTGAGTGGATGAACTGCAAAACTCTATGGATTTGTGGGTCTTTTTTTTTTTTTTTCTACAGGTGACTTCCCAGGCTCCTTACCTTTAGGCGCTCCATAAACATACTTTACCTCTACACCTTAAAATTTAAGATGTGATTCCCAGAAATGCTGTTTTAGTTGGAAGCTCACTAGACATGCTCTGTTGTGAATGTCATGTGTGCAAGGTTTTATGTTCTCTCTGGGTCTTTTACAGGAGGTCGTGATAAGAGAGGTGGCCCCATTCTGACCTTTCCCGCTAGGAGTAACCATGACCGAATAAAACATGAGGACCTGAGACGACTTGTAACATACCTGTCAACTGTGCCCAGGTGAGCTTTATATTAATGTGTTGATTAACATCTCAGAATAAACTAACTGTAGAGCAGACATGAGCATTATGGATGGTAATGTGTCTTTATCCTGTATAAACAGGTCTTTGCTTTACCCCCCGGGCTGTTTTCAGGGCAGACAGCCTCAGTACTAGAGTCATAAGAAATAATTTCCTGTAGCTCAAGCAGTAGAGCATGTGTAATAGAGGCCAGCTAGTAAAGTGGCTGACTGACGCTAGATGCTGCGGTCTTTAGCGTCCTTGTAAGCGTGCCCGCCTCCCATGCCGGAAACACCGGTTTGAATCCTGCTCGGAGTGGTACAAATAGAACTGGAGGGGTTACATTGGTGCCGTGACCCAGATTGAAGTGAGCTTTAAAGGGGTGAGTGTAATGTAAGCAGTGTTGGGCATGTTACTTAAAAAAAGTAATTAGTTATAGTTACTAGTTACTTCTCACAGATAGTAACTGAGTTAGTAACTGAGTTACATCATTATAAAAGTAACTAATTACCAGAGAAAGTAACTATTGCGTTACTTTTTAAAAGAATGTTCAAATAGGCCTATGTCAAAAAACTTGGATGCCCCCAGTATTAAATATGTTAAATGAACGAAATGGACACTTAATAGAATAAATTATTATTATAAAACATTGAACACTAATCTACACTATTTTAATGTTGCGGTGGGACAATGTGAGAGACACCTATTAAATTCAATATATTATTCTAAATATTATCATTACTATAGTAGAACAATAAAACATAATAGATGGTTTATACTTAATGTCGCACAGACCACAACTGGCCAACAAATACGTTTAAAAATAAATTATGCTTCTTAAGAAATGTACCAAAAATGAATAAATAATAAAAAAAAAAAAAAACACATACTCATGTAGTGTATATTAAAACGATAAAACTGTTACACAACTTCACAACTAGTAGACATAGGCTACTGTAGCCTAAGTATTTTCTTCCTCACAAATGTAAACAGTTTAACATGACGTGCTCTCTCAATATAATACTGAACAATTTACCAAAAAAAAAATAATAATAATAAAGTATAATATTTTTGGGGTTTATTTTTATAACCTACAGAGGATGTCATCATCAGAGGTTATTTAAGCCAAATTCTAGGGATGTTTGCCGCACGTGTTTACAACCGGTCAAACAAAGATGTTTTCCAATAGGCTATAGAGATTATTCTAATGCTCGGACACCCTCGGTCTCTCTTGCGCAACTGTTGAGCGCGCTCTCGGACACACTCGGTCTCTCTCGCGCATTGTTGAGCGCGCCCGCCGTGTTCGCTTTGCTTTTTTTCCACTTCGCCTCATAAATACACACACACACACACACACTCCAGAAAAAAAACTTTGCAGGTCCTATGGCGGAGAGAGAGCATACTCAGATGAAAACCGCTTCAGTGAGTTCAATTATAGTAACGCCACATTGTTTTGTCAGTAACGGTAACTGCGCTGTAACGGGGGAAACAGTAATTCGTTTGATTACTCGTTACTGAAAAAGATAACGCCGTTTAGTAACGCCGTTTATTTATAACGCCGTTATTCCCATCACTGAATGTAAGCCAGCTAACAAGAGCTGTGCAGGTAAACCTCACTCCCCTGGTCTTAAGAGGCGCTCTAGTGACTTTAGCGTCCTTGTTAGCGTGCCCACCTCCTATGCCAGAAACACCAGTTCGAATCCCGTTCGGAGTGGGTCGAGTAGGGCTGGTTGCATTGGTGCCGTGACCCGGATCGGAGTGAGGTTTAGAGGGTGAGTGTAATGGAGGCCATCTAGTTAGAGCTGTGCGAGTAAACCTCAAGAACATAAAAAGTATCTTCCTTGTTAGCATATCCCATGACGGAAATGCCGGTTCAAATCCCGCTTGGAGCAGTGCCAGTTGAACTGGAGGGGTGCTAGCACTTTTAAAAAAAAAAATGTTTTTATAAAATGTATAATTTATTATTTTAAGAGTTGTAGAAGTGTGTTAGTTGTGTGTTGTAACGCAGTTCAGATGTTATGGAAAGAAGGAGGCGGGAACCGGCGAACATTCAAAGACTTTAATGACATACAATAAAACAAATACAAAATTGAAAGTAAAAGACAGCAGCCCCTCATGGACGACTGCTGTCACATAACAAAACAAACACAAGTCCAGGCCTGGCCTCTCTCCATTTCCACTGTCGTCGCTCCTCCTTTTATGCTTCCGCTCCTCCGCGAGAGACCGGTGCGTCGCGCAGGTGGCGCTCATCAGTAATCACGGCACCGGCCTCGTGCCGCTCTCTCACGGCCCTTGACCTCGTCCTGCTCGCCACATGTGTATACAACTATTAAATAAAATATCCTGTTAGAGTATTTAGATTAACTGGATCCTTTGCATTAAATTGCCTGGTCTGGTATTGTGCATGTGTGTGTGTTTGTGTGTGTGTGTGTGCGTGTGTGTGTGTGTGTGTGTGTGTGTGTGTGTGTGTGTGTGTGTGTGTGTGTGTGTGTGTGTGTGTGTGTGTGTGTGTGTGTGTGTCTGTGTGTGTGTGTGTGTGTTTCAGGGCTGATGTTATGAAAACAGCTGACCTGACTGGGCCTCTGATCAATGCTGTCACTGCCCTAAGATGTCAGCATCAAAGTCTGTGAGCTAAGCTGTGAACAAAGATGGACTTAATACAAGTTGAATTAGGAGAAAGAGAGAAAGAAATTGAAAAAAGAAAAAGGAATGGATGGAGACCCCTGTCTCTTTAAGCCTTTCCCACAAGCCATGATTCATCATCAGAGCTCATAGTGTTTTGATGTGTTGGTGCCCACAGGCATCTGAGCTTCTGTCCCTTTCAGCTGCTCTTTAACACAAAACAGCTTTAAACTTCGTGCAGATGAAATGAAAAGTGGAATGCTGGTTCACTGAGAGGTATCAGTTACCCTGTTTCATGATGTGATGTGGTTAAGTCTCTGAAAAGTGTGTGTTTAGTATAGCAGGGTCTGAATGAAAGTGTTTTTCCTCCACGCTTTGCATTAACTGGGGTTTCCATTTTGTCAACCAAAAGATATCCTCGTTAGCAAGAAGAACAAGTCATCCACATCCATTATGGATGTATAAATATCACACTAGACACAGAACCCGGCCCAGTTCGATTTACACTCGGGAGCAGTGCTTGCATCATCAGTGTCGGATCAGTGTAAAGCAGTGCAGGCTGCTGGTTTGGTGAAGAGGGGAAATCAATGTTATTGAGTCAGCGTGCAAACCTCCCTTCAGGCTATGATTCATGCCCTGTGCTTCCTGCACCGGGACATGATGTAGTGTTTGCGACACACTCTTTTGATTATTCTCTGCGCTCATGTTCAGATTAAAATTAGTATTCATCATTTACTCTCTCTCATGTCATTCCAAACCTGTATGACTTGACTCTTTAGTGGAGTACAAAAGGAAATGTTTTGAAGAGTGTAGCTCTCTTCCATACAATGAAAGCATACTTTCGATAGGAGCTGTGAAGCTCCAAAAGGACAGAAAGCATCATAGAAGTATTACAAATGCCATCTTGTGCTGTACAAGTTCTGTATGAAACAAAAGGGTTTGGAACAACGGGTTTATTGGTGGCTAAACTGGATTCAAAATGTACACCAAATGTGAGTAAAAAGGGCTTTTCTTGACTATAAAAAGACAGAGCTACTAGTCAATTGACTAAATATAATATTGGAAAAATAAAACGTGCCGCATCCACAATCAAATATTTTCTCACTATATAATAGGTGAAAATAGTATGCCAGCAGAGTCCGAATAGTATTCGTACATAGTATTCGAAAAACAGTAGGCGAAAAATACATGCATGACCTACTACTTCCGGCGAGATTCTGAAGTGTGCATTCGATGGACACTTTACTGTCCCATGAGGCCCCGGGAAAGGAATTATGAATGGCGGTGAAGCTACGCAACTGATGCTAGTTGGTCATATGACAGTGACAACATGGCGGATGTAGTACGTCTGGATTACATTCATACTACACACATTCATACTATATAGAACATACTTTTTTAACGGTTGTGAAGTACGTTTCAAACCAAATGTAGTAACTACTATACAGTATGCGATTTCGGATGCAGCGATGTCAAAAATTGTGAAAAATAACCAAAAAATGTATTTCCTCAAGAAGAATGAATCAAATAAAAAAAAAAAGAATTACATGATCTGCTTAAGATAAAATCAGAGTCTGTTGCATGTCTTTATTTAATAAATTCCCCCACACATGACATCCCGATGAAAAAATAGATATCATAGAATTAAGAATTTGTTCCCCTTAAGGGACTTTCGGACCGGAGGAACCTTTTCATAGTTCCTAGAACTCCTTTTGGAGGAACTAATTTAGCTCCTACTTCAGAGTAGGGTCTAAACCAGCACTATAGGAACTATCTGTGACGTTACTGTAAGCTGATTGGCTGAATACGAGCACCTGCCATTTAAAAAAAAAAAAAAAAACAGTGTTAACTCTCAGATTATAGCCTATATATTTACTCCAGAAACTAACTCTACGGACATGGAAAACATAATAGACAGGCCTCTTTACCTTTACGCTGAGGAGAAAATCCAACACAACTTTGAGGGGACCAAGCAAAACATGATTATGTATTTCTGCTCAGCTACTAGCAACACTGGATATCAACCACACGGAAAACGGTAATAACTTTTCATTACTGTCTACTTTCTATGTATAATAGTTCTATCTAATAACGTATTAGACAGGACTGTTAGACAGATCGTAAACTAATGAACACTGAGAATGCGAGCAGTGTGAGCTCAGGCTCTGGCTGGCGTTCTCAGCGCAGTCAAAATAAAGGTCTGCCGTGCAATCAAAATAAAGGTCACAACTACAAGCGCGGCTTACATCACTTCAGAGTTCCTGCTGGAGGTGCGAATGCAACCAGGAAAATGTTCCTAGGGGAACAATTAGTTCTCGGGGAACCATCCTGGTGGCTAGTTCCTAGAACTACCCTTTGCGAAAGCCCCTTTATTCATTCGTGGCTACGTTTTATTAATTCATTTTGTCATTTTAGGTAAATCTTGGCCATGTTGTACTAATTTGTTCTCTCTTTTAATTTAGTTAAATCATGACCACAATTTACAAGAGAACAGAATAGTACAACTTGGTCAAGTATAAAAAAATAAAAAATAAAAACGGGAACAAAGTCATGGGAACGAATTCTTAATTTGTGGGTATCATTTCTTGTTCCCCTTCTCTGAACCAAATGTTTCTTCTTGTATTGTTCTAACAGCAGATCTTCACACATTTTTGCCACAGCAACAACAAAAATAGGTAGAAAATCTTCTATCAAGTGTTTTTGTGATAAATAAAACAAATGATAATTAGGTCTATGATGGCATTTGGTGAATGTGCAAGTTCTTTGTTTTTCTTAATTTAGATTGTGTGGGATGAAGACTCAAGGCTGTATTGAGTGTTTATGTCCAGCTATTGAATTACTCAACACAAAGTCGACAGGGTGGCTTTGGCAATAGTTTGTCCCATCGCAGGAGTAAAGTGTTAGAATTTGCTGCTGTTGTTTTTGACAAGTTTCCCACTCAGACCTTTGAATGTCAGGAAATGAGAGAAGCTTATATGTGTCATTATGTGGATCCTAATCACACAGCGTTTGTGCTGACTTTCTGTCATCTTTATTTCCCTCTTTGAGGCGTACAGAAGTCTGTTTTGTTAATTTTAACATCACTGAATCACTGGAGGGTTATTTTTATCTTCCAATCTCTGCGCGCTACCTCAAAAGCATGAGCCAGAAATAGAAGCTGTGCTGTTTCCGCTTAACGTGATGAGAACAATCATCCAGGAACTCTTTAAAAGTTGCCTAAATGACCCGGTTCTGTTCCAAGCTGATATTTGGTAGAAGAGATTCTGAATGATATCATGTATATGGAAATTCAAGAACCAAAGTGGCTTAAATGCAATAATGAGGCAAAATGTGCAGCACATTCTGGTCTGAAGGACACACACTCCCCCCTCTATCTCTCTCTCTCTCTCTCTCTCTCTCTCTCTCTCTCTCTCTCTCTCTCTCTCTCTCTCTCTCTTTGTCCTTTTCTCTGGGTCAAGTGACTCATTTAATATTAGTCAGACTGGAATACTCAAAAGTGGTCCACACTCAAATTATATTGTACTGTGTAGGAAATGCATTGAAGACAAAATTGAGCATTTGAAAAAACTAGTTGAAAAAAAAAAGAAAAGAACTAGTTGTCATGTTCATTTGATCAGTTCCACAGATTATGTGTGAAAGGTACCAGATGTATGTTCCCTTAAACCTCAAAGGATTAGTTCCCTTTCCTGATAATTTACTCACCCCCACTTCATCCAAGATGTTCATGTCTTTCTTTCTTCAGTCGTTAAAGAAATTAAGGTTTTGAGGAAAACATTCCAGGACTTCAACGGGAACCATCGGTTTGAAGGTCCAAATGTCAGTTTCAGTGCAGCTTCAAAGTCTCTACACGATCCCAGCCGAGGAATAAGAGTCTTATCTAGACAAACTATCTGCCATTTTCTAAAAAAAAATACAAATGTATATATACTTTTTAACCACAAATGCTCGTCTTGCACTAGCTCTGCGATGCACCACACATCACATAGTCATGTTTAAAGGGTAACTAAACTCCTGGTCAGAGCCTGACTCCACCCACTGGCAATATTTGAAAAATGCTGGAAAAGTGGGCAGAGCCCAGCGGAGGGGGGGCGTGCACCTGAGACGCATCTCTCTGTAGGCAAGGGCGTGGTTAGCTGGTACCCTCTGACGTCAGAGGGTACCACAACTTCCAATAGGAAATTTCAACTGCAGTAGCCACCGTTCAACCTGAAGAGCCATATATTGTGGAATTAAAACACTTTAAACCCAAATGTCAAAAAATGTACTCGAATCAATGAACAGCATTTATGAAGCTCCATTCTTACAGATCATAAACTAAAAAAAGTTGTTTTAGTGTTTAGTTACCCTTTAAAGGTCAGTTTATGCTTTGTATATTTATTGGTAACACTTTATCATAAGTATACAATAATAAAGTACTTAAAAAAAATTATTAAACTATTTGTTTATAGCAGTTTCATTGTTCATATATTCTAGTCTCTACATTGTTAATATGTGACCCTGGATCACAAAACCAGTCGCACAGGTATATTTGTGGCAATAGCCAACAAAACATTGTATGGGTCAAAATTATCGATTTTTCTTTCATGCCAAAAATCATTAGGATATTAAGTAAAGATCATGTTCCATGAGGACATTTTGTAAATTTATAAAAATATATAAAACATTTATTTTTGTGAGTGAATGCAGCTCAATCGCAAACATAAATGGACAATTTTAAAGGCGATTTTCTCAATGTTTCGATTTTTTTGCACTCGGAGATTACAGATTTTCCAATAGTTGTATCTCTGCCAAATATTGTCCTATCCTAACAAACTATACATCAATGGAAAGCTTATTTATTCAGCTTTCAGATTGTGTATACATCTCAATATTCAATCTCAAAATATTTACCCATCTGACTGGTTTTGTGGTCCAGGGTCACATATACAAATAGCGAGTTCTTCACTAATTGTCACTGTAATTAACCAAATTATATTTGTTTAATTAGTGCATATTAGATAATGTTTTTTTATGCTTTGTTAGCAACTTATTTACTCTAAATAGTTCTTGGAAAATTGGCAAATTTTATTTATTAAATGCTTTACACCAACCTTTGTTGTACATTAATTGCATTAGTATTAAGTGTTCCTTTACAATAAAACGTGTGTGTGTGTGTGTGTGTGTGTGTGTGTGTGTGTGTGTGTGTGTGTGTGTGTGTGTGTGTGTGTGTGTGTGTGTGTGTGTGTGTGTCTTTAATATTTGTAAACATTTTAAGGAAAATTTAATATTAATTAAAATGAAAATTAATGTCTAATAAAGATTGGTTTAAAGCACTTAATTAATGACATTTTCCCATTTTCTGTTACCCAATCTAAAGTGAGAACTATTTACTCTAACTATAACCAATTAACAATTCCTTTACTATGAGCTAATTAAACAATAATAATTGTGTTAATTCCAGTGACAATAAATGAAGAACTCACTACTTGTATGCAGCTTATTAATATATGAACAATTTAGAGACTGCAGTATATTAACTATAAACTAAATATAAACGAATAGTTTGTTAATGATTTTGTTGGTACTTTATTATTGTATTTTTACTTATTATAAATTGTTACCATTTTATTTTATTAAATATAAATAGTACAGTGATTTAATTTTAGGAAACAATAAAACAGTCTGAAACTGTTTTACTTGTGTTGGGTAGCTCACTATTTTTCTGTGCAATAAATTTGACATGTCTTCAGTAAGCACTCACAACGTCAAAGAACAATGCAAATGAAATTGAACATTTTCAAACAGTATTATTATTATTATTATTATATTAAGTAGTCTAGAAAACTAATAATTACTTATTAATTGTTGCACTCCTTCTGGTATGTTTCTATAAATCTCTCCTTCTCTGTCTGTTTCAGTGAGGACGTGTGTAAGAGAGGTTTCACTGTGATTATTGATATGCGCGGTTCTAAGTGGGAACTGATAAAGCCGTTACTGAAGACCCTGCAGGAAGCGTTTCCAGCTGAGATCTGCGTCGCTCTCATCATCAAACCAGACAACTTCTGGCAGAAACAGAAGACCAACTTTGGCAGTGCCAAGTTCACCTTTGAGGTAAAAATGAAATTACTGAGTAGCTGTCTTCCCCATTTGCACAGAGTTTGGTGTATTGATTTAGCTGTTAAAATGTCAAACTTTATGTTTCCATGTTATAATTCATTCATGGCTCACATCCAACAAGTTACTTTCACCCTAAACTGACATGTCTATTTCTCCATTCTCGCTGACAGACTAGCATGGTGTCTGTGGAGGGTTTGACCAAACTAGTGGACCCGTCTCAGTTAACGGACGACTTTGAGGGATCTCTGGAATATAATCATGAGGAATGGATTGAGCTCCGGGTCGCTCTCGAGGAGTTCCTGGCCAGTGCCATTCACCTCCTCTCCCGCCTGGAAGATCTGCAGGAGATGTTGGCTAAGAAGGAGTTCCCGGTGGACGTGGAGGGATCTCGGAGACTCATCGATGAGCACACTCAGCTGAAGAAGAAGGTGATGAAGGCTCCAGTGGAAGAGCTGGACCACGAAGGTCAAAGACTGTTGCAGTGTATCCGCTCCAGTGATGGCTTCTCAGGGAGGAACTGTATTTCTGGAAGTGCCGACTTCCAGAGTGTGGTTCCGAAGATTGCCAGTCTGCTGGATAAACTCCACAGCACCAGACAGCACCTGCACCAGATGTGGCACCTAAGAAAACTGAAGCTGGATCAGTGTTTTCAGCTCCGACTGTTTGAACAGGATGCAGAGAAGGTAAGTGAGCACGGGTTTAACCTGGTGTGAACTGACAAAATGATGGCTGTTTTATTGTATGTATGTGTGCATAAGCTGGAGAAATTTGGAAAATGTATGATATATGCTATTACTCTTTAATACTCTATATATTGCATTGGTATGCTATTACTCCAAAGTGTTTCCAAAACTTTGGTTTATTCCACTCTTTCACAAATAGATTGCAAATATGGGTAACACTTTACAATGTTAATGCATTAGTTAACATGAACTAAATATGAGCAATATATTTTTACAGCATCTATTAACCTTTTTTGATGTTAGTTAAAGGGATAGTTCACCCAAAAATGAAAAGTTGTCATTAATTACCCATCCTCATGCCATTCCAAACCCGTAAGATTTTCTTTCATCTTCGAAACACAAATGCAGTTATTTTAAATGGAATGATCACTGTCTCTTAAATGACAGTCCATGCAACTATACCACTTTGACGCTTCAAAAAGTTCATAAAGAGATCATAAAACTAATTAATATGAATAGAGAGAAAACCCACATTTTCTGAGGAGACACGATCACTTATACGATGAATAGATTCAATTCAGAATTGTATGCACATATTAACATTGATCAGCGAACATAAACAGAAGCTGAAACGAACCTTTCTGACACGCAAGAACAATCCTCATTGGTTCTTGATGAAGCTCAAACGTGCTGCGTAACTTGAGAATGAACCTCATTGGTTCTTGCAGAAGCTCAAACGTGCTGCGTAACACAAGTATGAACCTCTATCATTCTCCTCTATCAATCTATCTATCTCTCTGGCCAATACAATGGCATGATGGCATAAGGACTTCAGACATTCTTCACTCCGAATTTGTTCCCATAGCGATGGCTTCTGCAACTTTGAGTGAACCAATGAAAGGTAATTGAAATTCACAGCATTTCAACTCAATTTCTGCTCACGTATTTGAAGGCTGATTTTGGATCATCGAGGGTAAACGTCATATTATGTGACTACGCATTACTTTACGGAGAGCTTACGACCTACTAGCTACGTTCTGCCTTATGAACAAATGATGCAACAGAATAAAGTGCAGAGTTATTTACAAACTAGCTAGTAATTTTTAAGCCTCTAGTGTGGACTTTACCTTCCAATATAAGAAATAACTTACGAACGGCTGGTGCAACACTACCCTGGCTGTAACGATCACCAGTGAGAGTGATAACCATCAGAGGGCACTCCAACCCGGACAATCACCACACATCCACAAACTACATTTTCCATAAACCTTTGCCCAGACTAATCAGCCATGATCACATTCACCTGTCTTTGTGTCTTTACCTTGTTTAGCTCACCCCATATAAGCCTGGTTAGTCTTGATAGTGTTTACACTGCATCTCTGAGCGTTTTCTTCTGTTTTCCATGTTCCTGGTTTTTGATATCTGCCTGTGTCCTGGTTTTCCCATTCCTGTCTCACCCTCTGGATTTGTTTGATTGGACTGATTTATGTGCTCTGACCTCTTGCCTGTTTTCGACTACGATTGTGGATAACCCTATAATATAACTGCATTTGGATCCTCAACCTTCTTGTCTCAGAGCAGTACGTGACACTGGTGTTTTAAAAATGTGGCGCTCCCTTTGAAAACAATTGGAAAAATACGCTAGCCCCTGGAAAAAACAATTTTTTTATGCCATTTTATAATAAAGATCCAAAATAGAAAAATCGAAAAAGGTGATGAGCAAATGATAAAAGTTGGTTGGAAACAGCAGAAGTCGCAATCATGATTCAGGGTATAAAGCCAGGAAACGTATGTAGAGTGCAGAAAATGGTATAGAGAATGGCAGGCATAGTATGATATTGTGAGAATATGGAGCTCATACTTAAGAACAAAAAAAAGACACAGGCCAAAACTGAACAAAAATATGCACTTTGGTGTAGATGTTGTTATTTATAAGGTAACAACAAGATTAAATTCTGATAGCTTGTAATGCAAATCAATGAGATATTTTTAACAGTACAACAGACTACTCACTTATATAAATATTGTAACTATTTCTCCCAATAATATATCTTAGTTATTCCTGTGTTTAAATCAGTAAAGTTTCTTACAAAAAAAGACACAATCTGAAGGAACTTTACTTGCTAAAAAGTATGAACAATCAATCAGATGACATAAGGCTTGTCGAAGATTGTGTGCAACAGGTTCCCTTTCGAGGGAACTCGCACTGCGTCGTTGAAAACGACTCTTTGGGGACGCTCCCTTAGCGTGCGCCTATGGAGTATGAATGAAACTAATCCAATCCTGATTGGTGTTGCGTCGTGACGTAACATGTGACGAGCTCGGTCATTTGATGAGCTTGGTCAGGCTCGCGTTCCCCGCGGTTCTGGTCCCGCGTCTGTTGAGGCGGCGCGGCGTCTCAGATCGTGGGGTTCGCAGCGGGATCTTGCAGATGAGAATGAGACTGCTGCGGCACTTTCTCATTCTTCATCTGAGGATCCCGAAGCCCCTGTGAGTAGTGCAGAAGCCCGCGTCGCGGCTTCTTCTGCCCACGACCAGGTCCCGGTGCTTGAGCTCTCTGCTTCCGAGGAGGTAGAGGTGCTCAGCATCGAGGGGGATGACCGTGAGTCAGGCGCGCCAGTTCAAGGCCAAGCATATGAGGAGCTGGTGGAGGTTGTGACTCGTGCCGTGGCCAGACTTAACATCAGCTGGCCACAAGATGAGCAGGGAACGCAAGTCAAAAGCAAATTAGACGAGCGTTTCCTGCGGCACAGGTCACAGCCTCAGCACCGGGGTTTGCCATTTTTCCCCGATCTCCACAAAGAGATCTCGAGATCGTGGGATAAACCGCATTCGTCCCGCGTCTCCAATCCATCTGTGGTTGATTATAGCAATGTTTTGGGGGCACGGGATATGGGTTATGGGAAGATGCCTAGAGTAGAAGAGGCGTTAGCCAGATACTTCTCTCCTGAGGCGGCATCTTCCCTTAAAACCCCGGCGCTGCCTAGTAAGCCCTGCAGAGATACATCTGCTTTAATAGGCAGGGCTTACATGGCGGCAGGTCGGGCTGGTTCATGTCTGCACTCTATGGCCATCTTGCAGGCATACCAGGCCGACCTCCTGAAAGATTTGGACGAGGGGGAGGGGCCAACTCCAGAGGATATCGCGGAGTTGCGTAAGGCCACAGATTTGTCTCTCCAGGCCACTAAAGAGAAGGCCCGCGCCATTGGCCGCTCTATGGCAGCTATGGTGGCCACGGAGAGGCATCTGTGGCTGAATTTATCAGGTTTAAAGGAGAAAGAGAAATCTGTTTTGCTGGATGCGCCGCTTTCGCCTTCTGGCCTGTTGGGCGACGCCGTTACATCGGTCGTCGACAGGTTTCAGGAGGCGAAGAAGCAATCTGCGGTGTTCCAGCAGTTCCTCCACCATAAATCGAAGTCCAAATCAAGTAGGGTGGGGCAAGAACATCAGCCCCAGCCATCAGCCAGCTCCTCACACCGCGCGGAGCAAAGGGAGAGCGTTTCCTCTAGAGCCCCTCCTCCGGGAGCTTGGCAACGGAGGAAACGCTCCCAGCAGAAGCCCTCCAGCCAGAAGGGCGATCTGAGGGATGTCCTTCAGGCTAGGAGGGCTTCAGGAAAGAGGTCCTAGCCAGGGTGGTGGGACCTCTGAGGGCTGTCCCCTCCGTTGCAGAGCAACCGAGGTTGTTCTCGCAGCGGAGCCCTCAAGGAAACGATGTGAGTTGCCCGCCGTCGGTGACCGGCGCGTCCATTACGCGCCGGTCTTCCGCATCATCTTCCAGCGAACGCACTCTGCGTCGTCTTTCTCAAAAAATAAAAAACTAGCATCAGTTATGGTCACGAAAACTGTATCGACTACAGCCTGCCGGTCTTCCGCTTCAGGGGGTCGAGAAGGGTGCTCGAAAAACACCAGAGGCCAGTCTCGAGAGGCTGGTTCCCTTAGTAGATTTTGTAGAGGCATGGTATCATCTTCCCAACATATCTGCATGGGTCCTGCATATAATAAAGTCAGGGTACAGACTGCAGTTCGGGCACCGCCCCCCCTAAATTTTCTGGGGTGGTGCAGACTACAGTGGTTCCAGAGCAGGATCAGGTGATGGAACAAGAAGTGCAATCTCTGCTGCTAAAGGAGGCCATAGAACGTGTTCCTCATTCAGACAGGGAGTCCGGATTTTACAGCCGGTACTTTATAGTTGGAAAGAAGGATGAGGGTTGAGGCCAATTCTAGATCTCAGGGTTTTGAACCGGTCTCTGAGGAAGTTCAGGTTCAAAATGCTCACTATTCCTGTCATCGTGAGTCAAATCAGATCCGAGGACTGGTTTGTCACGATAGATCTAAAAGATGCCTATTTTCACGTTTCCATCCTTCCATGTCACAGGAGGTTCCACAGGTTCGCTTTCGGGGGCGAAGCTTACCAATATCGGGTTCTTCCGTTCGGCCTAGCACTCTCTCCCCGCACATTCACCAAATGTATGGATGCAGCACTTGCTCCACTAAGACTTCAGGGCATCCGCATACTGAATTATATAGACGACTGGCTTATTCTGGCCCAGTCTCGATAAATGGCAGTTCGGCATCGAGATGTCGTCCTTGGCCACATTCAAAAATTGGGGTTGAGACTCAACACAAAGAAGAGTGTGTTAGAACCGTCCCAGTGCACAACGTTTCTGGCCGTTGTGTGGAACTCGACTAAGATGCAGGCACGCATGTCTCCGGCGCGTATCGAGTCCATTCTGGTGATGGTGTCCAAGTTAAAGCTAGGCCAGGCCACCACTGTAAAGCAATTTCAAAGACTGCTGGGCCTCATGGCAGCGGCATCCAACATTATACCTTTGGGCCTTCTACACATGAGGCCCCTTCAGTGGTGGCTGAAAGCCAAGGGGTTTCCCCCCAAGGGGAATCCATTTCGTATGATCAGAGTAACGCGCAGATGCCTTCGTTCTCTAATAATATGGAAGAAACCTTGGTTCCTGTCCCAAGGGCCAGTGTTAGGAGCGTCATGTCGCCGGAAAACCATTTCGACAGACGCCTCCCTCACTGGCTGGGGCGCGGTCATGGACGGTCGCTTTGCCAGGGGTCTGTGGCAGGACCATCATCATTTTTGGCACATAAATTGTCTGGAGATGTTGGCTGTGTTCAGGGCTCTGAGGAGCTTCCTTCCAGACATCAAGGGTTACCATGTCCTAGTACGATCGGACAATACATCAGTGGTAGCTTATCTGAACCGACAAGGGGGACTCAGATCGCGCCCTCTGTGCAGACTGGCACATCAGGTTATTCTTTGGTCCCAAGGGAAAATACTGTCTATCAGAGCAATGTATATTCCGGGGGTTCAGAATCAGGGAGCAGACATCCTGTCGAGGCAGGGGCTGAGGCCCGGGGAATGGAGACTTCATCCGGATGTGGTGAAGTTGATATGGGAGAGGTTTGGACCCATGGAAGTGGATCTATTCACGTCTCAAGAGACGTCCCACTGCCCACTTTGTTTCTCCCTCTCACATCCAGCCCCACTGGGGTTGGATGCCATGGGACAGGCCTGGCCGAGGCTTCGCCTGTACGCATTTCCCCTTCTGGGAGTCCTGGAGAGGGTCCGTCAGGAGGGCATCAGTCTACTTCTGGTTGCCCCAATGTGGCCGACCCGAGTATGGTTTTCAGACATAATTTCACTCCTGATAGCTCCGCCATGGCAGATTCCTCTGAGGAGGGATCTATTGTCTCAGGCGGAGGGCACAATCTTCCACCCTCACCCAGAGCTGTGGAAACTGTGGGCCTGGCCTCTGAGGGGGTTCAGTACCTAAATGCTGGTCTATCAGCCGGGGTGGTTGAAACCATACTTAGCTCTAGGGCTCCGTCTACTAGGAGATTATATGGCCTCAAGTGGAATGTATTTATCACTTGGTGTAGAGAACATAAATTAGACCCAGTTAACTGCCCGGTGGCTTCAGTTCTGGAGTTTCTTCAAGATCGTTTCTCTGCGGGTCTCTCCCCTTCCACGCTTAAGGTGTAAGTGGCTGCCATTGCGGCTTTCCACGCGCCATTAAGTGATGGGCCTCTGGGGAGGCACCAGCTGGTCATTCGTTTTCTCCGTGGTACTTGGAGGATGAGACCGACAACCAGGTCCAGGGTTCCTGCCTGGGACCTGGCAGTGGTTCTGGAAGGGTTATCCCTGGCCCCCTTCGAACCTCTTCAGTCGGCTTCGCCTAAAGATCTTAGATACAAATTGGTCTTTCTCTTAGCCATCACCTCTCTTAAGAGGGTGGGAGATCTCCAAGCCCTGGCAGTGACACCAGCTTGCTTGGAGTTTGCCCCTGGCAAGGTTAAGGCCTTTTTGCACCCGAGACCGGGCTATGTGCCTAAAGTGCCTGCTAATGCGGCTAGATCTACGACCCTTCAGGCATTCCATCCTCCACCTCATGTGTCGGCAGAAGAAGAGAAGCTTAATTTGCTCTGCCCCGTCAGAGCTTTGAGTATTTACCTCGAGAGGGCCTCTTCTTGGAGGAGGTCGGACCAACTGTTAGTGTGTTTTGGTTCACCTAGGAGAGGGTCCCCCGGCATCCAAGCAAACTATTAGTAATTGGATTGTGCAGGCTATTGCCTTGGCTTACAAGGTGCGCAATTTGCCTTCACCTCTGGCCATAAGGGCTCATTCGACTAGAGGCATGGCGTCCTCTAGGGCCCTCCTCTCGGGAGTTCCCCTCCAGGAGATCTGTGAGGCAGCCGGTTGGGCTACCCCGCACACTTTCTTTAGGTTCTATAGTCTACACCTCTCTAGTACGCCTGGCGCACATGTGCTCTCGTCCTAGCTGAGTGCCTGAATCAGTTTCACTCCAGGGCAGGCCTATTTCGGTGCATGGCCTAGTGGGGCATTCGTTCCCCAAAGAGTCGTTTTCAACGACGCAGTGCGAGTTCCCTCGAAAGGGAACGTCTCGGGTTATGACTATAACCCTTTTTCCCTGCGAAGGGAACGAGACACTGCGTCGTCCTGCCACGCCCCTAGAGGCCTTAGAGCGACTTGCTTCATCGCGAGGCTAGTGTGTGTGTGTGTGTGTCAGCGTCTCTTTTATGTTTCCGGTAATGCCGTCACATGTTACGTCACGACGCAACACCAATCAGGATTGGATTAGTTTCATTCATACTTCAGAGGCGCACGCTTAGGGAGCGTCCCCAAAGAGTCGTTTTCAACGACGCAGTGTCTCGTTCCCTTCTCAGGGAACAAGGGTTATAGTCATAACCCGAGACGTTTTCCAGTAAAGTTTGGATCATGGTGATAATTTAGAAGCCGTAGAAATTTGTGTATCAAATGTAATACAGGCTTTATAGGGTTAAGATGTGACCTTACACTAACTTCACCCCACTTCATGATAACAGTGAGTTTGAGATAATTGTTCAGACACAAGTTGAAGGGCCAGAGGGCCGCACACATAGGCCCATCTGATACTGAGTACACATAAGTGCTTTGTTCTGATGATTTTGTTTCATTCAGAGCGCAGGCGTTTATTTTTAGCTACTGCACAGACAACCTTTCACTCATCGCGGGTGAACATGATTGAAAATCATTTGTCTGTCATTGTGCCAGGCCTCCTTATGTCAAAAGGCCAAGAGCAAGCAGTCATTCTGCTAATTAATACCTCTGTCCAGCTTTATTTTACGAGCCCAACCCTATTAGATTAAACCATCCATTTGATATAATAGGAATGCAGGCAGTCAACTAGATTATCAATTAGCCTGTCTCTCAGCTCTTATCTTGATTACAAGTGCAATTCATTTGCAGTTCTAATTAAATATTTATTTAGGATAGTTATTCGGTATTGAAGGATAACTTGTTTGTCACTCAGAAAGCAGTGGAGGCCATGGTGGTGAAACATGTGGACAGAAATTTAATGACTTTGGTATTTGCATATTTGTTTATTATTCATTATGTAGCATTTTCATCTGTTAATTAAAGCATGTTTATGAATTAATCAATGCAATACATAATTCTCTAAAGCTTTGATGTGTAAAACATGTACAGTCACAACAGTATATGATTTAGCATGGATTTCTGCATCAATTGGCCATAAAATTTGATTTGATCGTCTCATTGTTTGGACTCCATCCTGACTCCAATTAGCTTCTTCAGAAGCCAGCTTAGAGATTTAGATACCTTTGGAAAGGCATTCAGAATTTTTAAATAATCTAGTCATAAAATTTGGACTGATCTTTAAAGTGGAGATAATATATTTGTATGACTATTTTATACATCTAATATATATATATATGGTAAATCCTAAGGGTTCACATACTTTTTGTCTGCAAGTGTATGTAGCCTACAGTATGTGATGTCACAGATGGGAATGGTAAACTCTGACACAGACAAAAAGGCATTAATTGTTTAAAAAAATATTGCTAGATGAATGTTCCAGACAGTGTAAATCCTTTAAAAGCTCCTACAACTGATATCAGTGTTTTAGCATAGCATTTTATCAACAAATGGATTTATCTTAATTTATGACAAAACACAAAACTTTCCAGCAAACCTCTCTGATTGTACACAATAATCCGTCATTTTTTCTTACTAAAACACAAAACGCTGTTAATCCAGTGATGTCTCCCTATGTTAACATGCCTATATGAATGGATTTCTTATCGTCTGCTAAAACTAAATGGTTGAAATTTTTACATTTGTCATTCTGTTATCTGTCTGCATTCTGAGCCTGTCGTACGCTAGTCTGTGTTGTTTGATTAATAATGTGTGCTGTATATTTAGTAAGAAACCCCCAACCATAGTGATGTGTAAACTTCATAAAGCAATGGTCCAGGATTACATGTAATGACTTTCTATTGTCATCTCTGTAGATGTTTGACTGGATCAGTCACAATAAGGAGTTGTTTCTTCAGAGCCACACAGAGATCGGTGTGAGCTACCAGCATGCTGTGGAGCTACAGACTCAGCACAACCACTTCGCCATGAATTCCATGGTATGTCATTTGTCATTTGTGTTCTGAAGTTAAACAAAAATCGTATGGCTTTGAAACAACATGAAGGTGAGTAAATAATGACAGAATTCTTATTTTTAGGTTAACTATCACTTAAGGGTGGTTGAGCTGCTCAACTGTTTCAAGTCGAATTGATGACCATAGTTAACTAGCTCAACCAGTTTTCCACCAGCATAGCTAGGGTTGTCTACCACTCTGTATGCAGCTAAAGCTGCTTGATTGGTTTTTCTCAATGCACACAGTAGGCATGTCCTGAAGCTCATTCTTCAGATCATTGTTTCTGCAATTCCTGCAGTCTAATCAGCCAGCCAGAATTCCTTTAATCAAGCTCCCAATCATCTGATCTCAGAGACACAAACACACTCACACTGTTCATTCATCCTCCTCTTCTTTATCCAAGCACGAATGTTGCTTTATGCCTCATTAGGCTTTGGTTTTAATATGAGTCCATTTGTGTTCATGGTGTCATTAGTCTAATGTGGTTAAAAGGGCTCTTTCCCCCTTCGGTTCTCTTGGTAGTTACTGTGAGAGAAAGAAGATGTGTCTTGTTCATTCATAAAGTGGACTGAAAAGCCTTCATGTAAACACCTTAATTGATCCGATTGAGCTCGATCCAAATAAAATTTCGATTGGATTGGAGGGGTGGTTTATTCCTTTTGTAATCCGATTGAGAGGACATGTAAACACTTGATCGGATTTAAAACCGAAACTGAAAGGACTGCGCATGTGCAATGATGTTGAAATAGCGTAATGACGTATTTCGCGCGGAACGAGTTGATCTTCCTGTTGAATAAAGTGTCATATAAATGAGTGTCCCGTCATTCTAAAATTATCCTTTCCCTTAGCGTCTGTGACCCACTGCGTCCCACCAGTCCTTGTTTCAGATTCGCATCCACAGGCACAGGCGCGGGAAGGGGCATTTTTACTGCGTGATAAATATCAGCAGCACAATATATGCTCATTGTCTCTAAATTATGACCAGAAATGGATAAATATTAAGTCTGCTGTTCAAAACAAATAAAGAACCAATGTAGGAGAATGGTTATTATGCGCAAACAGCGGGGAAACTCTGTATGTTCGTTCAGTGTGCCCATGTCAAAAAATCTATTCCAAATTGAAGCTTGTGACCATTAAACGCGCAGATTAACCCGATCACATGGTTAATCACACAGATTTACAGATTTAATTTACTAAATAAATTCAGTACGATGGAAACAAAAGTTGTGCATGTAAACATAGCCATTGTTTACTACATGTAATACTACATATGTTAAAACTATTCAGAGACGTGTCATGATTTAAATACATTTAAAAACAATTATAGTTTAGACTGGATAAGCAGCACTTATATAGACCACATATTCTACTGTACAGTATATGAATGTAGCAAAGTACTATGATGCTTAACATCTGTAAAGAGTTGTACTGTTTGTACAGTTGTGCAGTTCAACTAGTGTGTTATATTATTTGATGGATTGATTATTTCAATTATTACCATTAATAAACTGAATTAATTAATAAACTTAACTTACTTACCCCATAAGCGGTAAAATTACTGTAGCGCACAACCACCAGTGATGTATCCCTTGTGAGAAGGAAGTGTGATTAATTGTACTAAATGTGCACTTGCAGTGAACTTTAAATCTTACAAATATATTTTAAAAACTGTACTTGCAGATAATACAATATTAATTAAATAAAAAGACCATTCAGTGTACTTAAAGCTCCTGTCTATAACTTTTTTGGGTTAAAAATTATCCAAAATATATTTTTGAGCAAGTACATAACTAGCCAGTGTTCAAAACTATCCAGAAATGTTCAAATGACAATCACCAGTGACAACTGGAGATTCACCCATTGTAAAATGCAAAAGACTTCAGATTTCGGAGTGGCTACAGAAAAAAAAAAGAGACTGCAACCGGGCCCATGCGAAAACAAGGATAAATATCTGAAGGGCATTAAATGTAGTCAAGCAATTCTGATGTTGTTAACATTAACAATTTGAGAACAAAGTATAATTTGCACAGTTTGACCAGATATGAAAGGATCGTTAGATTTAATCAGCGCGATTTACTGCAATGCTTTTTTCCCTTAGTTTTTCAGAACAAAAGTGGATGTTACTTACTTGTTCAGATGACATTTTCTGGTGAAAATTATTATGTTGGTCATTCTTCCAAAAGAGTAGAATCTGTGATTCCGAATGACAGTATCCACACCGACTGACCGCCGCACATTCTCCTCAACACATTGGATTCATCCGCGCTGTGCCGTGCCGAGGTACAACCCACATAAAGTTGATAAGTCCGCGAATAACTGCAATTGCAGATTTCGAACAGAGATGGCGACAAAGAGGAAAAACTACGGACTGCAGCTTTAAAGAGAGTACACATTCATGACTTTCTTAACACAATTAATTACACTTTTAAAAATTACACTTTGTAATAATGTCAAAGATTTTAAATAATTGGTTTAAGAATAGAAGTACACTTATTTTTATGTCTTTACTAACATTCTAAATCACATATAAAGTACTTATAATTTTAACTTTAGCGTGTTATTTGATATTGCATTTAAAGTTAGTATATTTTAAATGTACTAATTTTCTACCTTATCATTACAAATATGAAATTAATAAAATGTAAAAAAACATGATATAAGTTTCAATAGAAATTACATTAAAGTATATTTTAGTTTACCATAAATCCTTACCAGTAATATTCGGCAGTACATTTTAACCATATTTTTATTATGAAATTGTAAAAATTACATATGAAGATGAACTTAAGTCCTGCTTAACTGGGTCAACTAATTGCATTTTATATAATAATAAATAAATAAAAAAACTATAATACGTTTTCATTTAATTGCAGTGTCCGAAAACATTACATTAATTTTGCACTTAAGTGATTTCTAATCTCACGTTTTTCAGAATGCATATGTGAACATAAACCGCATCATGTCAGTGGCGTCCCGGCTGTCGGAGGCAGGTCACTACGCGACTCAGCAGATCAAGCAGATCAGCACTCAGCTCGATCAGGAGTGGAAGAGCTTTGCCGCTGCTCTTGATGAACGCAGCACCATCCTTGCCATGTCTGCTGTCTTCCATCAGAAATCTGAGCAGGTAACGCATTTCTTATTTACTTCAACTGTAGCTCTCAGAACATGTAAACAGCTTTTATAAATATAATAAATAATTTTAAATAATGATGCAGTGGTGAAATAGTTGGTCTGTGTTTCTCTGTTTGTGCAGTTTCTATCTGGTGTGGAAGCGTGGTGTAAGATGTGCAGTGAGGGTGGGCTGCCATCAGAGATGCAGGATCTGGAACTGGCCATTCATCATCATCAGACACTCTATGAACAGGTCACACAAGCTTATACAGAGGTGAAAACACAACTCGCAATACGATCCCATATCCCATGCATCAAATTTAGATGCACCTCTTAGCATTTGATTTCCTTTCAGAACAAAAGTAAATTATTTAATATTTTGAATGAAAACTTTGATGGATTGATGGATTGATGGATTGATGGATGGATGGATTGATTGATTGATTGATTGATTGATTGATTGATTGATTGATTGATTGATTGATTGATTGATTGATATGTGAAGTGATGTGACGTGACATGAAATATAATATTTGAAAAGCGTTTATTCTTGAGTTATTATGGCAAGAAAGATAAATGATATGAATGTTTTAAAAACTCAAAGCTACAAAACAATACATTTAGTTTGTAAATTATGCTTTTTTATTTATTTAAAAAATATCAACTATGCAGTTTTGTGTATTGGTATGACTGCAAAGAAATATCGAGCTGAGTATCATCAGCAGTGAACACTAACACCATGTTTTCTAATGATATCTCCCAAGGGTAGCATGTATAGGATGAAAAGAAACGGTCCTAGTACTGAGCCTTGCGGTTCTCCATAACGATTTTCATTAACCTCTTCATTTACTAGAAATTGATGATAATTACAAGATAAGTACAAATTGAACCATGGCAATGCAGTTCCACAAATGCTAAATGTAATTTCCGAACCTATTTAAAAGAATGTTGAGGTTTGATAGTGTCAAATGCAGCATTACGGTCCAGTAACACTAATAGAGAGATGCAATTATGATCAGATGATAAGAGCAAGTAATTTGCAACTCTGATGAGAGCTGAGAGCCCAGTACTATGATACTGTCTAAATCCTGACTGGAAATCCTTGCAGATTCTATTCTATCTCTCTAAGAAAGAACATAGTTTTGAGGATACTGCCTTTTTGACTGAAAAAGGATATTCAAGATCAGTCTGTAATTGACTAGTTCTCTAGGATCAAGTTGTGATTTTTAACCAAGTTAACTTCACCAGGTGATGTGGGTCATGTCTAAAACTGTCCATTGAGGATGGCAAGTCTCTGTGCTTATGTTACACAATAAACCTACAGCTCTACTAATGTTGTTTGAACTAGAACACATTAGTGAACCGGCCTTAATTAATCTGAAGACACAACAGGAAAACAATGCCACAATGTGTGCTACTTAAGTTCACAGATCTCCACCCCTGATACTCAGACTGAAAATGGATCCCTGTGTTTCTATGCTCTTCAGACGTTTACCCATGACTCTGTTTAAAGATCTGACATTAGAGAATGTGCTCTGTTGTAGATCATGGAAACATGTCATATTGACCTTGGTACACAATAAAACATAAGGGTAGTTTTACACAATCAAATATACTCTAGGTCTCTACAAGAGGATCTCTGTTTCTATCACAGATACCTGACGTAACCTCATTTAGATCAAATGAACAATGTCCGATGAGTTACATTCTTATAAGTAATAAGTGTTTAAATCACAAACCCTGAACATGAGCAGCTGTAATAGTAATATTTCTGGTTATTATTCTGGAAAGTTTGTGGAAAACTTGCCATGGTTATTTTACCCGTATTTCTTGCATCATTTTGATTGAATTTGTTTCAATGTCTGTTTGGTCAAAATTATTGTAAACATTGTCGTTTTAAGCCATTTCAGACAAATACAATACCATTTGGGGGTTTTGGATAAGTTTGGGGTCTTTATCTTTAAATTTTAGTCTTAAGTTTTATGTTTTTGAAAGAAATCACTTATGCTCACCAAAGCTGCTTTTATTTAAACAAAAATACAGTGACATATTATTACAATTTCAACTAACTATTTTCTATTTGAATATATTTTAAACTGTTATTTATTACTGTGATCAAAGCTGAATTTTCACCATCATTACTGCAGTCTTCAGTGTCACATGATCCTTCAGAAATCATTCTAATATGTTTATTTTTTTAATGTTGAAAACATTTCAGCATTCTTTGATGATTAGAAAAATCAAACAAACAGCATTTATTTATAATAGACATATCTTGTCACATTATAAATGTCTTTGCTGTCACTGTTTATTAATTTAATGCTGAATAAAAGTTTAATTTTAAAAAATCTCACTGACCACGTCTTTATCTGCAGGTGAGTCAGGATGGTAAGGCTTTGCTTGACGTTCTTCAGCGGCCGTTGAGTCCTGGTAACTCAGAGTCTCTGACTGCAACAGCTAACTACTCTAAAGCCGTGCACTGTATTCTGGACGTGGTCCATGAGGTCCTGCATCACCAGAGACGTCTGGAGAACATCTGGCAGCACCGTAAAGTTCGTCTGCATCAGAGACTGCAGCTCTGTGTCTTCCAGCAGGACGTCCAACAGGTAGATAAATGTTCACATATGTCTACACTCTCTCAGGCTCTCTCACTGACAGAGTGTTCCTAACTAGTTGCCTACTGAGACAGAATATATATACACCACTTTACCATGGTACTTTTTTTGTACAGAAATAAAATAGTTATAGTTAAAATATAGTTAAAATAGTTATTTTCTTAGATGTGCTTTAATTCATCCATAATTTTGTGCAGAAAAATTGAAGTGCAGAATGTTGAATGAGGAAATTTGTCAACAACAGTTACAACACCATAAATTCAGTGTTGTACAGTTATATACGCAGCATGTTAGTGTTGGATATGTGCCCAGAGGAGCAGTTAATATCTCTCCATTAGCCTCTTTCAGTGGGTCTGTGGCAGCTCTGGGCCTGGATTCAGCTCTGGTTTATCAGGCCGGGGTCAGCCCTGAAAAACAGCCAACAGACCCGGCCAAATCAAGATCTGAACCAGAACCAAAGAGCTGAAGAGCCCAAACGGGGGCTGGATTCAGACCAGCCAGAGGCCAAACACAGGGCTGAGAACAATAAAACACATTGCCGTCAATAATAAAATTGACATTACTCAACTCCTGTATCAGTTGCAGGGATGATGAGCAGCATATTGGTTGTTTTTAATACTCTCTTTTCTCTCTTCTGAATTTTTCTTTTTACAAAGTGATAAACTTTGAGTATTTGTAGTGCACTCCAAATCTTAAAAGAATGTTTTAAAAAACTGTACTTGCAGATAATGGAAATAAAAAGCCACTTAAATGTATTTGAATAGTCGTGACTATGTTTCTTAACACACTTTTAAAAAGTGCACTTTGTAATATTATATTAAATGTTTTACTTTAAAGTACATTTTAAATCATAATGTTTCGATAATCTGCTGTTGTGCTTAAAATAAGTGCACTTATTTTGATGTGTTGACTAACATACTTAAACACATGTAAATTACTTAATTGTAAATTTAACTGCAGTCTGTTATTCAATATTATATTTAAAGTTAATATTTTAAATTACTAAATTGCAACTTCATCATTACAAATGTTACATTACAAATTATAAATACAAGTTTCAATAGAAATGACATTCAAGTATTTTTAGTTAAAGGTGCTCTAAAAAAGTCACCCCCGTTTTTTAGGCCAAAACATTATTTGTCACATACAGCAAACACCTCCTCACTATCCGCTAGCTCCCTGTCCCCTGAACACACTGTAAAAAAACGCGATCTCTGCAGACACCCCAGGCTCCACAAACGGCAACAAAAACAAACTGAGCTAACCCGCACCACGAAACATAACAAACTGTTCCAGCCAATAACCGACAAGAAGGATTTGGGGGTGGGGTTTGGGGGATAGTGCGCGGATGAGGATGAGGGAGGGTCTAGCTAGCCTCCGTTTTCTTTGACAATACTTCGAACGTCAACAAGAAGTGACGTCACCCAACATCGCTTAGAGCACCTTTAATTTAGTTTTTTTTTTTTGTGAAATGCTTGTCTGTAAACTTTAAAGACAAATAAGTATGAAATTACATATAAAGGTGTACTTAAATCCTTAAATCATTGTACTTAAATAGGGTGAAGAGGGACTGTAAAGCATTTAATGTAAATTAATGTAAATTAATGTAAACTAATACTATACTATAATACATTTTCAATCAATTGCAATTAACATCCAATTAAGTGTCCGAAAACATGACAATCATTTCTATTCTTTTAAAGTATATTATTTAAATACTCTTTTTAAAACTAGGCTAAAGTGTACAGTTTCTTATGGGAATTTAGCATTGCTTCGAGTGATTTATTGCTTTTAAGGAACAGCTACTGCACAATAATAATATTAAGTATAAATATTTCAAATGTTTCTTTAAAACATTATTTTAGAAAATTGATGAAGTGATCGATTTGAAAATCAGGGTGATGTAAAATCAGGTTAATAGTCTTTATGGTCTCTGTATAGGTGTTTTACCTCATAGCTGTTTCTGTATTGTGTTTTTGTAAGATGACTGATTGGTCATGTCAACTGGAAAACTGTATTGACCAATCAGCATCCATAACCACAACTATCAGTTTTATTAAATGCTTTTTATTTTATAGTTCTTTATAAAACCCCATCTATTAACAATGTAGATAACCCAGAAACCGATGGGCTAATTCAAGAAAGGAATGTGATGTTTACAGCCCTGAACTGATCTTAAGAATCTTCAATGAAACATCTACTTTTTTAATTTTTTATTTTCAAAGAACCATTGATATAATAATTGGTCAATTTAACAGGTGGTGGAATATTATTATGATTTGTAGATTTATCCAGAAAATAATTGAATTTACCTCTAACATTAGATGAGTGTTTAGAGTTGATCTGACCTACTGATTTGTTAAGACATCATGCACAGATTTACTGATATGCATGAAAGTCAATCTCTGATTGGTGGAGTTAGATTTCACCCTCCAAACACTGATCAGGTGGATGCAATAAAAAATGCTAAACTCTTTAAGCACAAACATACGGCTCTGATAAACTTGGATCATTGATTTGAATGAGATATCAACATACTGAATGTTTTCTGGGGGACAGATTGTTATTATTACCCATATTTGGTGATGTTAGTTTGCCTCACCCTGAAATGTTTGCAATTCTTGAGTAATGGAGGGTGAGATGTGGCCAAATGTCTTCAAGTGTGTAGTTAAATACAGGTAATGAGTAGGTTGAGTTATTTAGAGTAAATGAACAGACCTCCCACACTCATACACATACAAGTCATATTTGTGTTCATTACAAGTTACAGTAACAAGGAATACTTCACCCAAAAATAGAATGTGTATCCTGAAAATGTCCTTTTTGAAGCTTGACAGCACCTATGCCAATTCACTGTCAACATTCTGTTGAAACATCTCTTTTTTTCCATATAAGAGAAATGCTAATTTCTGGGGGAGCCATTTATTTAAAAACACTCTCTTGTGCCTGTCTTCATTCAACACACTCTTCCCTAGAGTTCTTTATATGATCTGTGCCTCAATCTGTGGCAGTCAGACACCGTTTTTGATAAGAACAGAGGGGTTCTGCGTTGTTATCTTTGTTTTTTTTTCCTGAACTTAGTAATGAATTGGTTGTGGTCACCAGTGAGCCATGGGGTTATCAGCAGAGTACACTAGTGGGTTTGACTCAGTTTCTTGGGAAACCCTGATAACCAGAGTAAACAAGGGTTGTGAGTCATGATGGGGGAGACTGGGGGAAGTGTGAGAGACAGCCTGCTTTATACACATGAGATTTCCATTTCATGCAGTTAGTGTTCTGTACCAGTCTGACATAAAATATCTAAGTGTCTCTGTTTTTGTACACAAATATTTTAGTTTTCCTGTGTTTGTTTAGTAAAGGTCATAATGGTTCCTTGACCTTTATTTTAGACCATTGTGTGAGACAAGTTTCTTTGTAAAATGTCATTGTAAAACAAAAGACGTGAAACCAAGAACATGAACAAAACTCAAAACCAACTGTGACAGTCATCATTTAAAACTTTCAGTTACAATTATTAAGGAGTCCCTAAGGCCGTGTGTCCACCAAAGCGTTTTTAGCCAGCTGAAAACGCTAGGCGCTCTGCTGAAAATGCTAGGCAGTCTGCTGAAAACGTCTAGCTGTGGGCGCTTGAGAGCGTTTTGGCAGCGCAGGATTTTCTTTTTTCAGTTGAGACACTTTGCTTTTTATGATACGGAATATCCGCGGAAGTGTTACGAGTATCTCATTTCACACATATTTTGTTTCTGTGTTGATTCTATATTAAAATGTCGATACATTGTAACGTATTTTCTCTGGCTCTTGTTTTAAATTATTTTGTTCCGTTATAATGCTTGTTGTTGTCATCTGTTGACGTTGAACAAGCAGAATGTGGCGGTTGGTCGGTGTGATATTTGTCCCGCCCCTCCACCACTGTGATTGGACGGTTGGGTAAAAAGTGACAGTGAGGAGCGCTGCGTTTTACCCCAAAGTTGAACATTCTTCAACTGTTGGCAACCAGTAAAAATAGCCGGGCGCTCAGCGCTTCAGCGTGAAAAAAAACACTCAGCGCATCGTTACGCTCATGGCGTTTAAAAAACGCGACGCTCCCATTGAAAACAATTGGAAAAATACGCCAGCTGCGTGAAAAAACGCTTTGGTGGACACTTGGCCTAAGGGTAAATGGTGTGACATTTGTGTCCAATCAATCAATCAATCAATCAATAAAATAATTTTTACATTAATTAATTTATTTGTTTGTTTGGTTAAAAAATGACAAGGTGGTGTAAATATCCACAACAAAATTATTGCATTGTCACACTGTTTGAAAATGATGAGGACAAGTCTTTTAATATACATAAAGAGCAATAGTATTACACATCACATCACAACGTTAAACGTTAACAAATAAACAAGAACTGAGAAAACTGAAGACTTAAATACACAGAGGGAATGATCAACAAAACAAGAAACAGGTGTGCAACTAATCAGAAACCATATGAACTAGAACACAGGCAAAAAAAAAACAGTGACAAAGAAAACTATGACTAGAAATTAAACAGAACAAGACAATGAAAATAAACAAGACATAACTGTAACATTATGATGGGAGGAGCCAGAGCGGAGACAGGAGGAGCAAGAGGATGACTCAGAGCCAAATCCTGATGAAGGCCCACAGTGGAACCGATGGAGGGAGGTGCCATGGTGGAGCCTTGTTAAAGAGGCCAGGCAGAACCAGGAAGATGACCGACTGAGATGGAGCCGGTGGAAATGGAGACCCAGGTGGAGCCAAAGAGCCGAAGACCCAGGTCGTCACCACTAGTCCGGAGGGCCACGGCTAAGCCGCAAGCGGGCGTGGCCGGGGTGGAGATGTGGTCATGGCAGACAAGGGCGGAGATAGTAGAAATGATGACAATGGTGGAATCGGAGGGAAGGAGGAGCCCGGCAGAGCCAGAGGGGTGCAGGGTTGAGGAGCAGCTAATGACTCGGAAGTTGACGATGGACCAAGGTGGAGCCAGAGGGACGAGGGATCCCAGCGGAGCCTCAAGGATGACATACCATAGTGGAGCAGATGGATCATTGAGCCAAGATGGAGCTAATGAGTCTGTGGGGTTATGTGGAACCTGGGGTTTGAAAGTTTGAGGTGGAACTAAGGGATCCACTGGCCGAGGCGATTGGGAAGCCTCAGGCAGAGACTGTAGAGGGGCTGAAGGGAGACCGCAGAGATGAGGCTCAGGTACTGGATGGCTTTGGCAGAGAAGGTGGGAGAGGGATGCTGGATGGACTTGGAGCTGGGCAGAGGCAATGGTGGACAACTTGGTACTGACTGACTAAGGAGAGTTGGTGCTGGAAGACGAAGACAAAGACGTGGTGGGATGAAGAGATGAAGATGACTTGGAACTAGGCTTTACCAGCGATGACTGAGATGACTTGGGAATGGGCTTAACCAGCGATGACTTGGAACTGTGCATTTTCAGCTTAACCAGTGATGACAAAGAGGACTTGGAATATGGGGCGTTACCAGCGATGACTGAGATGACTTGGAACTAGATGGGACCAGTGGAGACTGTAGACCAGCAAATTCCTCTTAGGTGACTTGGGCTCATCCAGCGATGACTTGGAACTGTACGTTTTCAGCGATGATTGAGATTACTTGGTACTGGGCTCAACCAGCAATGTCTGGGACGACTTGGAACTGGGCTTAACCAGCGATGACAAAGAGGACTTGTAACTGGGCGTTACCAGCAAGATTGAGATGACTTGGAACTGGTTTAACCAGCAGAGATGAAGATAACTTGGAACTGGATGGGACCAGTAGAGACTGTAGACCAGCAAACTCCTTTTCATCCAACTCATCCAACACCAATTCCGTCGTGCTCCATCTTAGTTTACACACCTCAGCCAGGGGAGTGTGGGTGGGGCTTCAATTCATCCCATCAAACTCCACTAATATGCCCTCCGTGACAGACGCTGTTGCCAGCTCACACACTGTCTAGACTCAGGCTCTGAAACTAAAATAGCCTCTGGTGAACGCTCAGGCTCTGGATTCGTGGCGGGCTCCGGCTTTGAGGGCATTGTTAGACTGCGGGCATGGCTTACGGTGGGCTGGGCTCTGGGTCCTGAGTGGGGCTGGCGATGTCCTCAGCAGCGAGGCAGACATAAAATGTGAGTCACACTGAACCAACACCCACTCCAGATACTCTGCGAAGCTTGTTCTAGGACCATCTACGGGCAGGCATGCCATTGATTTCTCATCGAGGCCAGTGTTATAGAATACAAATAGAGAATGGTTGTGGTAGTGGGTAAAGCATGACAAGAGAGATGAGTGATGCTGAATGACAAATTATGATAATATTTATTAAACAGAGAGAGTGAAAAACACTACACACATAAAATATTAACGTTAAATGTTAACGTGGAAACCAGAAGTGAGAAAACTGAAAGCTTAAATACACAGAGGGAATGATCAACAGAAAAGGAAACACGTGTTTAACTAATAAGAAACCACGACAACTAATGATGAACTAGAACACAGGCAAAACAGTGACGAAGTGAACTATAACTACAAATTAAACAGAACAAGACAATGAAACTAAACAAGACATGACTGTGACAAGGTCATGGGTTTAATTCCCGGGGAATGCAGGAACTGATAACATGTATATCTTGAATGCAATGGAAGTCGCTTTGGATAAAAGTGTCTACCAAAAGAATAAAAGTTAAATCTAAATGAATTTAATCAAAATAATTTTTGATTAAACAAAGGCACTTACATGAATACAATGATTACACTTTTAAGAACATGGCATTTTAAACCAAATTTTTTCTAAGATTTTTCCTTTTCATAATCTTGGACATCCTTATTTGTCACCGACCCCTAAAGCAGGATAAATTGTAATAGCAGTTCTGACTGTTTACGAAACACTCAGTCTGCTCAGTTTATTATGTCTTTTCCTTGATTATTTCTTGTACTTGATTATTATCATAAGTTTGGTTTGCTGAGGTTCTTTATGTAAACAGTCATTACAAAGCATAATCAATAGTTATGAACACACACATAACAGATTCTTTGAGTCAAACATCGTGCGAGTCACAATGACTGATAGTCAAACACAAATGCCTGATTGTTATTGAATTATGAGTTGATTTATTTGGCCAAACAGGTGTTTGGATTGAGTGGATGTAACCTGTGCCATCTGTGAACTCCAGATTGTGAGCAGCCGTATCTTCTGATTGACTCATCACACTGGGCTATATTTATCTCATCAGCCTCTGTTAATGTGCGTGTGAAAGAAGGAAGCTGTTTTTAGAACATGAAGTGGACGCATTAATCAATGTAGCAGAAACAAGAACTCGTTGACGCAATTGTTTGCATGTTTGATTATCATTGTATCACTTGCAAACACGCAAGTAGCAGAAGAACCACCACGACTGTAACCAGAAAAAGGTGGTCAGATGCTTGGTGTTTGTTTCAAAATTAAATCAATTAAACCACAGATAAGTATCGGTTTAGTATATTCAGGCTATATTTCTCTCACAATTGTATCATGTAATACAATAAAAGTTTATAATTGAATAAAAATGCATAATGTAATTTGGTAACCCTTTACAATAAGGTTCCAATTTTGTTAAAAATTGTTCAAGTGCTGCAGCATTTAGTTATCTTATTTCATTATGCATTGCATTATGCATTAATGACGTTAACTAATGAAAATAAAATGTTTTCAAAATGTTGGTTTTCATGAAGGGACAGTGAAAACATGATGATATGTCACCTGCCAATTTATTTTTATATTTTTATTTCTATATTTATGTTTTAAGGAATTTTTGGCAAAATAGGCATGACAGAGTTGACATGTGATGAATCGACTGACAACTTTATTAAAAAGGTAGGGTAGAACATTTTTTTTTATAAAAACTTTTTGTTATTCTGGTTAAAACTCTCCTCACATCCTTAAAGCAATCAATAAAATAATTGGTCTAAATATAAAATATATATATATACATCATCTGTGGAAGACTCAGGACCAAAAAAATGTTTGTCCAATAATTCCATTCGATCTGGTGTCCTACCTGCCTGTCAGCATATGTAGTTCCATATCTCGGCGCAGACATTACACATCATCGGTGCGTTCCTTAAGGCTATGTAGAGTTGTAGACAGTCACTGTGCGCCACAAACAAACAGCAGACCTTTTTCCTAAACACCTTTTACAGTTCTTTCTGAACCAAAACAATGAGCTTATGCTACATTCACGCGCATGTCCTAAACGTAATTACGAGATGAAAACCTTTAACATTCTACCCGGTGCCGTTCATGTCCGCAGACTCAGATTTTTGTTTCTGTGTAAACACTATCAATGCCGAAATGGACCTGCAGCAGTCAGGTGGTACAAGTAAGAGCTCTGTAAGTTGTTTATGTTCATTATTATTGTGGTGTTATGTGCTTTGAGACATGAGGTAATTTAACGTTGTCCCTGTGGCGCCTTGCAGACTCTGCTGTGATCGTTCATGTGTTTTGAAGGAGGTGTGGCTTTGGAGACGCTCTGAAAAGAGGGTGGGATCTCATGCTTTCAAAGTTTAGTTTAGTGTAGTTTAGTTTAGTTTAGTTTATTGATTTATAAAGCACATTTTAAATCAACAGATGTTGAAACCAAAGTGCTGTACAAGAATATATAAAACAGAATTAATGCAGATTTTCTTTAAAAAAAGGGAGTTTTTTGTTTCAAAGCTACCTTGCTATTGCCAGCTGCTCCGAAATTACCTACCCTACCTTTCAGTCTCCTCAGCTATTAAAGAGCAACCTCTGAACATTACGTTTTTTGTTCTGTTTATTTAAACACAATTAATGCACATAGACAATAAGGGGAGTTTGTTCTGCATGTTTATATATTTTCAACATTTGCTCAGTGTTTAGTTTGAGCATGTCAGCATTGCTGGATTTCTAGTGTTTGATTGTGTTGCCTAAGTCACATTTCACATCAGTCTAATCTAAAGATGTAGCTGGAGGAATGTTATTTGCGACACAGTGTCCCTAGGGATGATGAAAAAGAGTCTTTGGATCACTATTGGACAGAAAACCGATGCTGATTGATCACTCTTCCTTCATATGCCCATGAGAGTATGCAAGCAGTCACTGGCACTGATGTGTGTGTTATAACTGGCTTTCTATATGTAACATCAATTGAATGGACTAGGGGAAACAGAAGCTTGCTTGATAGACTCTCTTCCATCTCTGTGTTGTGATTTTGTCAGTGCGCTTAATGGATTGTGTTTGTTTGTGTGTTTCAGGTGATTGACTGGATAGAGAACCATGGAGAGGCTTTCCTCAGTAAACACACAGGTGTGGGCAAATCCCTGCACAGAGCCAGAGCCCTCCAGAAACGCCATGATGACTTTGAGGAGGTCGCACAGGTGAGACAACAACTGCATCCAGTCAGATTAATACAAAACCTAATCCAGTTTGACTAATCCACATCAATCTTATTTAAGCCACTTGTTTTCAGATCGAATCATTCACTTATATCCATCAAAAACAGCCTAATAAAAAGTTTCTCAGACAATGTGTGCAATATCAGGTCTTAGTGCATAGAAGCACATCCAATAAACAGGATAAAAAGGGGCTTCATTAACATTTACAGTCATGTTTCAGGCTTAATTGAGGGTTTTCACGTTCCAGTGTAATGCAACATAAATACGACCCTTGCACCGCCAGAATTTTTCTCCAGCTTATTCTAGTCCAGTGGTTCAAACTGGGGTGTGTGAGGTAAGAGGGGGTACACAGACAAAATGCTGAGTTTTGCCGTTTGTTTACTTCTACCCCACCTTAAAATAACATTAAAAGTGATTGTGTATTTCTAACAGGCAAAATGCAACCTCTAGTTTAAATACGGGGAAATGGTAGTGCCATAAAATGTAAAATACATGACATCCAATCAATTTACCTCATTTTTTGTGGTAAAAACTGACATGCAGCGTGCTTGGGCGTAGAATACGTGGTGGATGTATCCCAAACACTTTTAATAAACATAAATTTGTCCCCCGCACTTTTCTCGGGCAAGTGTGTTCACGTAGAGATTTTGTGAATAAAACTAGATTTAAATTCAAAGAGACAAGAAGATCTATGTATCACCTGGCATTTTATTCTTATCCAAAACAAGGCGATGTGAACATTAGGGAGTGCTAAACACTCTCATGTAATGTAGTCCACAAGTGAGAATCATAGAAGTCATTACACTTGTGACTTTCCAGGAAATACCTTATATGGAAAAGGCACCCAGCTAAAGCTGAAACATTTTGACTGATGAAACGTGAAGACAATAAACACACGATTACGATAAAATATATTTTCTGCTTTATTCTGTGGTAAAAAAAAAAGACCAAAACAGTTTTATATTTTATAAAATCCACGATGACTTAATGCACAAGTGTTTGTAGTAAATAAACCAATCATAAAATTGTCATAAGGAAAATAAAGAAAAAAAATATTATAGAATACAAATTTGTGGTTTGTTTTATTTTATAAAATTATCAAATTAAAAGCAAAAGATAAAAAATATAAAATAAAAAATAAAACCTGTCAACTAGACGAAGGTCAGAAAAAACTACACTTGATATTTCACTTGACATTTGAAATGATTCCTACGCCCTGTCAGTGTGCATATGAGTCTGCTGGCTTAACAAATCATGCTGCATTACTGTCGTTCTCGACAATATACCTCTGTAAAAGTGGAGATTAAACAATTAATGGCATCAAATTAACAGAGGTTTAGATGTTAAAAGTTTGAAGTCACCATTGTGGTGATCAGTGCTTGCTTTAGTTGGGCTTTGACCCTTGACCTTTCAACATTATCATATCTGATACTCACATTTTAACATGATTTAAAAAAAAAACAGAAGATGTATTGATAATTAAGTAAAACCCACATTGCTTCAGTCCAGTAAGTGTTCATTGTGAAATAAAGAAGGTATGTGGTTGATTGTGAACAACAGGTTTTTCAGCAAAGTTCATCATGTTGGCCTTAAAAAATGTATTTATTAGTAGGGGTTATAAGGTTAATTATCTCAAACAAAAACCTCTTTCTAAGATTCACGAACCTTGGAAAATGTACTCATTGGACTAACATGACTCTGTTACAATGTGGCCTGATAAAATAAAGCATCCAGAAGTTGTAATTTCAGACTGCTCTTGCCATTTTGTGTGCAAGCTCTAAATGGCCAGTGGCTATGCTATACGAGGCTGAGACTGTAAAAATCGACTGTCACAATGTTTTAATGCCGAGCACTGTTGACAGTCATGGTGTAGTGAAGAGGCGGAGTCAGGATAATCCATTTGCAGCATTTATTAGAATAGTCAAAACAGGCAAGGTCCAACAGTGGCAAACAGAACAGAGAAGGCAAGGCTGAGACAAACCAGTTAACCAGGCAAAGGGTCGAGGCAGGCAGAGAGAATCAGAGTCCAGTAAACAATCCGAGGTCAGGGCAGGCAGAGAGAATCAGAGTCCAGTAAACAGTCCGGGGTCAGGGCAGGCAGAGAAGGGTCAGCAACGATAAACAATCCAAGATCAAACACAGGAAACAAACTCAGGGAAATAACGCTCAGAAATGATGGCCGGGGCAGATCAAGACTTCGCACTGAATGAGTATGTGAATGAGGCTTATATGAGTGTGTGTGAATGAGGTGCTGGTGTGAGTGCAATCAGTCCCAGGTATGAGGCATGATGGGAAATGGAGTTTGATGGGTAAAGTTAATATTCCGGAGACAGTTCCCTCCGGTGGTGAAGAGGAGGTGGTGCAGGAGCCTGCTCCGTTACAGAGCCCCCCCCCCTGCGAGCGGCTCCTGAAGCGAGGAGGCAAACGACGCCGGGGTCTCCCACGGGGTCGAGGGGCCGGTTTTTCCGGGTGCATCCGATGAAACTCCTCCGTGAGTGTGGGATCTAGGATATCTCCAGAGTTGACCCAGGATCGCTCCTCCTGACCGAACCCCTCCCAGTCAACCAGATACTGGAGGACGTTACCCCGGCGCCTGGAGTCGAGCAATTCGTGCACACGATACGCCTCCTCGCCGTCAACCAGGATGGATGGGGGGTTTGGACCTGTGGCTCCCTCCTCTGACTCTCCTCGCGGACCACCGGCAGGTTTCAGGAGTGATACATGGAACGTGGGGGAAATACGGTAATTAGCGGGCAGGTCTAATCGAAATGATACTGGTGAGATTTGTCTAACAATTTGAAATGGACCAACATACCTGGGACTGAGTTTGCGACATGGAAGTCGAAGTCTGAGGTCCCTGGTTGAGAGCCAAACCCATTGGCCAGGTTGATACTCTGGGGCGGTGTGGCGATGACGATTGGCCTGGAGTTCTTGTCATCTGACGGCGTGACGCAGGTGAGTGTGTGCTTGATCCCAGACCTCTTCACTCCGTTGTAGCCATTCGGTGACAGAGGGTAAATCAGTGGGTTCACCAGACCATGGGAAGAGTGGCGGTTGGAAGCCCAGGATGCATTTGAATGGAGTGATTCCAGTGGCGGGTTTGATGAGGGAATTCTGAGCGTATTCGGCCCAGAATAGATACCTCCTCCACTCAGCTTGGTGTTGTTGACAGTAGGATCGTAGGAAACGAATTACATCTTGATTGAGACGTTCAGTTTGTCCGTTGGATGGGGGGTGATAACCGGAAGTGAGGCTGATGTTGACGTTGAGATGTTTGAAGAAAGATGTCCATACCCTGGAGGTGAACTGAGGTCCTCGGTCAGAGACGATGTCTTCGGGGAGGCCATATAAGCGGAAGACCTGGTTGCAAAGATGTTCAGCAGTTTCCAGAGCCGCAGGAAGTTTGGGAAGAGGAATTAATCTGCAAGCCTTGGAGAAACGATCCACAATGGTGAGTATGACAGTGTGACCTTGTGACTTGGGTAAATCTGTGATGAAGTCGATGGCTATATGAGACCAGGGGCGTTGCGTTATGGGGAGTGGATTTAAGAGTCCGGCTGGCAGTTGTCGAGAGGATTTGGACGTGTTACAACTTATGCAGTTCTGGATCGTATCAGGTCGTATCAGACTGTAAAGTTGGCCACCAGAAGCGGTTCCGGAGCAAATGGGTGGTCGCTGTTATGCCGGGATGTCCAGAACTGGGTGTGGAGTGTATCTGTTCTGTGAGTAGTGAGCGCAAAGGTTCTGGAAAGAATAAGCGACCCTCAGGACACTCGGTTGGAGGTTCTGCTTGACTGTTGAACTGCTCGATTTCTGTGATAATATCCCACTGCACCGGAGCCACTAGGAGTTTTCCTGGGATAATGTTATCTGTGACAGGGGGTTGAGATTCATCTGTCTGGCGGGAGAGAACATCAGCTTTAATGTTCTTGGACCCTGGACGATAGGAGACAGTAAACTGAAATCTGGTGAGGAACAAGGCCCACCTGGCCTGACGGGGGTTCAAACGTTTGGCTGACCGAAGGTATTCGAGGTTCTTGTAAACGGTAAGGATAATGCAGGGTTGGGTTGCTCCCTCCAGCCAGTCTCGCCATTCTTCGAGAGCAAGTTTCATGGCTAACAATTCACGGTTACCTACATCGTAATTCCGTTCAGCTGTGGACAGTTTTCTGGAGAAGAAGGCACATGGGAAATTTTTTTCTGGATCACCTTGGCGTTGCGAGAGAATGCCCCCCACTCCTGTGTTGGAGGCATCCACCTCCACAATGAATTGAAGCGCTGGGTCTGGGTGTCGGAGAATGGGAGCATAAGTGAACAGGGCTTTGAGTCTGTCGAATGCTTGATTTGCTTCCGAAGTCCATTGCAGCCGGTGGATTTGACATTTGGTCATGGCGGTGAGAGGTGCGGCTACAGTGCTGAAGTTTCGGACGAAACGTCGGTAGAAGTTGGCAAAGCCCAGGAAACGTTGCAATTCTTTGACGGTTTGTGGTAAGGGCCAGTCCAACACTGCTTTGACCTTTTTGTCGTCCATAGCTACTCCCTCCTGACTGATTATATACCCGAGAAATGCTGTGCTGGTTTGATGAAATTCCCATTTATCTGCTTTGGCGTAGAGTTGGTACTGCAGTAGACGTTTCAGGACCATTCTGACGTGTTGAATGTGTTCTTCTAGGGAATTTGAGAAAATTAGAATGTCGTCGATGTATACGATCACCCATCTATCCAACATGTCCCGAAAAACATAGTTCATGAATGACTGAAAGACAGAAGGACTGTTAGACAGACCGAACGGCATAACCAAATATTCATTGTGGCCACTGCTGGTTGAAAATGCCGTTTTCCATTCATCTCCTTCCCGAATGTGAATGAGGTTATAGGCATTGCGAAGGTCCAGTTTGGTGTAATATTTGGCCTGGCGGAGTTGTTCGAGGGCGGCTGGAACAAGAGGTAAGGGATAGCGGAACTTAACAGTCACCTCATTGAGTCCACGATAGTCAATACAGGGTCTCAACCCTCCATCCTTTTTCTTAACAAAGAAGAAACCTGCTGATGCTTGAGATGTTGAGGGTCTAATGAAACCTTTGGTTAACTCCTCTTCAATGTACTGCTTCATGGCTTCAGATTCTGGCTGAGATAATGGAAAAATTCGACCTTTAGGTGGAATGGCTCCGGGCATGAGTTCGATGGCACAGTCAATGGATCGATGTTCAGGAAGTTGTGATGCTTTCCTCTTACTAAAGGCTTCAGTCAGATCTGCGTATGCTGGAGGGAGTTTTATTTCTTGTTGATCAGAAGTGGGGTTAGTTGAGACGGGTTGCGGAATCTGAGTGACCCTAGTCAGGCAGTGCTCGTGACATGTGACATCCCATTGAGTGATTTGACCTTCCCTCCAAGAGATGTGTGGATTGTGGATGCGTAACCAAGGCAGGCCGAGTATTATGCTATGATGTGGAGCTTGAATGACGTAGAATTGGATTTTTTCCGAGTGCAGGACCCGATGTGCATTGTGATCTCTTCGGTCACCCGGTGAATTCTTCCTCCTCCGATGGGGCGTCCGTCTAGCACCTCCACTGTCAAAGAAGAACAGGGTTTCAATTTTAGCTGATGTAAAGAAGCGAATTTGCGGGAAATGAAGTTCCCCGCAGCTCCTGAATCGATCATGGCAGTGGTTGAAATGATTTGGTCCCGGACGGACAAACGAATGGGTAGTAAGAGGTTGGATGTGCATTGGTTTTCTTTGTGACTCACCGCTTGGGTCCTATTGGCCGGACGAACGGGACAATCGATTCTCATGTGGCCTGGCTGACCACAATACAGGCAGAGGCGGTTTTGCTGACGGCATTCTCGTTCCTCTGGAGAGAGATGGGTGAACCCTAGTTGCATGGGTTCGGGTGCCATGGCGGCTTCGTGTGTGTCGTGGTGGGGCTCGAGGGTGGCGGCGAGAACGCATCAGATTATCGACCTGGATGGCTAGATCAATGAATTCATTCAGGCTTCTGCCCTCATCTTCCCTTCTTCTGCCTTCAGGCCAACTCAGACTGTAACTCGACTGATAGTCCTTTTCTGAAGAGTGTTTTAAGAGTATCATCGACCCAGTTGGTTTGAGCCGCAAGAGTGCGAAAAGTGAGAGCATAATCGGCAGCGGTGTTTCGTCCTTGAGAGAGGTTTAACAACTGTTCTCCCGGATTCCCTTTTGCAGTGGAGTGTTCAAAGACATCACGGAATCGCTGAAGAAATCCTGTGAATGAGGGAAATGCAGAACCATCGGGTCTCCAAACTGCCGTAGCCCATTCCAACGCCTTGCCGGTGAGTAGTGAGCAAACGAATGCAATGCGTCCAGCGTCATTGGGGTAGAATGATGGTTGCTGATCGATGTAAAGCGTGCACTGTAGCAGAAAACCCTTGCATTTGGTTGGGTTACCATCAAATTTCTCTGGAAAAGCAAGACGAGGGTGGCCAGCAGTGTTGACAGCGTGGGAAGATGCACCTTGTGAATGTTCAGCGGGCACGCTGAAGGATGATACTCGTAAGTTCTGTAGTGATTGAACTAGATCCTCGGTGAGAGAAGTGAGTCGGCTCAGCTGATGGTGATGCAAGGATAATTGTGAAGCTTGAGCAGATACCTCGGTGGCGAGCTGCCTGACTGCTGCTGGATCGAGTGTTGGCGAAGTCTTCTGTAGTGAAGAGGCGGAGTCAGGAGAATCCATTTGCAGCATTTATTAGAATAGTCAAAACAGGCAAGGTCCAACAGTGGCAAACAGAACAGAGAAGGCAAGGCTGAGACAAACCAGGTAACCAGGCAAAGGGTCGAGGCAGGCAGAGAGAATCAGAGTCCAGTAAACAATCCGAGGTCAGGGCAGGCAGAGAGAATCAGAGTCCAGTAAACAGTCCGGGGTCAGGGCAGGCAGAGAAGGGTCAGCAACGATAAACAATCCAAGATCAAACACAGGAAACAAACTCAGGGAAATAACGCTCAGAAATTATGGCGGGTGCAGATCAAGACTTCGCACTGAATGAGTGTGTGAATGAGGCTTATATGAGTGTGTGTGAATGAGGTGCAGGTGTGAGTGCAATCAGTCCCAGGTATGAGGCATGATGGGAAATGGAGTTCGATGGGTAAAGTTAATATTCCGGAGACGGTTCCCTCCGGTGGTGAAGAGGAGGTGGTGCGGGAGCCTGCTCCGTTACACATGGCTTTTTAGAACAAAAAATCAGACTAACATGGAAGAATTGTGATTTATCGCTTTTCATGGTGAGCCTAGTTTGGTCCCAGTCTAACAGTACAATTAGAATCAGACTCTGACACATGTAGGACTGAGACTTGTGTGTCCCACTAGCACACATCTGCTGCGACTTCCTGCCATGCAAACAAAAACCATTCTATCAGGAGCATTTCCCTTACGGCACAAATCTCAAACAGACCCCACTAGCCACAAGGAGACAATCCTCTGGATAATTACAGGAAGATTGTTTTGGTGTCTGTCCCTTTAGAGACATTTAATCAAATGATATAATAAAGATGTCAACATATGCAGTGGTGGTAGCACAGCAAACACATACGGGCTAATGGAAATGTTTTCAGGCCTCTGGAGCTCCATCAAATGAGCTTCACAGATGGTTTCCTTTACTGCATGGGCAATGAGTTCGGAGATGTTCATAAAGCAATTTCCAGATGCCCCCAGTGTTGTAATTCATCCTAAATATTCATAATTAGTAACTTGAGGTTAAAAAAAAATAGGGTAGAAGTGTGAAAATTCACAGTCAATTTGTGTTGTTGTAAACTCATCTCAGGAGAGAGCTGTGTGGTAATATTGGTCTCTTTTTTTGGAATCAGCATATGTGTCTTTTCATGCTGTTGTTTCTACATTGCACACAAAACAAAAGTCAAATAAACATGATTGAATGTTGATATTATTGGAAAACTGCCACATTGGATGTGAATCGCTCACACTGTATTATTGTAAAAACAAAGGACTTAACTACTGTACTGCATACGTTGATATTCTCCTTATTAATGGCTATTACAGCAATATAATCGAATGCAGTTACAATATATAAGGGGCATTCTTTTGTATATTTTTATATTAGTCAAGCTTTGTAGCACTAAAAACAGCCATAATGCAGTGTTTAATGATTGTTTTACACCTCCCGCTAAACCAAAAAAAAAAAACACCTAATGTGTTTTTGCTACTGTCACATTAAGGGCCAGATTTTTCTAAACAGGGTAAATTAGCACAATCCCATAAAAGCACAGATGGAAATGGAAAGTTGTGCGTGTGATCTACTGATGACGTGCAAATTAAAGTACACAGACGCAGACGGATAATTTCCATAATGACCAGCGCAATCCAAGAGCAGCGCAAATTAGCGTCTGGTTTAAGACATGCTTTTTTGGGGTGGTAAATAATGATTCAAATACCAGTAAATTGACGAGCGAAACCCTTAGTAGATCAGTTTGCATGATTCATTTAAATACTTTCCTCCCATACATTTTGTATCTGAAAGGGAAACTCCTACACATGCATATGCAATAAGTTATTCATATATAAATTAAGAATATATATAAAATATTCCTGTCCACGCCTTTTCAGCGCTTATTTTTCACTGCGTGTCTTTAGTAATCCTGACAGTAGTGTTTAACACCAAAAGAGAGTTTGCTGGTGCAAGCTGTTAGTAAATCCGGCCCTAAGACTTCAGTATGTAAATAACGTCTGTTATAACTGGATAACCTCTCTGGGAACATTTGGGTTCAACATTTGTGTTCCCAAAGTCAAAATCACATTAATATTTTACATGGTGACACTGATTTTTAGCCTTTCATGACAGACTTATGAGCTCTGACATAAAGCTGGGATGTACTGTACACTACTGTTCAAAAGTTTGGGGTCAGTGATTTTTTTTTAAAGAAATTAATACTTATATTCAGCAAGTATGCATTTAATTGATCAAAAGTGACAGTAAAGAATTATATAATGTTACAAAAGATATGAAAAAAAGTTTGAAATAAAAGCTGCTCTTTTGAATTGTCAATTCATCAAAGAATCCTGAAAAAATGATCATGGTTTCTACAAAAATATTAAGCAGCTGAACTGGTTCCAGCTGTGATAATAAATGTTGGGGGTAACGCATTACAATTAACGTGACTTACATAATCAGATTACTTTTTCAAATGAGTAAAGTAACACATTACTTTGAAATTTACAACAAAATATCTGAGTAACTTTTTTATCAAATAAGTAACGCACTAAACTTTGTTTTCACATGTGTTGACTGACAGCTCTCCTGTCCTCATGCTGAGACAAATCAGGAGTGAGATGCAGTGTTGTGTGCGCTGTGTGAACATGATGGTTATTTTCGTTCTAGACTATGAGCCGGCATTTACTCTTTTGCACAAAAACAGATTCAGTATTCCTTAGAATAAAAAAATAAAAAAACTGTCAAATGCAAACTCATTATTTTATTGCTGAATTAAGAGTGTTGAACTTTCTTCTCCTGCGTCATTTCACTTTTGGTGTGAAAAGGGCCTTTAGATTTGCCAAAAACATAACTTTTTTTTTTATTATTATAAAACAAACAAGCAAGCCAGGTGAGAATAAGTAATGCAAAAGTAGCGTAATGCATTACTTTGCATAGAAAGTATCTCAGTAAACCCATTAGTTCCTTTTTATTGGGTGTAACGCAATATTGTAATGCATTACTTTTAAAAGTAACTTTCCCCAACACTAGTGATAATGATAAGAAATGTTTCTTGAGCATCAAATCAGTAAATTAGAATGATTAGAAGTTAGAAGTTAGAAATTAGAAGGATTATGTGAAACTGAAGACTGGAGTAATGATGCTGAATATTCAGCTTTGATCACAGGAATAAATCTTATTTTAAAATTAAGTTATTTTAAATATCAATAATATTTTGCATTATAACTTTTTTACTGTATCTTTAAACAAATAAATGCAGCCGTGGCGAGCATAAGAGACTTGAAAAACTGCATGACTCGAAATCTGGAATAGAAATCTTCATATCATATCATATCATATCATGGACCTGCTGGCTTTTTCTCTTTTTTTTTTCAGCCAGAAAGCAAGCAACCTAGCAACCACCTAGCAACGCCTTAGCAATCACTCACAACACCTCAGCAGCATGACAATGAGTATCGCAGGCTAAGGGCCATTTACACTTTCCTCAGAAAAAGTTAAAACCGAGTTCAAATTGCTACTAAATGCTGTCTTGTACAAACTAGACACATTTGAATTAAATTTACACTTTTTGTCATCTTAAATAGGATCAAGTCTTGCAGAAATGCTATTTGTTAAACGAAGTGATGTTAAATACATTGCGCAGTATTAATCTGACAGCAGAAAGACGAGACAAAGATCACTGTACACTAAGCCCTGCCTCTATCCACATAATTCCCCTGAGATGAATAATCCATAATAGTCCGGATGACAGATCATGAGTCTCAGTGTCTTGAGAAGGGCCCGAGACAATCTGACTCCGTCTAAATAAGCGTAAGGGATTTGTTTTGGCTCAGCCATTATTGGTATCCAGTGAGACATATGCAGTTTTTGTTATTCTGACATCTGCATATCAGATATGATATCCAAGAAAGAGATGAGTGTCAAACACCTCTAGACACTTTCAGGCCACATTCTAATGAAGTGATGGATTCATGTGTAATTTGTCTTATGTATGTATGTATGTATGTATGTGTATGATCAAAAGAGTAATGCAGGATATATGATGGATTTTTAGTGCTGCTAACCCTAAACAAATCCTTAATGAATTTTAAAGCAGCAATATATCACTCCGTGTGGTGAAAACAGTCAGCTAGTTCTCATGCGCTCTCCTGTAATAACGTTAGACAAGTTTATGGATTATTTTATGTACAGAAATCTAAGAAAATAAACAGGACAGGAAAAATAAAGATTCACCTCATCAATCAAAGAAGTCACAGAAAGAAGATAATACTGATACTGTAAAAATTAACCGGGAATAGCTAAGATCCTGAACTCAAAGTGCAAGTTAACATTTTTTTAACATCTTCTCCTTCAAATTCATCTTTTTTTTTTTTTTGCTTTTCGCTGCAAATCGGCGCACAGAGAAGTTGTATCGTAAGCTTCTTGCGTGCATCTTTTTATCAAGAAGAAATCCAGTCTTAAACGAGAACTCTCATCTCGTGTATGATCTTACATTATTTCCTGTGATGCTTTGCATGTGTTTGGTTGTGAAACGCAGTTTGTAGAAGAGTTGTCAGCAATTCTTCCTATCGAAATGTTGTGGTTTATTGTTTCTATTGTTTTGTGGTGCAAACTGGCCCATGTTTTCTCTCCTGCACGCATTCACACCTCTCCGGTCGGGATATGCCTCTACTTTTTTTATTCTTTTGTATTTATTATATTTACTGACGACTGTCTATTCACACTGTTTTAATCCTTCATACCTTTGTTCAAACTTCTCACTTCAACTTCTTTGACTTTGGATCAAATGCCCTTCTTAAAAAAAGAAGAAAAATATATCTTTATTTTTTAAAAGTAGTCTTTGGATTAGTCTGGAATCAGGATGCCTTTGTCCATATAAGAGATATCCTAGAATGCCATAAGTTTTAGGACTTTATGAGTCTTACTTGTGGACTTTCTGCACGAGGGGACCCTCTGGCTTCCAGTATGAATGAAACAAACATTACATGAGAGTCTTTAGTGCTCCATAATGCTCACTTTGCATCATTTTGAGTAAGAATCTAATATTACTCCTCTATATACTGTAGCAATTTGAAGTAAACGTATGAGAATCCATCAATATTTCTCCAAATATGCAGTATGCACACTTTTGACCGAAAATTTCATATTAAAGGTATCGACTCCTGACAGAAATTAAGAGATTACTTTCACTGTAAGTTTTCTCAGCTTCTGATTTTCTAAAGTGTTTTTATATAAGAACTCCTAGTGATAAGAAAACTGGTCTGTTTATTAATAATGTCTCCTAGATTGTTAAGACAAATGGCTGTGCAGCTTATAGATGGAAAAGATGACAATAGTAAAATAAAGATTGTTACTTTCCTGTAAAAACGTACATAATGTGACATATGTGTCTGTAGTTGGACTGCTGTGTCTTTGGTGTTCACCATTGAGTCCGTAGACAGCTTCCTGTCTCTAACTGTGTGTTTAATGAAGGATTGAAGCCCTCTGGATCTGTAAATGTGTTCTCGTTCTCCAGTAACAGTAGGTGAATACACACGTAATTATCTCATGTTAATTAGCCGACCTCTCGTTAAAGCATCTTACCTTATGTGTGACAGTGAGGAACAGTGTGGACTGGGGTGAAAATGCTCTTGTCTCAGCAGCCAGTGGGCCACTATTCCTCTGTTTTTGGCTATGTTAGGGTAAACCACAAGGTGATAATCCGTGATAACTGCTGCTTCTGACGGGGTTTGTGCTGAGTGTAAAGGGGTGATGTGTGCCAGGCTAGGATAACCGGCTGCATTCGTTCTACAGATGGATATGCAATTTTACATGTGAGGAAAATGTTTTATCACCATAAGAGTAATTAATCATTCATTTAGTTGATTGTCTTTTTGAGGTAGCTTGTGCAGTGTACTCTGGCATTTCTGTTGGGATATTGTCTATTTAATTTCCTTATTTTTTAGGCCAGAAGGCTTTAAACAGGACATAATATACTGTACACTATATTGCCAAAAGTATTGGGACAGGCCTCCAAATATTGAATTCAGGTGTTCCAATCACTTCCATGGCCACTGTTGTATAAAATCAAGCACCTATGCAAGCAGACGCTTCTACAAACATTTGTTAAAGAATGTGTCGCTCTCAGGAGCTCAGTGAATTCAAACGTTGTACCATGATAGGTTGCCATCTGTGCATTAAGTCCATTCGTGACATTTCCTAACTACTAAATATTCCACGGTCAACTGTTAGAGGTATTATAACAAAGTGGAAGCAATTGGGAACAACAGGCCACATAAAATCACAGAGCAGGGTCAGCGCATGCTGTGTGCAGTGTGCAGAAGTCACCAACTTCCTGCAGAGTCTATAGCTATAGACCTCCAAACTTTGTGTGGCCTTCAGATTAGCTCAAGAACAGTATGTAGAGAGCTTTGTGGAATGGGTTTCGATGGCTGAGCAGCTGCATTCAAGCCTTACATCACGAAGTGCAATGCAAAGCGTCCGATGTAAAGCACGCCACCGCTGGACTCTAGAACATGTTCTGTGGAGTGACGAATCACGCTTCTCCTTCTGGCAATCTGATGGACTAGTCTGGGTTTGGCAGTAGCCAGGAGAACTGTACTTGCCTGACTGCATTGTCCCAAGTGTAAAGTTTGGTGGAGGGGGGATTATGGTGTGGGGTTGTTTTTCAGGGGTTGGGCTTGGCCCCTTAGTTCCAGTGAAAGGAACTCTTAATGCTTCAGCACACCAAGACATTTTCGACAATTTCATGCTCCCAGCTTTGTGGGAATAGTTTGGAGACCCTTTCTGTACATGACTGCGGACCAGTGCACAAAGCAAGGTCCATAAAGACATGGATGAGCGAGTTTGGTGTGGAGGAACTTGACTGGCCTGCACAGAGTCCTGACCTCAACCCGAAAGGACACCTTTGGGATGAATTAGAGCCAGGCCTTCTCGTCCAACATCAGTGCCTGACCTCACAAATGATCAAACATTCCCATAAACACACTCCTAAACTGAAGAGGGTTTATAGCTGCAAAGGCTGGGCCAACTCCATTTTAAACCCTACAGATTAAGAATGTGATGTCATTAAAGTTCATGTGCATGTAAAGGCAGACGTCCCAAAACTTTTGGCAATATAGTGTATATGTGTATGAATTAGTTGGTCGGAGCTGTTACAATCCCAAAATTATCTGTATTCGGATAAAACCGGTAGTGGGTTTTTGCCGGAAGTTTATACAATTATGCAAACAAGAAACTGTACTCCTAACCACAGGTCCAGAGCCGTCAGTCCAACCACACAACTTTGCGATGCTGTTTGCGTTTGTCTTGAACTATGCTGATAATGACGGAACTTGCAATACTATTTGGCTAATAATTCTTTCAGGAAACACACCCCAGGGTGATGACCTTATAGCTTTGCAACATTTACAATGTTATTGAACAGAATTGAATCAACAATGAACTGACTTGAGCAGAATAATGATGCTAATCGTCTTCTGTAGAGCTGCTTTACAAATTGGAAATCAAATTGGTTTCATAATTTATGTATTTAACAACAGTAAGACGGTTATTTTCTTGTTTATTAACGCAAAGCTGCTTTGAAACAATCTATATTATATACAGTGCGATAAAAATAAATACATTTGTCAATATCTGGATCTCAACCTTCATTTGAAATGAACATTGATTAATTGAGCTTTGCCATGTTTTCAGAACACTTACACTAATGCAGATAAACTCCTGGAAGCAGCTGAGCAGTTGGCCCAGACGGGCGAGTGTGACCCTGAGGAGATCTATAAGGCAGCGCGACACCTGGAGGTCAGGATCCAGGACTTCGTGAGGAGAGTGGAGCAAAGAAAACTACTGCTGGATATGTCCGTCTCCTTCCACACACACACTAAAGAGGTAAGACTGCTCACTCACACACATACCAGGTGGACTGCAGAGGAATGCTGCGAGGTTTTTGCTGAGCAGTGCCAGATGTGCTAGAAGAACATGCTGTTTACCTCTCCAGCTGCCAATCAGACACTTGTGTGAAAAGCTAAATGCTTTTGCCATTACGTAACTCATTACATGTTTAAGGCCCATTGCTGCAGCAGTCTTTATTATATAGCAGTGATTATTAGTGATTTATTATGCAGTAATGTGACATAACGCTACATCCATCACCTCATGCAACCTGCATTTGAGAAGGACAGAAAGAGTAAATATGTTGGAGGGTTAAGTGGCACAATCCATCTTTCTAGAGCTGTTTGGTGCTGTGCTTGTCTTATGAGCTATAGTTTTGTTGATGTATGGGGATTGTAGGAATGTGGTTTTCTCACGATTGCCTCTGATGTTCTGATCATCTCTCTCTCTCTCTCTCTCTCTCTCTCTCTCTCTCTCTCTCTCTCTCTCTCTCTCTCTCTCTCTCTCTGGAGACTAAGATAAACACATTTATTTCAAGATGAAAAACGGCATGCTTAATGTTAGTTTTGTTGAAATGCTCACCAAGGCTATTTACCATTATTTGATATAAAGTACATAAAAAAATATTAATAGTAATATTGGGTAAACATTATTACAATTTCAAATATCTGTTTTCTATTTTCATTAGGACTTTTCAACGATTAATTGCAATTAATCACATCCAAAATATAAGTTTGTGTTTACATAATATATGCATGCTTGTATATATTTAAGAACAATGTGTTATTTATATATATAAAATATTTATATTAATATATAATATAAATTATATATATACAGGCAAATATTTTTTAAATATATACATGCATGTGTGTGTATTTATATATACAAAATTATTATACACAGTAAACACACAAATATTATTTAAACATAAACTTTTATTTTGGATGCGATTAATTGCAATTAATTATTGCAAAGCCCTCATTTTAATATATTTTAAAATTTTAATTTGGTGCTGAAGAAACATTATTATTATCAGTCATGCTGCTTAATATTTTGGTGGAAACCATGACACAGGTTTTCTTTTTTAGGGTTCTTTGGTGAATAGAAACAATCATGAACAGCAACATTTTTTGTAACAATGTAAAGATCTTTCCTGTTATGTTTGACTTAATGCATACAAGTGTTAATTGATATCAGAAATTCCAATCAGCATTCTAGCACGCTGATTTGATGAAATATTTATTATTATTTTCATAATTTTCATAATTTTAGCACTTTCATAATTTTATCAAAGATTTAATGGAGTTCTATTTTATTTTTTTAAATGGAGTAGTATGTAAATAGAAATATATAAACATAGTGTTTGGTAGTACTTGCATTTTCAATAATGTGTTATTACCATGTAATAAAACAAATAGCTGTAGTTCTGGTAAGTGAAATATATGCAAGACTCAGAGCTCTTTAATCTGTTAACGGTGTGGATTTGCGTGGGTGCGTGCATGTGTGTGTGTGTGTGTGTGTGTGTGTGTGTGTGTGCGGGTGTGTTTAGGCTGAAAAGAGCTACATTATGTGAGCTGAGACTAACATCAGCGGTTCTTGGCAAAAGGAGGTTTTCCTGCAGGCCAAAGTTTTACAATGTTTTACACTGGCCTGGAGAGTTTCTGGAGCGTCCTACTGAAAAAGGCTCCTGCATCCAGAGGTCACCACACAAGCCCTTGAATGAGCTCAGGTTTAGCAGCACTCCAGAAACACTTCATTTCAGGCTGAACACACACACACACGCACATACTTAAGAATGAGGAGAATCTAGCCACTATAAATGGTTTAGACAGAGAGCAAACTCAACAGGAAAAATATTCTCAATTCTACCTTTCAAACACTCACTCATACTTCAACAGTTGTATAATTTAACCTTGATAGCACACATGCGAATCTGGAATACTTCAAATTGTCTGCATCTGCAATCTGCAAACAAATTACTACAACAGACCACGAATAACCTCAAAACATTGATTCTTTCCGCAGTAATATTATAGAAGGGTTAAATATCACTGTCGTAATGTTTGTCTATACTATGTAACTGTCAGGTTTGTCGTTCTGTTTTGTTTGGTTTCAGGGTATGTTCACACTTGACATGTTTGGTTGGATTAGAACGAACCCTGGTGCTATTGTTCTGTTAGTGCGGATCATTTGAATAAGTGTGAACACTGCCATCTGATCCCTGGTGTGCAACAAACAAGCGGGCAGAGACCGATAAATAGAGGTTTCAAACAAACTCTAGTGCAGTTCGACTGAAAAATGAACCAACATGGATCAAAGACATGTAAACAAACCAAAAACAAGACATGATGTCACAAGATGAGACCCTAAAAAGGACCGAATGTCCTTCTCGTCATATTCGTGATGTTGCCCATCACAGTTCAGTACAGGCATCAGAACCACGTCTCCTCGCAGCAGATCTTCATTTGTGTGTGTGACGGAGAGAATCCTGCCAGTGTTTTGACTCTTTCACACATTATAAGCTCTTCACGAGTTCTCAGCTGGTCAAAATATCATCATATGTAGGCTACGCACATACAAGCTCATTTAGCTCAGAATCATTGTTTTGGATGTTCGGTATGTTCTGTCGCGAAATATACGTAATAAAAGCCAACAAATCAGGTTTTAAATATATCCCTATGCCTGTAGGTTCGGTGTTAAAATGCCAATGTAAACGATAAGCGTGCCAGGACTAAATGTTGTTTTTTTTTGGTCTGGACGAAACGAACCAAGCAAACCGAACTACAAGTGTGAACACACCCTAAGAGAGCCATGTCATGTTGACTATGTTTGAAATAAATGTAAAGAAAAAAATGCACTCTTGAAGAGGCACGTAGGTCGTGTTTGTTTCCGTAAGGAATACTGTATGTCTTTGTGGTGTGGTTTGGTTTAATGCATCCATTCTGTTTAGCTTTTCCCTAATGTGGGCGATTTCCTGTATTGTAAAACTTGTCATATGTGTTGTTGTTCAGAGCTCTTGTGTGTGATTAATATGAGTAATATTCCTGAGTGTGTCTCAAACCCCTGCTGAGGGAATCCTCTATCATGAATATCACATCTTCCTGTAGAGCTCCTCTACGCCTGCAACATGTTCGAGCTAAACCACACCAGCTTCCTCACTGTAGATTGGGAAACGCCTTATTTATCATTACAGTCTCTCTTTTTGCATCTGGCAGAGTTAGGGTTCCCACGGTCGTGGAAAACCTGGAAATGTCAGGGATTCATTATAAATTCTTAAAAAGTCATGGGAATTCCTATAGCATTTTTTTGTTTCTGGTCATGATCAGTTAGGATCAACAAATTGCTCTGTGATTTCTTTATTTTTTTCTCGAAAATCCTTATCAAATAAGGTCATAGCAAATCATCGTTCAAAAGGTGGAAACACTGTAAGGTCTTACAAAGAGGGATTTATGTTTATCAAACATGCCTGTATGACTGATATTCTCTGATCTTGTTAATCCATCAGCAAGATTGGCTCCATGAATTGTTTCTCACAAGTGAATTAGTTATGAACAGAATTAATTTTATTCCTCCACAAAGAACAGTGAGGATGCATTTACAGAGACGTTTGTAATGCTGCACAAAGATGACACAAGTTTATTTGCAAAGGAACACTAAATATAGACCATACCAAATCAGTGTTTGATTGTCTTCACAGCTGGTAGTAAACAAGACACGCACAAATTGCCATGACAACAGCTAACAACGTTTTAACAGTTCTTTCATTTCGTTTATGCAAAATAACTCATATCTAATGTATGTGTTTTATGATTTTCTGGAAATGTCTGTTTGTTTATGTATGTTTTTTATGCAATTATAGACAGGAAAAATTAGTAGTCTTGGAGACACTAGTTTACTATTTTCTATTTTGTGTCTCTTATTATTGCATTGTGGTTGCCAACTTGACAATTTACAATATTCCTGATACGCACCTTGTTTATGTAATTTCATTGCCAGATAACGAATCATAAAATTGTCTTTACTAATTGGAACAAGTAATTACTTCACGACCGCTAAGAAAGTATGTTCTATTTAGTATGAGCGTGTGTAGTATGAATGTAATCCAGGCGTACTATATCCACCATGTTGTCATTATCATGTGATCTACCAGTGTCAATTGCGTTGTTTCACTGCCATTCATAAATCCTCTCCCGTGGCCTTATGGGATAGTAAAGTGTCCATCATATGCACACTTCAGAATCTCACCGGAAGATTTAGGTCATCCAGGGACTTTTTCCTATTCTTTTATGAGTACTGTGAATTCGGACATTCTTCTTTTGTCACATACTCTTCACTATATAGTAGGGAAGTATGCGATTTCGGATTCAGCCTTCAAAAAAAATATTGAAAATAGTAGACCATCCTGGGAATTTTGCCATACTCTTTTCAAAATACTATGCTTTTGGGACACACTTACTGTAATCTCACATTTAGGATGGAGAGTTAGGATATTTAGGAAGGATAGTATGGACATTGGGACACAGGATAAGACTGTGAGAATTCATGACATAATAAAGCCCCTTTCACACAGCGCGTTGATCCCGGGAAATTGCCAGGGAAGTGCCAGAATGCCTTCTGTGTGAACGCAAACACGACCCGGGATAGATGCCGGGTTGGGGACCTAGTAACATTGCCGTGTTCAGTCCCGGAACGCGCGCTGTGTGAACAAAAGCCGTAATCAATGCCGTGTCGTAATGACGACGCTGAAGTGAAGTGAAAGCAGGCTAGTGAAACGGTACGTAATGCGCTAGTTTATGATCGAATCAGAGAAAAAAAAAGCACAAGCATGGTTTCTCCCGAGAGAAATCGCAGCTCATAAGCAAACTATAGACGCTGCTGAGACATTACATGTCACATTACGGGATTTTTACGGGTTGTGTGTGAACGCACTCTCTGATTCCGGAAAATCACTGGCAGTGTGAATAAACCAAAATCAAACGAACCCTGGTCAAATCCCGGGTCACTTTATCCGTGTATTTTCCGGAATCTCTGTGTGAAAGGGGCTTACGATACATGAACACAAAACCCAAAACAGATGTTACAGTATGCTACCTGTCAGAAGTTTGGAATAATTAAGGGTATACTGTAAATAATATTTTTTTAACGTTTTCTAAAGAAGTCTCTTATGTTCACAAAGGCTGTATTTATTTGATAAAAATCTGATAAAAACAGCAATATTGTGAAATATTAATATTATACATTATTATATTATGTATTCTGTTCTTTTTTTAACTTGTATAAATCAAAGATTCATGAAAGAAAATTCAAATTACATTTAAAAAAACTATTTTATTTCAGATTGTAATAATATTTCGCAATATTACAATATTTACTACTGTTTTGATCAAATAAATGCAACCTTGGTGAGCAAAAGAGACTTCTTTCAAAAACATTTTTATGTCATATGATTATAAACTTAAGGTTCAGTCCCTCTTGAGAAACCTGATGTTAAATGTCCATTTGGTGCACTGACCTTTAAACACTACACCACACAGCACTCCAGTGTTTGGGGGATCATTTACTTCTAAGTTTTAATGAACTGTCTGAATCATTTCTATACTGTTAAATCTTTTACACTGAAGTGTTAAAAATGGAAGCAGCATGAGAAATGAGAGCGAGAGCACACATTTATGACTGCTTTCTAATATTGGATTCAGGGCAGATTATTGTTAGATGAGAGTAATAATCTGTGCAGACAGGTCACTCCATCTCTGAGTCTGTAGAAAAGTTTAGCAACTTTTTTAGGTCTTTACTGGAGTAAGTGTGTTACTGTGCTTGTATATGGGTCAGGTTTTGGCTCCATTGTGGGGAATAAATGTTGATTATTAAGTTACTTTGTAAAATGTTTGTTTGTGTGTGTGTTTCAGTTATGGACGTGGATGGAGGACCTGCAAAAGGAACTGCTGGAGGACGTTTGTTCGGACTCGGTTGATTCGGTTCAGGAGCTGATAAAACAGTTTCAGCAGCAGCAGACGGCCACACTGGAGGCCACACTCAACGTCATTAAAGAGGGAGAAGACCTTATGCAACAGCTCAGGTATCAACACGTGCTCATACGTTTACATACTTTTCGAAATCTCAAAAATGCTGCAAAACAGGTATTTACATTACACAGACAAAATTCACTTGATTTAACACAAATTATCCTGTTCAAATGTTTACATATCCTTGATATTTAAGCTTCCAAACATTCCAAATACCACACACTGTTGAAACAAAAAAAAAGATGATGAAATTTTAGCGATTTGTTTATTGCTTACAATTTTTTTTACATCATCAGAAAACACAACTGCTTTTGAATGGCCATCAAGAAAAATAATTGGTTACACTTTATTTTAAAGTGTCCATGTTTCAGTGTAATTATACATTTAAGTACATAATAATAATAATTATTATCTACATGTACTTACTATAGGGTTAGGGTTTGGTTTAGGGTTAGTCGCATGTAATTATGTATAATTTGTAGTTATTACTACAGTAACTACATGTAACATGTAACAAGGACACTAAAAAACAGTGTTACCAAATACTTTTTGGCAACTTAATGGTATATTACAGCAGCAGCTTAGTGGACCATGCTCACCAGCCAAATCTGGACCACTGGAATGTGTTTTTACAGTAAAAATATATATAATGGAAGTCTAACAGTCACACTCGTAAGAAAAGTCTGTAAAAACAGATCTCAATGTACTATTATCTCAGTTATAGACTCTTATTTTGATTTCTGTTTTGTTTCCTTTAGTTCCTGTTTCCCTGTTCTGTTTAGTTTCAGTTTCCTGAGTTATTGATTATGTCCTTGTTTGTTTCTATGGTTACCTATTTTGCACCTGTCTTCATTATGTTCGCCTTGTATTTGTTCTCCGTGTTATGTTCAGACCCTTGTCAGTCTCGTTTTATGATTTATGTAGTTAGCGTTTCTCATGTGACCTCATGTTCATGTGATCCCCTGAGTATTTTGCATCGTTTATAAAGACTGTCTATTTGTATCTTCTTCGTGTGTGCTGACTACACATTACAACTATTTTTCACTGAATTATGATGGTGTTTTACCCCTATTTTGAATTATGCATTGCATTGTGTTGTATTATAGGGTTAAATGAAATGTCCATAAACTTAACGGATAATGTCCTGGCACAAAAATTACCAGGACATTGTATGTTTTTCCACTGCTTTTGTTCTTACATTGCAAGTATGCAGCACTGAATAAGTGTTTTAAAATATATGCATTTATAGGACACCTATAACACTAAAACCTTGTTGGCTTAATACTGATGTGACTACTTACCAAAGCCATCTGTGTAAAGTTGTATTAAGGCCCACAGAAAATTCCAGAGATAAAAAAAAAAGGTGTGTGTGTGAAATGTCTGTCATACATCAATTGTAAGTGTACTAGTGTAAACGTATTTCTAATTTTATTTTACAAACTGGAGTTAAAATGATTGTCTGTAATTTACAGAATGTCACAGATATGTTGTTTATAAACTTTACCCAGAATATTCCTTTAATATAAGCAAAGTGTAATGGTGCTAGACTAACCCTTACTCACACTCTTAACACATTTCTTCTGTGTTTCTCAGAGACTCGGCGATGAGCAGTAATAAGATGCCTCACACGAGCTCTATCGCTCACATCGAGGGCGTCCTACAGCAGCTAGAGGAGGCCCAGGGCCACATGGAGGAACTTTTCCATGAGAGGAAGATCAAACTTGACATCTTCCTGCAACTGCGCATCTTTGAGCAGTACACCATTGAGGTGAAGACAGTGCGTTTGTGTGTGTGTTTGCATGCTAGAGAGTGTTTCATTAATTTTCAGAATAGAGATTTTTAAAAATCTTCAATAAACAGTTCTGAACCAAAACAACCGGGTTTGAGATGAATTTTAAAATCTCATGATCTCATTGTTCATCGTAAATGACTGATTGATTTATAATTGCTATAAGAGTGTCATCAGGCCAGGTGCAGAGGTGCTGAACTATCCTTCCTGTCCTGCAGGTAACAGCAGAGTTAGACGCGTGGAATGAGGACCTGGTTCGACAGGTAAACGACTTCAGCGCAGAAGAACCCAGTCTGGCCGAACAGAGACTCCAGCGGCACGCAGAGAGAAAACTGGCCATGAACAACATGACCTATGAGGTTATGCAGCAGGGTCAAGACCTGCATCAGTACATCATGGAGGTCCAAGCCTCAGGTGAGAGAGAGAGAGAGGGAGTGTGAGAGAGAGAGAGAGAGAGAGAGAGAGAGAGAGAGAGAGAGAGAGAGAGAGAGAGAGAGAGAGAGAGAGAGAGAGAGAGAGAGAGAGAGAGAGAGAGAGAGAGAGGAAGATGAAAGAGAATACAGGTGTTTTCACACTGACAGAGATTAAATCGCTGGTGGTCACATGTTTTTGTTTTCAAGTTTCAAGTTTTACCTCCAGGTTCTCGCCCACAGTCTGTTCATTGACTACTTGATGCATATTGCACACAAAAAATGACCAGGGGCTGAAAAAAATCCTCTTAAGAAAGAAGTTTAAAAAACTCCAATAAGTCCTAAATGCAATTCTAGAATAATTCTTAAAGTGCCCCTATCATGCTATTTTAAAGGTTCCTATTTTTGTCTCTTACAATAGGGTTACATGCATCCAAAGTAAAAAAAACACAAATTTTCACCAAATTTCTCAAAGAGTCTAAAAACGGTTAGGAGCCCGCTTTTCCGTGAGCCTACTCTGCTCTGATTGGTCAGATGGCCCAGTCTATTGTGATTGGTCGACCGCTTACAGCGCATATTGCAAACCAAACATCCATTATAATATCTGAATTTCAGCTGGATTTGCAGTGCTGACAGCAGCGTCTTCTCGACATGTCAACAACACAAACAAAACTCTTCCAGGACTCAGCTACAACGACAGTGTTTGAGGACGGGTCAAAGTAGACGCTATTCGCGTGCAGCCAATGAAGACCATATTCTGGGATTAAGCAAATTTGTTTACATTGTTTTGTCGGTATGAAACAGGAAGTGAGACTGGAATTGCTGACGACTCGTTACAGAAGTTCAGAATTTAATGTTTTTTTTTTTTGGAGACAATGACTATTTTTCTTGCAATTTGATCTTTAAAACTTTTCAGACCTTTTAGATTCACTATTCGGAAAAAGTATAAAAGGGGCAATTCTCAGATTCTCAAATTCAAAAAAAAATTTAATTTGTAAGTAGAAAATGAAAGTCTTTGGTGTTAAATCTGTTATTATGGTGGTCCTCGATGATCAACTCAATAAAAAAAACACCTTAAAGTGCATGTTTTTGGGCTGCCTGCAGATTACAATAATATTCATAATAAGCATGCACACTATTATCATTGCAGCTGGCTTGTCGAGAGTTCAGAACTCGGCATCACTTTTTTTTGTAATGCGTCATAGTTATTTTTAAAGAGACTGCCTAAAAGTGTCCTGTATCTGTGTGTGTGTGTGAGTGTGTGCACACTATAGAGTGAACACGTCTAAATGATATTTATCATTGTGAGAGGCCAAGAGAGATCTCTTGATCAGTCATCAACGGTCTCATGACAATTATTTGGCAAACGTTTTTTGTGAATTGTTTGCGAAATTATGATTTCATACAATTCATACGATCTAATTTGTATGTTTCTATTCATGCTGGTGATTAGCTTACCTTCATGGTAACGTTTTACCTACAAATCGTACGCTTTTGTAGATGTCAGATCATGCAAATTAATACAAACTCACACAATACTCATTCAGTTCTCACAAATTCTCATGAGATCTGGTTGGATTTGATCGAGAAATAGATGCAGAGATACAGAGAGAGGAGAGCAGCACAGAAGAAGTGTCAGGTGACAGCGTGTCAATAATATATGGCAGTCTTCATAGACACAGCAATATGGACCAATGGGATTCAGACTCCTCTGTGCTGTGATCTCCAGTCCGCAGTCACACTGATGATGCTCAGTAAAGCTTTCGTTTCAATATGAGTAAAAACAATCAAGCCTAAACACTCAATTCTTATGTCACCCATCTCTTCAACTGTCTATGTCTTCAACACACATTACTCTTCCTCTCTGCTTTTATCTTCATATCGTCCCAATGTCCAGCTCTGTGCCTCACAGATATTTTTAACACTGGAAACAGACTTCCTCTCCTCAAACTGCTGACCCAACTCTCACCCCCCTCTCTCTCACATATGGGTCTTGGCTGAGGACACTCTTCTGTTCGAGGTTTGGACACCGTCTGTTCCAGACATTACTGTGACCATCTCTCACACATGCCTGCATGTCCGATGGAGGGGTGTGTGTGATTTTGCTGGGACAACATAGAAAATGACTAAATTAAGCTTTAGTAGATCACTGTGCTTTATTCCCAATTTTATATTTTAGCTCTAATTAGAAGTTAATTAACTGACCAAATGGATTTATTTGGATTATGCATTTCGCTTTCAGTGAACTAGCTATAAACACTAATTAACCTATTATGGGTTATATTTCACTCCACAATCTAAAGAAATAAAATTTTAGAAAGAAGAGAAGATTTTTAGATTTTTTATTTTTTATTTTGACATTATTTTCTTGGCAGTTATGCATATTTAACTCATTTAATAATGTTTCATTCATTCCCTGATACACTTGATTTTGACAGATTTTTTTTATTTTTTTATTTTTTATAATGATGCTAAATTGTTTAATTTATATTTATTCCTGGTTATACTCCCCATCACTTCACACATGTTGGGCTTTATTTTGCTGTCTGTTAATTATCCTTTATTAAACTGCCCTTGAATGTAGATCTATGATTAGCCTATAGTAAATCAGGTTAAGGAAAAGAAGAGCGTTCTGTAAATGCGGAGACCACTGGATTTGAACTAGCTGTCATACTGCCACCCAGTGGTGTTGAGCTGTGAACATGTTCTCTCAGACAATATAGATACTGTAGATTCAGCAGGAGTATAAACAGAAGTGTGTATTTGTGTGTAATATGCAGGTATTGAGTTGACCGGTGAGAAGGAGGTGGATCTGGCCACTCAAGTTCAGGAGTTGTTGGAGTTTCTTCATGACAAACAGCATGAGCTGGACTTGAGTGCTGAACATACACAGAAACACCTGGAGCAGGTTGTGCAGCTACGCCACCTACAGGCTGAGGTTAAACAGGTAAAACACACTCTCTTGCATACATACTGTATCCGTCTGTATACCTGTGAAACTTTATCAATGAAAATGTATTCTGGGTGTCTTCTGTTTTCTTCATATTCTTACTGTGGTATTTGGGATAAAGAGCAATCAGATATTAACTGTTTAGAACCACAGCTGCAAATTATATCCTAAATATATGTTTTTTTAGCACATCGTCCATACTGTATAGCAGTGTTTCCCATCCTTGTCCTTGGAGTACTCCAACACGTCACATGTTGTACTGTATGTGTTCTTGATTCAACTCATCAGCTGATTGGTAGAGACTCTAAGATCTGAAATAACCGTTTAATGAACTGTTTACAGCTGGTATTAAGATGCGTCTTGGTCGATCGGATCACAAGTGGACGATGCTAAATACAGGAGTAAACGGGGTCTAAAACCTTTTGAGCTTGTCCACTTTCAACCACTTCCAGAGATAGACTAAAACCCATTTGACTGGATTGCTTTCGTAGTGTAAACACTCATGTGGTCGAATGTGTTCAAACAGCCACAAAACACCGTCTTCTCTCCGTCTACTGATCTAATGAGTAACATTATGAGAAGCGCTCTAGCCAGACGGGATTTAAACTTTGTCGGCTGAAGACCCAAGTTTGGTTTGAAGATGAAAAGCGTACCAAGCACAATTTTTTCTCATCATTCCTGATTTCAAACACACACTCACAGCGTTCGGCTGGTTTTAAGCAGAAACTGTCCTGACTCTCTGTGGTCATTAAAAATCCCAGGATGTCCTTCAGAAAAAGAGTAGCGGATTAACCCCGGTGTCCTGGCCAAATTTGCCCCTTGGCCTCTGTCCATCATGGCCTCCTAATCATCCCCATATACTGATTGTCTTCATCACTCTGTCTCCTCTGCACCAGTAAGCTGGTGTGTGGCGCAATATGGCTGCCGATTGAGGAGGTTGAGGAGATTCCCCCTTCCATATGTAAAAGCGCTTTGCGTACCTAGAAAAGCGCTATATAAATGTAACGCATTATTATTATTACTATTATTATTATTATGAAGCAAAAGAGTGTTCTTGATATACCACAGTCCTGGGCTCTAGTACATGTCTCTCTCTTGTCTCTGTCACTGGCGCTTGCTCTGATAGATAATCAATGGAGACAGATGCAAGCGGCTGTGATGGCTGATTCAGTGTGTCTCTCAGAGCTAATCTCATTCAGAGTGTAAGTGAGGGCCAAAGTGCTGTCGCCAGGGACGGCCCTAAAGTGTCTCCCGCTACAAGCACTAATGGAGAGAAATGAGCAGAGGGAATTATGAATTCTGCTGAGTCTCCTCAGGATATCACTCCACACTGGGGGTGTCAATATTCAGATCAGTTTGACAGCTATATCACTTTGGTATTTCATACATGATTCCTGGATTTAATTGCAAATATCAAAATACATCTAGCCTGTTCTAGCCTGCTCAACTCAATGTGTTTTACCCAACACTTGTTTCTGCTAAGTGCATAGATAGATAGATAGATAGATAGATAGATAGATAGATAGATAGATAGATAGATAGATAGATAGATAGATAGATAGATAGATAGATAGATAGATAGATAGATAGATAGATAGATTATTAATTAAAATGCAACTTAAGTTACACTTAAGAAACAAGAAGTCATGTAAGTGCACTCTCTTTAAATACACTTAAGTGGCCTTTTATTTGATTAATATTATATTATCTGCAAGTACAGTTTTTTTTATATTATATATACTTTTAAAATTTGAAGAGAACATTCAACTCAATTAAACACACTTCTTTTTCACAAGGGTAATGTCGCATTAAAACTAATCTTTTATAGCAACTTAAGTGTCTTTCATAGTACTGTATATTATTTATGTGATAAGTGCTCTTTTAATAGTATGCTAAAGTGTACTAATTTTACACAAGGTGGTTAGAGAGATGTATTGAATAAGGTTATATTGATACTGTGTGTTTCAGTGCTAAGGAATCTTTTGCTGTATGTGTTGTTGTTTAGGTCCTGGGTTGGATTCGTAACGGCGAGTCTATGTTGGATGCCAGTATGGTGAACGCAAGCTCACTGTCGGAGGCTGAACAACTACAGAGAGAACATGAACAGTTCCAGCTCGCGATAGAGGTAAACACACTACACAGGCTCTAGTCAATGCATCTTGAGCTTGTGTTTTTTGTTGGATCTGGCAGGTTTGATCAGGATGTTCTTATCCAGTATGTGTCTAGATTAAGTCTTGGCTTTAACTTATTTTGATGAGCTCCACACCGATTCATTTGCTCCATCTAGTGTTCATTTTGTCAAAAAATGTTCCTGTGTTAAATGTACTTTTAAGTTTTTGTAATATGTAGCTGTAACGAAGTTTTGGATTCAGGGAAGAAGGAGGCGGGAACCAGCAGACATTTAAAGACTTTAATTTTAAAATAAAACAAATACAAAAACAAAAGGAACCGCCAGCAGCCCCTCGCGGACGACTGCCCCTCGCGGACGACTGCTGGCTACACAAAACAAAAAACGAACACAAATAAAACACAGGCCTGTCCTCTCTCGAGCTCCACAGTCGTCGCTCCTCCTTTATGCTTCCACTCCTCCGTGAGAGATGCGAGACCGGTGCGTCTCACAGGTGTCATTCATTGACAATCTCGCCACCGGCCTCGCGCCGTTCTCTCACGTCCCTCGGCCTCGTCCTGCTCGCCACAGTAGTCAACCTTGTTCTGTTTTTGTTTAGTCGTGTTTTAGTGGACAATCCCCAGGTTTCAAAGACAAGGGCTTAAGCCTAGTCCCAGACTTAAATGCATGTTTTTAACTGAAAGCAACTTGCACTTACATATCTTAAAATTATGTCAATGCCGTTGTTTTGACGTTTATAAAAGCTACTTAAATGTCCTAATTAAACTAAGGCCTAATCCTGGCTTAATCTAAACCCTGTCTGTGAAACCAAGCCTAAATGTTTGGCCATTTTAGTCTAGTTTTAGTCAATGAAAAAATGTTCTGTGTCACATTTTCACCATGCTGCATAATGGTTAAACTGATAGTCACTATTATTTTGCTCAAAATTATAATCACAATGATCGTCATTTGAGACATTTATTTTTGCAATTATTGCATTTTCACCTATAAGCACAAATAAAGAGAATGTCAAATCATATGCATGGTTTATTTCACCACATAGTTTCCTGATTTACTATAGGGTATATTTATCGAATAAATGAACACACTCTAATAAAATAATAATGCAACATGAAATGGTCTATTAATTACGAAACATGGCGCTAAAGCATAAAACTACTTACCTCGAACTCCATTTGCAAAATTGGCATATCAAGTTGGCCCCTTTTTTCCCAAGCCATGATCACGTCTATATTCTACTCTTTCACTTCCTCTTCTTTTTTTTCAGCACACATGAAAACCACAAATTGCGATTCATCTTGCTCTGTTTGTTTACCCCTAGCGCATGCTGATGATGTTTTATTCTTCTACACTAACTTGTTTCGTAGCGTAAGATTCAATAGGTGTCATCATCGCTCAGTCTACATACATGTCTACCCAAGTTTATCAGATCCATGTCGTACAGTGTGATTTGTAATGATCTTAAAGGATTGCCGAAATTACACAGTCTGTAGCAGGCATAAGAGAGGCTTGTAGAGCAATCTGTAATATCTTGTCTGCTCTTTTTTTTAACAAAAATAAAGAGAGATTTTGGTAAAGTTTTGTTAATGTGTTTTCGTCAATGAGATTGCATTTTGAAATAGTCAGTTATCTCATCATCGTCTCATCTTAGTCATAGAAAAACAGTTTGTTTTGTTTTTTAAAGTGTCCCAATCAACCTAAATTCATCCTAATTCACCCACTTCTCTGGTCTTTCTTCACTTTTAGTCAAAAACAGAAATGCGCTTCCTTCTCTTTGCTCTCAGCATACATGTTAACACTGCTAGATGTATGGAAGTGATTACTCACATCGAAAGAGAATATTTCAAACAGATCTAACAGAACTGTTCATTCATAAAAATTCACACAGGGATCATAACATTCTCCGGAAGGGTTTATGACCCACAGACTCATTCCCAGTGGAGCTGCACCACTGTTTTTACTGCAATTCACAGCTTTTTCTTTTGAGTGCACTAGGTAACCTCAGCGCAGTATATTTAAGGACCAGATTGTGGCAAATAATACTCATTCTCAATACAATTTTAGCATTAAGGTATTTTTTGCCTGAGGAAAGTGAAGCAATGGAATTAAATGTGCTGTTTACTATGAGTCTCTAGCTCTTAGTACAGTAGTCATGTCATTTATCACAGGATTTGGTATCAGACTCTGTTTCCTGCTTTGGACAAGGCTCTACCTGCTCGACTCTGCTCGTAAATGTCTGTCGCTGACTATTAAAGTTAGATTTATTTTTTCCTTCATCATGACAATGCCAGCAGATAGAAAACAGACCTGTGTTTGGCTGTAGAAACCCTAAAGCTGTCAGCAGTCTGGGGAAGGAGGGCTGCTTGATAATGTCTTTTTAAAGATGTTCAAATTATCTTCTCTAATAGATGTTTACTTTTAATGATCTGTCTCTTTTAATGTGTGTGATTTAAGAGTTTATTACATTAAAGGCAGGAATATCCTCCTTTTTGTAGAACATGTAGAATTATTGGTTATGTTCAGAATGGAACATTAGCATATAGTGCTGTTTACTACATGCTGCACAGTATGCACTGTATACTATTTTAAAAAATAGATTGTGCACTGTGATTTGTTGTACATTGTTGTCACATGACCGCACTGTTACAACTATCCTCACACATAAAGTTTTGCAATTAGCAGTGGTGGACGCAAATCAAGTCCACAAATCAAGTACTTGAGTAAAAATACTGAACAAAAGTACATTATGCTTTGGAATGTAGTGACTTAAAGGGATAGTTCACCCAAAAATGAAAATTAGCCCCTGATTTACTCACCCTCAAGTCATCCTATGTGTATATGACATTCTTCTTTCAGACGAATACAATATAATAGCCTGGCTCTACCTAGGCTTTATAATGGCAGTGAATGGCTGTTACTGTTTTGAAGTCCATAAAAGTGCATCCATCCATTATATAAGAACTCCACACGGCTCCGGGGGTTAATAAAGGTCTTCTGAAGCGAAGCGGTGCGTTTGTGTAAGAAAAATATCCATATTTAAAACTTTATAAAGTAAAATAACTAGCTTCCGGACAAACGAACATATGGATTGCACTTAAGTCTAAAGCGCAACTTATGCGACGTACTGCTGATATTTACGCTACGCCATGACGCACTGCGCTACTTCTGACGTCATAAGTTGCGTAAGTTCCCCTTTAGACGTAAGTAGACTGCGTATTGTCGTTTGGCCGGAAGTTAGAGTTTTACTTTGTAACGTGTTAAAATTAATATTTTTCTTACACAAACTCATCACTTCACTTCAGAAGGCCTTTATTAACCCCCCGGAGCTGTGTGGAGCACTTTTATGATGGATAGATACACTTTTATGATGGATAGATGCACTTTTATGATGGATAGATGCACTTTATGATGGACAGATGCACTTTTATGGACTTTAAAACAGAAAAAGCCATTCACTGCCATTATAAAGCCATGATAGAGCCATTATAGAGCCAGGACATTTTTTTAAATAACTCTGATTGTATTCGTCTGAAAGAAGAAAGTCATATACACCTAGGATGGCGTGAGGGTGAGTAAAAAATTGGACTAATTTTAATGTTTGGGTGAACTATCCCTTTAAAAGTAAAAGTTTCACAAAATATACATATTGTGATACAGTACAGATACTGGAGAGAGAAAAATATATGATAGTGTCGTACCGAACATAATCATAGCTACCATTCTTTGATTTTGTTGTCATCCTCCGATCTAAGGTGTTTGTTCTCTCTCTCTTTCTCTCCCTGCAGTCTTTGTTCCATGCTAACTCTCTCCAGAAGACGCATCAGAGTGCACTCCAGGTGCAGCAGAAGGCTGAGATCCTGTTACAGGCGGGACACTTCGACCCCGAGGCCATCCGCAGCTGTGCTGAGAAGGTGGCTGTACACTGGCAGCAGCTCATGCTGAAGATGGAGGACAGACTCAAGCTGGTTAATGCCTCCGTGGCCTTCTACAAGACATCAGAACAGGTGCTGAGAAACACTCTATAAGATGATCCTTTTGGACAGTGACTGATACAACCCAAGACAGTCAAGTGTCCTAAGATTAGTTTTAATGGCACATTACCCTTGTGAAAAAGAAGCTTGCTTAATTGGATTGAATGTGTTCTTCAAATTTTAAAAGTATATATATAAAACGATACTTGCAAATAATGTATTAATCAAATAAAAGGCCATTTAATGTACTTAAAGACAGTGCACTTCCATGACTTCTTGTTTGTTATGTGTACTCTTAAGTATACTTTTGAAAAGTGCACTTTGTAATAATCTCAAATTAAAAGTTTTAGTTTAAAGTACATTTTAAATCGTTTTAAAAATATTTTGTCTTGCCTTAAAGAAGTACACTTATTTTGATGTGTTGACTAACATACTAAAACACAGTAAAGTATTTGATAATAATTTTAACTGTAGTATGTTATTTTATGTTACATTAAAAGTCAATATATTTACAAAGAAACATTACAAATGTGTCATTAAAAATATATTTAAATTAGTGCTGTCAAATCAATTAATCGTGATTAATCGCGATTAATCACATCTAACATAAAAGTTTGTTCATATAATATATGTACACACACACACACACACACACACACACACACACACATATATATATATATATATATATACATACAGATACATTATATAAACACAAACTTTTATGTTAGAAATGATTAATCGTGATTAATCGGTTTGACGGCACTAATTTAAATAGATGACATAAATTATAACAGTAATGACATTAACAAATTTGAACTATTTCACATTTTAATTTGCAGTAATTGTAAATAGCATGCATTTAAGTGTCTGAAAACACGTATATTATTTTAAAGTATATCTATATTGAGTACTCTTTTTAAAAGTTTGGTAAAGTGTACTTCTTTCTCAAAAGGGTTGGCAATTTTACTAGCTAGTAAGTGTTGACTATGAGATGCAAAGTGATTATCTTCTAGGGGACGCTTGATGGTTTAGAACTCTACTGAACAAGTGCGTTATATGATTTGCTACAACAGTCTGGAAAATAATTTCATAATGTAAATATAATTTTAAATAAAACAAAAATGTACAATAAATACTGTATATAAAATCCCAATAATTTAACTAATAATAACACCTAGAAACTGTAATAAACATACAATTGAAAATACTCATTATTATTATTTAGACATTATCATTTCCAACCAGCTAGTGACAACAACCCAATCTCTAAGTCCTGCTCATCTTCACAAACCCTGTGCATACCAATTCCTTATTCACAGGTGTGTAGTGTGCTGGAGAGTCTGGAGCAGGAGTACCGTCGAGATGAGGACTGGTGTGGAGCTCATGATAAACTGGGATCTTCAGCAGAGACGGATCATGTTCTGCCTCTCATCAGCAAACACCTGGAGCAGAAAGAGGCTTTTCTCAAGGTCACTACTGAACGAACAGCGATCTCTTAAACTCTTTATCCGTCTCACACAAGCCCAGATGAAGTTTCTCCTGCATCTTACAGAGGAGCAGGCACATTTTCTAGGGCACAATATATTATATTTTTATACAAAGCTAATATTCAAGAACCTTTAGATCAAAAGCTTTCTAGGATCATGAGAAATAAATTCAGTCTAAACTTTTGACTTTGTTATGTGAGGGTCTGTTTTGAATCTGTAAAGTCTGCTGTGTTTTTTCAGGCATGTACTCTGGCCAGGCGAAATGCCGAGGTTTTCCTGAAATACATCCATCGGAATAACGTCAGCACTCAGGGGTCATCTACCAACACTCGCGGTCCTGAGCAACAGGTCAAAGGTCAGAGCTTGTATTCTCTGTTGTCACATTTAATTATGTCAGAATCTGATCTGAAATCATAAGCATAAGCAGTTGTTTTAGCTTTGAATTGATTCTTTTCTCTCACAAAACACTCTTCATTTGTCCAGTCATTTGTTTATTCATGTTAAGCATTTGTCATGTGTTTGTACAGCCATCCTGAATGAACTGCTACAGAGGGAAAACAGAGTCCTGCATTTCTGGACCATGAAGAAGCGGCGTTTGGATCAGTGTCAGCAGTACGTGGTGTTTGAACACAGTGCCAAACAGGTGACAACACTGAACTATATTTGTGTGTGTGTGTGTGTGTGTGTGTGTGTGTGTGTGTGTGTGTGTGCGTGTGCGTGTGCGTGTGTGTGTGCGTGTGCGTGTGTGTGTGTGTGTTAATAAACTCCAGTAACTGCATTTTTTTGGTGTGTTTGTGTTGTACTTTTGTGGGCATGCATGTTTTGTGCTCTGTAAATGTGTGTCTGAGTTTTTGTTGTTATTATATTTTATGATGCTCCTGAAAAGGAAAGAAGAGATAATGTATCTTCAATTTTTAGATTTTAGTAGAAAGCTATTGGAAACAGTGTGTCACGTATGGGCAGGCAATAAAGAAAAGATCTAAATGCAGCTCTTTTTATTAATAAAAAAAATAAAGATAATCCAAAATAGCAGGGATCACAGGGCAAACACTTGGCAGGAAAAACAACACTAAACAAGCAACTGAACACACTGACGCCTTATATACACAGCATAGCTAATCAACAGAACTAGAGACAGGTGCTTAACATAATCAGTAACCATGGAAACAAACTCGGATTGGGAACACAGGCAAACAGGAACAGAACCAAACCAAAACACACTGAGACTAACATACCGAGACACAGTGCTGCAAACCTTGTTTACAATTTACAGATGTTTACGTTTCATTACAAAATAGGGATGTCAATCAGTAATTTACATTGAAATCATTCGAATTTGCTAATTAATCAGATTTATAGCATTTAATGAGATATACATCAGTATTTGCTGAGCAAATCCCCCAAATGAAGACAATTTACATGAATTATGTTCACAAAGACATGACATTATTGTGGCAGAAATAAGCATTACAGTATATAGACGTTACAAAAAGAGACTATAAAAATCAGTGTATTTAACTGTTTTATTTTCGTATCATCAAGTCTATCACTGGCCTACAGTCCACAGCAATTCAATTCATTGAAGCCCCCTAAAAAGGGCCTAACGACGCCCCTGGCCGAAACAAGCTTCCATAGTTTAGTGTTACCACCTTCCCTTAGTCATAACTCAATAATTTATAACTATAAAAATATTTATTTTGAATAAAAAACATTAAGCTCTGAAATGTATGGAAGCCATTACATTACATTCAAATAATTTGTTATTACATTCACTTGTTATTACATTCACACTACACAGACATTCACTTTTTAGACTCACCAAGTCTTTATTGGGTTTGTGATTTTTTAGTGAATGTTTTGGTGTGTGTGAATCCCGAACCTCACATTCACAGAGACTGAGTGGTGTGTTGAATTGCATGTCTGTGTCTGTGTCAGGCATTAGAGTGGATACAGGAGGCAGGAGAGGTCTATCTCACCACTCACACGTCCCCCGGAGACTCTGTGGAGAAATCTCAGGAACTGCTGAAAGAATATGATGAATTCCGCATCTCTGCCAAGGTACAGAGACACAATCACCTCTCTCTTGTCCATTTCATATTAGTCTCTAATGTGTGTCACACACGTCCACATGAACTCTTCAAACAAGTGATTCTCTCTGAGGGACATTTATAAATGCATCTTGTTACTCTACATGATAACATATGTTGAGCATAAATGATCATACCACACACTCACACGCATAATGTTCATGTGTGATGCAGCAAACTAAGGACAAAGTGAAGATGTTGATCCAGCTGGCAGATAATTTCGTGGAGAAGGGACACATGCACGTCACCGAGCTGAAGAAGTGTGTGACGGCAGTGGACAAGCGCTACAGAGACTTCTCCCTGCGCATGGGCAAATACCGCTGCAGTCTGGAGAGCGCGCTGGGCATCAGCTCTGAGGTGCTGGACCTACACAGCGCTTATTACACCTTCCTAACAACGCTTTACCTCATTCAAATGTATAATAATGTGGATTTTATTTTCTGATTGTGTGTGTTTCAGGATAATAAGGATCTGGAGTTGGATATTATTCCAGCCAGTCTGACCGACCCAGAGGTCAAACTGCGTGACCCCAACCATGAGGTGAATGAGGAAAAGAGGAAATCAGCCCGAAAGAAAGAGTAAGTGATCACACACCGCCTCCAGCCAGCAGCTCCACACACACTTCACAAGTTCAGACCCTTATAATCCATATATATATATATATATATATATATATATATATATATATATATATATATATATATATATACTCCATCTCTGGTTTGTTTTGTTGCAGGTTTATCATAGCTGAGCTGTTACAGACAGAAAAGGCTTATGTGAGGGACATACATGAATGTTTAGAGGTAAGTGTTTCTGTTGTATTAATGATCATAATAAATAATAATAAATCCTTCAATCACTCTTTTCTGACCCTTAGATTTAAAGTCCCCCTGCAGTCAATAATGTAATCCATTTAAACTCATCTTTGATCACCAAAATTACATATTTAAAAGTTTTTTCCTTGAAAAAAATGTCTTCACACCTTAAAATAGCTTGAATGTAACTCTACACCCTTGCCTCATTTAGTGTACATGGTGCTATGAATATGCAAATTAAACTAAAGACACGCAGTGAAAAATAAGCACTGAAAAGGCGTGGACAGGAATATTTTTGCGGCTGAACCGTAATGTTTGAGCTCGTTAATTTACTGGTATTTGACCCATTATTTTTTAGCGCCCAAAAAAAGCATGTCTTAAACCAGACGCTAATTTGCACTGCTCTTGGTAGATTGCGTTGGTCATTATGGAAATGATCCGGCTGTGTTCTTTAATTTGTCTGTCTTTAACTTTCCACTCCCATTGGCGCTTTTATGGGATTGTGCTAATTTACCCTGTTTAGTAAATCTGGCCCTAAGTCTTCTACTGTATATATAAATCACCTCAGTTTTGTTTGGCTAAGTTCAGTGTTCATCAGGCTTGGCTTTATTCTCAGTAGGTTCTGAGTGAACTGGGATGGAGTTTTCTCTGCCTAGTAAATCAAACTCCCTTATTTCAAAAGAACAAGAAAATCCTGTTTTCCTTGAGATTACACAGTAGGATGCTAAAGGTCTTTACTTTACTGTGAATGTACTGTACATAGAGATACTGCATTCCAATGATGGATGACAGTAATTTCCTGTGTAATTTATTTATTAGACATATTTGTGGGAGATGACCAATGGTGTCGAGGAAATCCCTTCAGGAATCGCCAACAAAGAGCACATCATTTTCGGAAACATTCAGGAGATTTATGACTTCCACAATAAGTGAGTTTATCTCATTAAATCAAATATTAATGGCATTATTAGGCCATAAGCCATCAAGCTTTATATCATCGTATACACAGTTTTCATATTTATTTGCAGATGAAAGAAGTGAATAATATGCTTTCCAATTAAAATGATACATATGTAAATGTTTTATCCCATGTGATATGGAAATGTAGTGATTATGATTCATTTGCATGTTGTTTTGTTTGTGTTGTAGTATATTCCTGAAAGAGCTGATCAATTATGAGCAGTTACCCGAGGATGTGGGGCATTGCTTTGTTACATGGGTGAGTGTTTTTCACATGTGTGTCATTAAATTCATTCGGGAAAGGATTTATGTCGCTGTGCACCTAACTTTTTCTTTTTTCAAAAGAAAATTTTATATAAACTGTGTATGTATGTATGTATGCATTTAAATAAATAAATACAGTAAATTGTGCATAATTACAAGCAACTAACCCTAAATCAAAACCAAGCCCTTAGTATGTGTGTGTTTGTTATTTAATATTACTCAGAGTCAGTACTTATTTGTATAATTAGACTGTAACATTGAGTTAAAAATAAAATTTAACCTTATTCATTCATACATTCATTCATTTATTTGTTAATTCGTGTATTTATTCATGTATTCATTCATTCATTTTATTGTATTTTATTGCAGCCCATGTGCACCAATTATTAAGACAGACTTAACAATATTCAGACCAGCTTAATGGTTTTATCACAGCAAGATTTATAACAGACATGCTATTGGTCGATGAACATTGTGAATATTCACTGGAATTAGATATGGCAGATTTATTTATTTTTTTATATGCTAAATTTAAGATTGTGTTTGTGTTTCAGGCTGACAAGTTTAATATTTATGTGACGTACTGCAAAAACAAACCAGATTCCAGTCAGCTCATCCTGGAGCATGCTGGGAGCTTTTTTGACGTAAGTACGCATCGTTTTCTAAATCATTCATCTCATTTTATAGACGGAGCCACATATTTGATACCAGCGTGGAATTTCTCACTCAAACCAATGCCTGCCGCCCTTAACATCTTATCTAGGATCAGTTTTCTCCATGATAATAGCAAACTGGCAAAACAGATTTGGCAAACACTTCATTTTTGGCAAACACTTCTATTTATAACGTGTTTTTGCAGTGTTGAGCAATGTAGCCAATCAGAAACATGCATGTTGATTTCTTGAACGCAATAGCCAATCAGAGGTGTTTAAGTTGAGTCCACTCTTCGCTCAAAATGCAGAAGTTTCAGTTCAGTGCTGAGTTCTGCACGCTTGTGAATCCTCTTATTGTGACAAACAAAGTGTAGACATTATGTAAATAAGAGATTCATAGTGTAGACATCTTCATTGATTTTAACGGAACTTTGTGGGATCGTGATTTACTAAGATGAGTGACAGCTTTTTATTGATTATAAAGGGAGCGATCTTTGCATGCTTTCTTTCATAAACCATGCATGCAGTAGCCTATGCTTGCATTTTTGTTAAAATTAACAGTGATTTGTGAACAGATGTTTTAATAACTAATCATTTATCTGGAGCATTTATGCTGAGGTGTGTGGTGACATGAAACTTAAAAATATTTAATGGAAATCTAGTTAAATCTCCTTAGCCCTAGAGTTGGTTCACCAACTGTCTGTCTAATTTAATTAACTCCAAAAAAAATATTTTTTATCTTCAGCAATATGCCTATGCGTTGTTGTTTTTTTAAATATTATTGAAATAAAGTAAAATCACCTGAAATACAATTTACTTGAAATGAAATGACATCATGCATGTTCAACATAGCACTATAAATTGATCAGTAGATTGAATGGATTATGCTTTATGATGATTCTTTTTGTCTGTTCTGAACAGGAGATTCAGAAGAGACACGGTCTGACCAACTCTATATCATCATACCTCATCAAACCTGTGCAGAGAATCACCAAATACCAGCTGCTGCTCAAGGTACAGTGTGTTTCCCAGGCATCAGAAGATCAGGTATGGTGTTTAGTGCACTGTGTAGTGTGCAGTGCAGTACAGTGTGTGTGCTTACAGGAGCTGCTGTCCTGCTGTGAAGAAGGCAAAGGTGAAATAAAAGATGGGCTGGAGGTCATGCTGAGCGTGCCAAAGAGAGCCAACGACGCCATGCACGTCAGCATGCTGGAGGGTACAACACTACTGAAAACACACACGCACACGCACACGCCCACACACACACACACACACAAACACACAGGCACACGCACAGGCACATGCACACGCACACACACACACACACACACACACACACACACACACACACACACACACACACACACACACACACACACACACACACACACACACACACACACACACACACTATACTTAGCTATCTAAATTGAGACATTCCATAGACATAATGGTTTTTATACTGTACAAACTGTATATTCTCTCCCCTTACTCTAACTCTACCCATCACACAAAACTTTCTGCATTTTTACTTTTTCAAAAACCTTTAATTACTTTATTTTCATACCAGATTTACTAATGATGATGTTCCTAAAGGGAGGTTTTTGGAGATTTTGTCAGGTTTTGGTCATTTCTGGGTACAAATATGTCCCCAAAATATAGTTAAGTAGGTACACACACACACACACATACACGTTGGGTTTTCATGTTTTATGGAGACATGTATTTTCTATTCCCTAAACCTACCCATCACAGAAAACTTTCTGCATTTTTACATTTTCAAAAATATAATTTAGTGTGATTAATACGGTGTTTTCCTCATGGGGACCAAAATATGTCCCCTCAAGGTCAAAAATTACTGGTATTACTATCTTTGTGAAGACCAGGACCACACACACACACTTATTTGTAATTCTACTGATATCCTTAAATAAGCCTTCAACCTCTGACATGATGTTTTCTGCCCTCTGTCCCACGTCAGGTTTTGATGAGAATCTGGATGTTCAGGGTGAACTCATCCTGCAGGACACCTTCCAGGTGTGGGACCCCAAATCCCTGATCCGTAAGGGACGAGACCGCCACCTCTTCCTCTTCGAGATCTCCCTCGTCTTCAGCAAAGAGATCAAAGACTCTGCGGGACGATCCAAATACATCTACAAGAACAAACTACTGGTATTGGTATCACTCCGTCTACACACACGCAGTATCACACACACGCAGTATCACACACACAGGGCTCACCAGTAAGGATGGGCTACACGATGGTTACTTGGTACTGTCACTACATTTTACATCCATTCATCATATACACTACAATTCAAAAGTTTGGGGTCGGTAAGATATTTTAACATTTTAGAGAGAAGTCTCTTACGTTTGTTACGCTTTCGCTCACCAAGACTGCATTTAATTGGTCCGAAATCCAGTAAAATAAGTAATATTGTGAAATATTGTTACAGTTTAACTGTTTTCTATTTGAATACATTCTAAAATGCAATTTATGAATTTTCAATTTATGAAGCATCATTACTCCAGTCTTCAGTCTTTAAAGGAATTATTTAAAAGAAAACTTCAGGTTTTATTATAATATTAGTTAATAGTAAATACCTGTATAATAAATATAAATAAATAAATAAATAAATAAATATATATATATATATATATATATATATATATATATATATATATATATATAATATATATATATATATATATATATATATATATATATATATATATATATATATATAATATATATATATATTTCTGACACACAAAAAATATTGGAAATGAAATGAAAATGATGGGGTCAATGAAAATATAGCCAGTGCAATCAGAACAAATCCGAGCTGACCAGGACAACAGAAAAAAAATCTTTATGAGTCCTGCTTCAGATTATTTCAATGACATAAACGAAAGGAAAGCCCCATGGGAAGGACAGTTAGTGCACACACGAACACAGTATAAGTTTTACATTTCCCATCTGTTTTACCACATTGTGTAACTCTGTTAAGTGTTTCCACACATACCTGGAAGCAGCCAGCGCAGGTGTGCGGCCCAGATGGGGCGTTTGTCACCCCTCGCTGTGTTCAGTATGCCTGTGAACAGAGCCAGATGTGCCTTTGGTTTTCTTCCAGTCATCTGGAATTTTCTCAAAAACATTATTTAGGCATCTACTTAAGATTTACTAAGGAAATGCTTCAATTTTGTCAGACACATTTATTAAAGTCCCGCTTTCAGTTAAGTTCACTCTTAGGTTATCTCACTCTTAAAGGGATAGTTCACCCAAAAATTCAAATTATCCCATGATTTACTCACCCTTAAGCCATCCTAGGTGTATATGACATTCTTATTTTAGCCAAACACAGTCAGAGTTATATTAATAAATATCCCGGGTCTTCCAGGCTTTATAATGGGAGTGTAAGGTAACTTCGAATTTGAAGCCCAAAAAAGCGCATCCATCATAAAAGTGATCATACGGCTCCAGGGTGTTAATAAAGAGGAAAGAGCAAAACAAAACACGACGGTCACAAATTAGAAAACTAAAGTGAGATTTTTTAAAGAGAAATGTGGGAGGAGAGGCGCTTACGCTACTCCTACATCCTACATAATGGGTCGGGTCAGAGGTCACTCGCCATGCGTCGGGGCAGTGGTCAATCGTCATTTGTCGGGTTAGAGGTCACTTGTCATGTGTCGGGTCAGAGGTCACTCATCATATGTCGGGTTAGAGGTCACTCGTCATGCGTCGGGTCAGCGGTCACTCGCCATGCGTCGGGTCAGAGGTCACTCACCATGCGTCGGGTCAGAGGTAACTCGCCATGCGTCGGGTCAGAGGTCACTCGTCATGCGTTGGGTCAGAGGTCATCCATCAGGCGTCGGGTCAGAGGTAGCTCGTCATGCGTCAGGTCAGAGGTCATGTGTCAGGTCAGAGGTCATCGCCATGCGTCGGGTCAGAGGTCACCCATCAGGCGTCGGGTCAGAGGTCACTCGTCATGCGTCAGGTCAGAGGTCATGCGTCGGGTCAGAGGTCACTCGTCATGCGTTAGGTTATGCACTGGGTCAGAGGTCACTTGTCGTGCGTCAGGTCAGAGGTCACTCTTCCGCCGGAACTAGACTCGCGTACGGCCGATACCGGAAGCCAGTGATTATAGTTTATAAAGTTATAAATATGGATATTTTTCTTACAAAAAACGCATGTCATCGCTTCTGGAGCCGTATGGATCACTTTTATGATGGATGGATGTGCTTTTTTGGGCTTCAAAAACTAAAGGTACCATTCACTCCCATTATAAACCTTAGAAGATCCAGAATATTTTTTAATATAACTCTGTGTTCTCCTGAAAGAAGAAAGTCATATACTGTACACCTAGGATGGCTTGAGGCCGAGTAAATTATGGGAAAATTAAAATTTTTGGGTGAACTAACCCTTTATGTACTCTGTACTTATATGGTGTTAAACCCATTTTCCATCAACATTGAATTTATTTAAATATCTGTGTGTGATGGTCTGGTTTTTATGTGTTTACAGACATCTGAATTGGGGGTGACAGAGCATGTGGAGGGAGACCCGTGTAAATTTGCCTTGTGGGTGGGACGCACACCCTCATCTGACAACAAGACTGTCCTTAAGGTACATCATGTTTATTGTTAATCAATTACTTTTAGAGTAGTAAGTATTTGTAAACATGTTCCAATCAGTGAAACTTCTTGTGAACAAAGATCAGGTCCTACATTTTAAACACGGATCTTGTGTTGTAAATGCATGGCTGTGTCTGTTTCAGGCGTCCAGTATTGAGGTGAAGCAAGAATGGATTAAAAACATCCGAGAGGTCATCCAGGAGAGAATCATTCACCTGAAGGGGGCGCTAAAGGAACCGATCCACGTTCCCAAAAGACCAGCCAAACCCCGCAACAACAGCAAGAGGTCAGGCACACTTTACTATTGCGTACTGTACACCAGTCCTAAAAAAGGAGAAACAAAATTCATTCATGTAATCATAATCTCAGATCTCATAATTCTTATCAAAATATACCGCAGTTGTAAATCTTTTAATTGTAGATTCTGCTTTGTTTGTTGTTATCAAATCATTTGCATGTCGCTTTGGATACAAGTATCTGCAAAGTGACTAAATGTAAATGAAAATCTGTAGAAAGATTGAGACAAAACTCTACATCCATGAATATGTATATGCATCATAATGTATGCATAACAATGCAGGAGGCTTGTGTTCATTTGAAATATGTTTGCCATACTGTCTCTCTTCATGCAAACTGCATTAGTTAAAAATTGTACATAGGGACTAAGGGTTTGCAGCAAAGCCAATATTTTTAAATGGATCTATTGCAATGGCGGCACTATTTGTATTCTTATCTGGATAAAACCAGATATGAGTGGGGCTTAAATCAGAAAGTTTATCCAAAAACCATTATATTAACATAGAAAAATTTCAGAAAAAAGCAAAATCTGTAACTGGGACGCAACTATTTGTATATGCAACTCAACTCAACTTTTATAATCTGGTGATTTTGTATGAATTTGTATGATATGATTTGTATAAAAATGTAAGATTTTTAGATCTTACAAAAAGATGCAAATGCAATTGTATGAATTCATACAAATTAGTCACCAACTCGCCAAAAACGCAACATAGTTGCCATGTGATTGTGTTGTTTCATTCATTGAGTTTACACTCATTCACTTTATACAATCACTATTGCACTGTCATTTTAAAATATTATGCTGTCTCCTGGCTCCCCTGTTCTCCAGCAAGAACAAGGAAAGATTGCATCTAACAAATGTTATTATTTGTTTGAATTTTGGAGTCATTTTCCTTGCCCTTCCAAGTAAAGTTTTCAGCTTTGGGCACATGCCTTATCGGGACTTGTATTTGTGTGTTTGGTTGCAGGGACACTGGAGATGATGCTGACAGTCAGGGAGATGGCAGCAGTCAGCCGGACACCATCTCCATTGCATCTAGAACCTCGCAGAACACTGTGGACAGTGACAAGGTACAAACACACAGATCTGACCTCTGACCTCTGACCTCCTAGGTGCACTGTAATCACTGGAACCCTTCATTACTGACTTTCCTGATCTGTGACATCACACAGGGGAACATTTACCATCAGGTGCTAAAGGAGCTATGATAACTAGCCAAACCTTGAGTCATTTAGGTATTCTTTATGCTTTCATCATTACTAACAGTGCAAACACGATGTAATTAAGAGATTCGTTGATTAAAATGAGAATCCAGAACTCAGTCACTGATAAACTTGTGTTGTTTGATTGACAGCTCCAGCAATTGCAAAGGGAGTGTTATTTGATCCCTTCCTATAGGCTATATAATTTAATCAAAGTTTAAATAACAGATTATTTTCATTATACTAAGAGAAACAATGTGAAGGTGACAGTTTAGTCACTGTTTGATTTACTGACACAAAGCCAAAAAGAACATCAGACTGCACATGAATCATTACATATCAGAAATCACTGGTCACAGATCAGGCATTAGAATTAACACAGTTACTTACATGTTGTTACTGTCAAGTCTATATCGTAAAAGTCTGTTTGCAAAGCTTGCACCGAAATTGCAACTGTTTTACCAAATAATCCACAGTGCAATGTACTGAATACAAATAAATAATGCTCAACTGAGACATTACATTGTTGAAAATAAATAACAACATTCCTAGCATTAGGATCCTGTGGAAGGTAATGTTATTTTTGACCAGTGATCCTGTGTCGCTCTTCTCTCCTCGTCATCTCACTAACACGCCAGTGGATGGGGCCAAAGTTGCAATGAAGTATGCGTTGATTTTTTGGACTTGTTAGTCCAAAGCTGTTTTTGGACTAACAAGGAAGTTTTCAGTTCTGAAACTTACAGGATATTCTTATAGTATGATGACCTCTTATATGTCAAAAGCTCAAGGAACATTTTATTTCTCAGTTCATGACCCCTTTAAAGCACTGTTTACAAGGTTACATGGGTCAAAAACATAAAAAAAACAATAACTTTCTGTGCATTTTGATGGAAAGTAAAATTCTCAACTGGTCTGACTGGGCCAATAGAAAAAAAATAGCCATGATCTATTGAAGGGCTAAGGTAAATGTGACATTTATTATAATGGGTTTATGTGAAGATTGTTTTAAATAGTTGTGAGAGTGTAGAGAGACCAACTCGATTGTATCATGGGAGTGGCCGTTCGCTGCAAGCTCTTTTGACATGATTTGCTGGCCGCAACTCTCTGATTGATGGAATTTTCTGCACAGCATTATGGGTAATGTAGTTTTCACCACAAATTCTGCCATTAAACACTATAAAAAAAAGAAGTTGTTGAAATAACGCAAACAGATGGATTCAACAAAAGCATATACCAACGATTAACTTCGGATCTCACAAAAAGTCTATCTTACGTTTGAAAATTATCATTAAAAATCTATTTTTAACTTTTTTTACTTCCATAACACAACTGTTGCACACTATTGCTGAATTCGGAATTGCATACTGTCATACTACTCTTAATATAAGGCAAAAATAGAGTAGAATGTGGTTCCAAAATATTGCATTTCGTTCTACTAAAAACTCCAGACTCCACCCAGAGAAGGGTCAGGTGATCAGTGATTGACAGGTGTATGTCACACACACACACACACACACACACACACACACACACACACACACACACACACACACAGGGTTTCCCTGCTTTAGTTATGGAGCAGGGGCTGTCATGCTCCAGCACAGATGATGAGAACAGTGGTCATGAGCAGTAAACAGATGTACATGTACAGCCATGAAATGTCTTTTCAAACTGTGTGCTGGATTCTGTCCTCATAGGAACTATGAGCCCCCCTATCAAATCAAAGTAAGACACATTTAACACATGTCCTTCTAACAACACGTGTTTGTGCTGGTGTTTTAGGCAGTTTTAGGCTTGTTGTGTTTTATGAGTTGTGCGTGTTTGTGGTGTGAGGTTTGTTTGGTTGGAGTTGACCACATCATTGTGACTTGCTTGAGGATGTTTTCGAATGAGTTTTCGACCAACTCTTGATTCGATTTGAAGGAGTATAATTTCCTTTAAGGAGAAAAGATCCTGCTAGGATCTTAAAGTACTCTGTGTAATGCGCTTACTCTGCTCTGATTGAATTTTACACAACTAAATGTTGAAAATGCTCTGCACTCTTGTGAGAGGAAGCACCAGAACAAATGTATGCCTTAGTAGTCCCTTAATGCAGGAAGGTGTTTTGGGATGGGTCATTATGCCTGACTTCTTGAATAGTCATCCGAAAAACAACTAGTTGGTCATTGTTGTTGACAACTGAGTTCAGTTTTAGACTGTCAGCATGCTAAAACTCTCTCATCCCCTTTAACCCTCCGAGACTGTTCGATTTAAATATGTTTTATGGTTTCTTCAATCTGAGTGGTTAAAGTTGGTATTTTTATTTTTAGAAATGCAGTATTTTAAAAAAAAATCCTTCATTCAGTGAGTCTAAGTGGTCAAATAAAAAAGCCACACATTGGCTGTTTCATGGTCAGATTTGACCTACTGTATTGCTTTCTTCCAAGAAACTATGCGTTCTCTCTCAAAATGTTTGCATTCCCCCCGGAGAAACACCAAGACTCTTTGTGTTCTCTAGTGGAAGTATTGTGTTACGCATAGAAGTGTTACATCCTCTCGCACAAGTATTGCATTATCCTTTTTGGATAGAATTGTTCAAATGTCTATCACAAAGGCTTTGCGAGTGACCATTGAAGTTTCTTGGGTAAATACAAAAGTTTTGAAAGTGAACGCAAAAGCATCAAAATATATAAATGTATTTTTTTTTACCCATCACCAGGTGTCTTTAGGGGCTCTCTAGCAAGACCCTAACAAGAAACCATTTTAGAATTGTGTTGAATAATGAATGTGTATATATACATGTATATATGGACACGTATAACTTAAAAGCATCAAATCAAGAATTCTTACACATTTGGTAGCAGCAAAGAACACTTCAGCCATCTACTGGTCATTGTTGTCATTGCATGATTTTTGACCTGACATAAATTCATATTAGCTTTCTTTTGTTTCTTTTTTTATTTAAACCAGATGGTATTAATCTGACCCAGTACATGATACATTATCATGTTTTCTTAATGTTTTAACATTTCATTGTTTGCAGGATATTAGTGTTTTTCATTTTTTTTTAAACGGCAAAGCACAATTATTAAGCAAGAGAGGTCAATTAGATCACAGGTTTGTGAACCGCATTAGTGTGACCATTTTTGAACAGCCTTGGAGGGTTATAGTACCACTTTTGTGGAAAATGTTTTGAATATCTGTTAGGTGAAAAGACTTTGCTTGGCATCAATATGCCATTAAAAACACATTAAATTGGTATATGCTGAAAAGACCTTAAACTAGCCTAATTATACAGGGCTTCCTTAAAGGAATACGTCACGTAAAAATTAAAATTATGTCATCATTTACTCACCCTCATGTTGTTTCAAACCTGTATGAATTTCTTTCTTCTGCTGAACACAAAAGAAGATATTTTGAAGAATGTCGGTAACCAAACAGTTGATGGACCCCATTGACTTCCATAGTATTTTTTTTTATGGAAATCAATAGGGTCCATCAAGTAAATTGAGTAAATTATGTGTAAATTAATTTTCATTTTGAAGTGAACTATTCCTTTAAGACCTTCTAGTCATTCAGACAACCCACTGACTACACCCAATGTTGATTTTATAAATGTGTAGTTGTTCACATCCCTAGTTCTTGTCTCATCTGAAACACGCATTTTAGAAATACACAATGACACCAATAGGGTTATTCACACACAGACACACACTCACACACGCACTGAGTGAGCACCGAGACATTGTGTTTCTATTGCTGCCTGTTTATTGTCTTTTACGAGCCTGATTGTGTCCGTTGGTCTTGGTTCAGCTTGTTGTGTGCTTGTAAATGGTTATTTTCTTTCGATTTTGAAAGTCTTTTAAAGCGGCATCATGTTCTCTTACGAGAGGTTCTCTCGTATTGCGTAAGTTAGCTTACGCTACGGGAAAGATTCATCTTCTCGAGATATTGAAGCCAAAAATTATCCTTAATTTTGTATTTATTGTCAACGCAGTGCAGCAGCTAGCAGACATAGAGCAGGCTGTCTAGTGTGCTCATAGGCTGCCCTGCGGGAACTGCAGCAGCCTACCACTGAGCCCGACGTGACGTCACGTCCAATGAAGGGTGCTCGCGCCTTCACAGCGTCTTATCCTGCCAGAATGGGCTTGGCTTAGCATATATAAACAGGGCTCGTAGGCTGTATTCTCTGATTTTCACTTCTTCAGCGAAGCTCTTCGCATCGCTGGATCCGAGAGAAGCCGCTGCCGTCGAAGAAGCGACTAGCCAGCTGAGGACAGAGCCTGAAGAAGCCGGCTGTCTTCGCCACCTTCAGCCATCCGTGCCAGCTACGCTATCCGGCGACGTATCCTTTTTTACCTCTCTCACTCTAAAAGAGCAGCGAGCGTCTTTTTCAAGATGCCTCGCATTTCCTGCGGCTCGTGTGGAGCCACGCTCAGCTACGGAGACCGCCACGAGATCTGCACTCTCTGCCTGGGCCAGGAACACGCAGCCCGCGCCCTCTCGTCAGGGGGATGCGAGTTCTGCGACGCGCTTCCGATATCGACCCTGCGGGCTCGAGTCGAAGCTTTCAACCCCACTCCACCCTTTTTGGGACCGCGCAAAAAGAAGCGCCGTTCCCTCAGGATGCCGGAGCCTGTGTCCACCGCGACGCGCTCGCCGGATACCCCCCCTCGAGCCTCGCTCTCGCCTTCTCCGCCTCTCCTCACCGATGCGCAGCTGCCGCCCACGTGCCGCACTGCCATCGCTTCTGATGACGAGGCCAAGGAACGGGCCACTAAAGACTGCTGTTCCATCCTGGCATCGGACAGCGAGGACTGGTTCCTCTCACCACTCCTCCGCCTCTTCGATCCAGGAATCCGGCCGGACCCGGGCTGGAGTGGACGCTGAACTGTTGCGCCTCCTCTCTCAGGCTGTCGATCGGCTCGAGTGGTCGCCGCCCAAGGAGCTCGCACCTAACAGGCTCGACGGCTGCTTTCTTCAGAGTCGCCGCCGTCAAGCGCCTGCAGCCAGGCCCGCCCCGTTTCTGCCACTCAGAACTGGCTAAGTCGTGGAATGCACCTTTCTCCACAAGGCTCCAATCCCACTTCTCCGCATCGCAGCTCAAGCCATCGGAAGGGCTATGGCCGCGTTGACCATCACAGAGAGGCACCTCTGGTTGACGCTCGCCGACATGAGGGAATCCGAGCGCGCCGTTTTCCTCAACGCGCCTCTTTCCCCTACCGGTCTCTTCGGCCCAGCGGTGAGCAGCCTCGTTGACCGCTTCTCGGAGGTTCAGAAGACCACGCAGGCCATGAATCTCTTCCTGCCTCGGCGCTCGAGTTCCGCTACAGGCCGCTCACGTGATCCGCCGCCTGCACGAGCTAACACTTTGCGCCCATTGCAGCCTAGCCAGCCTTCACAGCAACGCCAGGGCGGCCGCCCTAGGTCGCGCTCGGACAGCCGTCACAGACCGCCGCCCACCAGAGGGCCTCAGCAAAGGATCGCGCTGAAGCCCGAGCACACAAAGCCTTCCTAGCATCATCAGAAAGGAAAAGACGGCCGAGTCCCGCTGCGGCCGGACCGCCGTCAAAGCTTTTCTCCCTGTCAGTCCCCTTCAAACAGGCTACTGCAGTGGTTCATTTAGCAGACAACGAGCCGGTAGAAAAACCCTCTCGCCTGCACACAAACGCCGTTTTTACGGCGACCCAGAGAAACCTAATAAAGAGTATAATTCCTGGTTATCCGGCTCACGCCGAGGGTGTTTTAAGTGTAGAAAAAGTGCCCACTCCCCAGTGTTCACCCCTACACACAAGCACAACACTTCCCATGTCATTCACAAAGCCCACTCTTATAAAGCAGACAAAAGCTGCTCGAGTGTTGAATGTAAGAAGTGTATTCAGTCAGGTTATGAATGTAAGTCACGTGCCGGCCGGCGAGCGTTCACGTTTACTAACACAAGCCTCTCCCCGAGCATGGTCCGTGCATCTAAGCATTGTCACAAAACGCAGGGCGATTATAAAACGCTCCCTGTCCAAAGTGGCCGGGACGTTAAATTCATGTGTAAGTTTCGTGCCCGTTCAAAAGCGCTCACGCTTACTAACATACACTCCGCCCAAGGCTCCGCTCGCACATCACGATGTGATAGAAGGGCGCTCCCCATTCACGCCAATCGGGATGCCTCTTATGTATCAGCATGTCACGGCGGTCAGCGAGCTGCCGCTTGCAAGCACGAGGGCGCGCGCGCCGCGCCCACGCCTCCGATTCATTTTCTCAACCCCGCAGTATGCGGCGGTCAGAACCAGGAGACCATTCGCCCCCTAGCTACATATATAAAAGCATGGGAAGCCATTCCAGGGGTTTCAGAATGGGTGCTGAGCACAATAAGGCACGGCTATTCACTACAGTTCACTCGCCGTCCCCCGCGCTTTCAAGCACGGCCCGCGACAACTGTGAATGCAGAAGTAGCACATCTACTCCGCGCAGAAATAGCGAAGCTGCTGTGCAAAGGGGCCATAGAACTGGTACCGCCTTCTCTGAGCGAGTCAGGCTTCTACAGCCGTTATTTTCTCGTACCCAAGAAGGACGGAGCACTCAGACCCATCTTAGATCTGAGACGTTTGAACAAGGTGCTTATGAAAAGACCGTTCAAAATGCTTACAACCAGGAAAATCCTCGCGCACGTTCGGCCGAGGGACTGGTTTATTTCTCTCGATCTGAAAGATGCCTATTTCCAGATTCAGATAATACCCCGTCACAGGCCATTCTTGACACCGTCCTGCTGTTCGGCTTGTCCCTGGCACCCCGTACATTTACGAAGTGCATGGACGCGGCTCTCGCCCCCTTGAGGAATCAAGGGCTGCGAATTATGAACTATCTGAACGACTAGCTAATTTTGCCACAGTCAGAGGCAGAACTGCTATCTCACAGAACTATGCTCCTCAGTCACATGGAAAGCTTGGGTCTCACGGTCAACTGGACCAAGAGCTCATTAGTGCCCAGTCAGTCGATTTCCTTTGTAGGAATAGAACTGGACTCTGTGGCCATGACAGCTCGTTTATCGACACAACGCGCGCGCCGTGTTCGACACCTAGCCGCGTCTTTCCGGACGGGCAGCATCATCCCTCTGAAGACATTCCAGAGGATGCTGGGCTGTATGGCCTCTGTATGGCTGTATGGCCTCCAACGCTGGCTCAATGCCCGTGTGTCTCGCCGAGCTTGGGCTGCCGGCTGCAAACGAATCAGGGTGACACAGACCTGTATTACGGGTCTGCAGCCCTGGTTAACAGCCGACTGGTATCAGCGGGGCGTTATGATGGGAGCGGTCTCGTACCAAAAGGTTATCTCGACAGATACGTCCAACACAGGTTGGGGTGCGCTCTTCGAGGGCAGACCGGTCTTTGGCCTATGGTCAGACCAGGAAAAGCTCCTTCACATAAATTGTCTGGAAATTATAGCGGTCGAGAACGCGCTGAGGCGCTTCCTCCCGCTCATACAGGACCACCATGTCCTAGTCCGATCGGACAACATGTCAGTGGTTTCCTATGTGAACCGTCAGGGAGGTGTCAGATCCAGGAACCTCTGCGATCTGAAGGAGCACCTCCTCACGTGGTCTCAGCATCACCTGCGCTCGCTGAGAGCTGCACATGTGCCAGGCCACCTGAACGACGGCCCAGACAAGCTGTCCAGGGACAACGTTTCCCCAGGGGAATGGTCCCTGCACCCCCAAACAGTCCAGAAATTATGGCGCCTATTCGGCAAAGCGGAAGTCGACCTATTTGCGTCAAAGGACAACGCTCACTGCCCAGTGTTCTTTTCGAAGAACGAGGACGCGCTGGCCCAAGTCTGGCCCAGCCGCCCTCTGTATGCCTTCCCTCCGATCTCTCTGCTACCGCAGCTAATCAAGAGAATCAGGGAAACACGCCACTCGGCGCTCCTCATAGCCCCGCGCTGGGAGAATCAGATTTGGTTCCTGGAGCTGACGCGGCTGTCACCAACAGCCCCGTGGCCGATTCCGGTCAGAACGGATCTCCTCTCGCAAGCTCGCGGCTCGATCTGGCATCCCCATCCAGAGCGCTGGTCTCTGCACGCGTGGGTGATCAACGGGTACCCGCTGCCCTGCCAGAAGGAGTGATGAACACAATCACGCAGTCTAGAGCTCCCTCTACTAGAAAGCTTTATGCGTCTAAATGGTCTGTGTTCTCCAAATGGTGCACCGACAAAAACCTGGACCCGCGGACGTGTGGGGTCTCGCGGCTGCTCTGTTTCCTACAGGAGCTGTTGGATAAGGGGAGATCCCCATCCACGCTCAAAGTATATGTGGCGGCCGTTGCTGCGTTCGCTGAGTCGACGCGCGGCCGGTCACTAGGAAAAGATGAGCTTGTCATCCGCTTCCTTAGAGGAGCCAAAAGGATGAACCCTCCGCGCCCCCCGTTCCTATGTGGGATCTTTCATTGGTCCTCGAGGCCCTGAAAGCTTTCCCCTTTGAACCACTAGACTCCGTGGAGTTAAAGTACCTATCACTCAAAACCGTTTTCCTGACAGCACTGTCATCAGTGAAACGTGTGGGGGACTTACACGCGCTGTCTGTCAGCGCTGCGTGTCTCGAGTTCGGGCCAAATGACTCAAATCCTCAAACCTAGACATGGCTATGTTCCTAAAGTGATTGGCACTCCATTCAGAGAGCAGGTCATTTCGCTTTCGGCTCTGCCTTCATCCGATAGCGAGAGCGACGTTAATCTCCTCTGACCGGTCAGGGCGCTGAGGACTTACACTGTGCGCTCCGCCCTTTTCAGGCGCTCGGAGCAGCTTTTCGTTTCGTTTGGTGGGCGCACCAAGGGTCTCGCCGCCTCGAAACAGAGCTTATCCAGATGGATTGTGGACGCTATAGCAGCTGCTTAGGCGTCGGCAGGTCTGCAATGCCCCTGGGCATCAGGGCTCATTCCACCAGAGGCATGGCCTCATCGTGGGCATGGTCCAGCGGAATTTCTATTCATGACATATGTGTGGCGGCGGGCTGGTCCTCCCCATCCACCTTTGTCAGGTTTTATAACCTAGAAGTTCCCGCCCTGCAGGCAAAACTTCTGTCAGTTTAAGTGAGATGTACGTTCTGTCCAGATAGGTTCGTGCGCAGGCTACTCTCACGCATACTAGCTCTTCTGGTTAAGCTGCACTATTGGGTATGTGCTATATGCTTATGCAGACCGGCGACGCCGCTCTGTATTCCCTATGAGTGCTTATGTACAAGTGCTGGCCCGCACTGCTGGCCGCCTTATTTCCCACTTATCTGGGTTCCCCCGAAAGCCCTGGGACTCATTGTGGATGCTTGGCGCGCACGGCGTTGACAAAGGGTTCCCGTAGCATAAGCTAACTTACGCAATACAAGAGAACCTCTCGTAAGAGAACGTATCGGTTACCTAACGTAACCTCGGTTCTCTCTAGATGAGGGAACGAGTATTGCGTAACCTGCCGTGCTCGCGCCACGAGCGTTTTTCGCTTCAGTCGTTGAAAACCAGAGAATATAGCCTACGAGCCCTGTTTATATACGCTGAGCCACGCCCATTCTGGTGGGCTAAGACGCTGTGAAGGTGCGAGCGCCCTTCATTGGACGTGACGTCACGTCGGGCTCAGTGGTAGGCTGCTGCAGTTCCCGCAGGGCAGCCTATGAGCACGCTAGACAGCCTGCTCTAGGTCTGCTAGCTGCTGCACTGCGTTGACAATAAATACAAAATTAAGGATAATTTTTGGCTTCAAGCATAAGCTAACTTACGCAATACTCGTTCCCTCATCTAGAGAGAACCGAGGTTACGTTAGGTAACCGATGCGTTTTCTGCACTGCTGGTACCTCAAAACGGCATTGTGCAAACAATGACTGTTCCCACACAGGTTTCTTTAATGTTCCTGTGCAGTATTGAGCTGAAGTCAGTTCTCTGTTGTTTTCAGGCTGATGTGAGCTGAGGACACAGTGTGTGTGTGGTGTGCGTCTCTCTGGAATAAGAGTTTCCTTCATTCACCCACAACAGCTCAGGGACTGTGTATTACTGTACACTGCGGAAATCACATTCATCATACTGCATAATGATGCTTTTATCCGTACAGCTCCGAGCTGAGCGCATGTCACAAGACCATCACACACCATTTCATATTTCTCGCTGGCTTTGTCTTGAAGATGAAACTGTATTCATTTAGAACATTTTTCATTAAATATATATTTTTGTGCCATGGAATTATTTTAAAAGAAAATATAAGTGTAGAAAGAGGTTTTCTTTAGCAAACGGTCCATGTGTCTTTGATTTAAATCACTCACAACAACAAGGTTCAAGCAGTCATTCTTACATTGCGATTCAAAGCATATGTTGTGGGTTTCAAGGTAGTCACATACTGACTATTCATGTGAAATTAAAGTGATGCGGCTTGTACTGTACGTATCATATAACCGGGCCGGAACAGGGTAAGTGCGGGATTGTTTTGCATACAATTTTAAAAGTTCCTGAAAGTTCCACCATCACAACACAGTAGTTCCATCATACACATCTGACCTACATGTGTGAAAGTATGAAGAAATAAACCAAAAACTCAACTAACAATTACACTTGAAACAATAACATTTGCAAAAAGCAAAATAATAAGCTTAATTAGGGATAGTAAATATTTATTTTGATTACTGATTTATTCAATCTAATAATTATTACTTTATACAGTAAATGCAGTTTGTGAACATGAAAACATTAGATGCTATGATATGAAAATATGTTGCTGTTGTTGTTTAAGTAGTGCTGTCAAATCGATGAATCACATCTAACATAAAAGTTTGTGTTTTTATATATATACACTCACCTAAAGGATTATTAGGAACACCATACTAATTAGGGATGGGACGGTTAACGGTTTCACTATAAACCCCGATAAAATGTACTGACGGTTAGTAATATCGTTTAAAATTCAATTATTATTAAAACCGTGTTGGATTATCGCGATTTTAATAACTCACTATAAATTCTGTCCAGCCAGCAACAGTCCGACGGAGGCGCGCAATGTTGGGGTTTTTCTTTTTATTCGAGAAGGAATGGCGGAAGGCGGTGACCATAGACATCATATAGATAGACGCTCTATCGACCGCTACTGCCTATTGGCGCGGACGAGCCGTGGGGCCGCCATCTTAAACCGGTCACCCGCTCAGTGTAATCTGTTTGGCAGGTGCAATGAGCTGTCAGCGCATTTAATTAATCATATCTCACTGAATACCGAACTGAGTTTCACGCGGGTTTTTTTGCTGCAAAGGTCATACACGTAGCTACGATACAGGACACATTGAATATTTTGTTCACAAAATACAACCAATAGTACGGTAATGTTAAATGTTAAATCTTACTTGTGAAAAGTAATCCCCGAGTGATGGTCCGCCGATTTGAGCAGGAATATGCTGCACAGTGCTCTGGCATCTACTGCTGCTATGCAACGCAAATAGGAGTATGACCGGTTTAAGATGGCGGCCGCATTTCTTGCGCCACAGCGGCCAATAGGGCATCTAGCTCTATAAGATGTCTATGGCGGTGACCGTGTTCGGGAGATTTTTCAGCCTTTTAAGAGGACCAAATCTGAGGTGTGGTCATATTTTGCCATTAACAGAAATCCTGAGGGAAACTTAATCGAGGATGGTCACTCTGTCTGCAGAACATGCACAAAAAAAGTCGCTGTGATAGGGGTAAACACTTAAAATCTGCCGAGCCGTCCTGTGTGACCATCATCCACTGTTGTAACGTTAGCGAACGCAAGGCAAGTTAACTTTGATCTCAATACTAAAACTATGTCTGGGAAATAATTGGGCACAAAATGTTGTTTTGAGTTGAAATATTTTCTCTCACTCACTTGAAATAAACTTGAAATAAACTTGAAGCTTCCGCGAAGAAAAGTTCGCAGCAATAAGTGGCTTTGAGCCAAAGACGAACCAACAAGTTCAAACAAGACTATTAAGAGTGACATTTAAGAGATAATAATGTATATTCATTGTACTCTTATTACACCGATTTTTTTTTTTACCAAATAATTACGGGGACATATTGAATAGAGATTAATGTCTCTATTCTTACCTATTTTGTATAGCGTACAAAACTCGTCCAGACAAGATGATCACAACAATATTATCAAATTCTGTAAACAATAAATCAACTCTGATTTCATTTTCAATACAATCAAAAACGGAGACGCAAGATGACAAGTTGTATTTAAAAGAAAAAAATGAGAGCGCGCGTCCGTTGTGATATACATGGGTGTGCGCTGAGTTATAATGCGTTGCTATTGACGACGGTCATTATAAGGAAGGAAATGCCACAGAATAGAATCTTGCTTTAAAAAGTGCATAGAGCTGCTCGTTTTATTTGTTGTTTGTTGATTCTCAAATATAAAACTTGAAATGTTTTCAGTGTGAGCATCAATTCTTTAACACTTTCATCTTGTTTTAACAAAACCGTGATAATATTGATAATCACGATAATTTCGGTCACTATAATCGCGATATGAAATTTTCATACCGTCCCATCCCTAATACTAATACTGTGTTTGACCCCCTTTCGCCTTAAGAACTGCCTTAATTCTACGTGGCATTGATTCAACAAGGTGCTGAAAGCATTCTTTAGAAATGTTGGCCCATATTGATAGGATAGCATCTTGCAGTTGATGGAGATTTGTGGGATGCACACCCAGGGCACGAAGTTCCCGTTCCACCACATCCCAAAGATGCTCTATTGGGTTGAGATCTGGTGACTGTGGGGGCCATTTTAGTACAGTGAACTCATTGTCATGTTCAAGAAACCAATTTGAAATTATTCGAGCTTTGTGACATGGTGCATTATCCTGCTGGAAGTAGCCATCAGAGGATGGGTACAAGGTGCCCATAAAGGGATGGACATGGTCAGAAACAATGCTCAGGTAGGCCGTGGCATTTAAACGATGCCCAATTGGCACTAAGGGGCCTAAAGTGTGCCAAGAAAACATCCCCCACACCATTACACCATCACCACCAGCCTGCACAGTGGTAACAAGGCATGATGGATCCATGTTCTCATTCTGTTTATGCCAAATTCTGACTCTACCATCTGAATGTCTCAACAGAAATTGAGACTCATCAGACCAGGCAACATTTTTCCAGTCTTCAGTTTTGGTGAGCTCTTGCAAATTGTAGCCTCTTTTTCCTATTTGTAGTGGAGATGAGTGGTACCCGGTGGGGTCTTCTGCTGTTGTAGCCCATCCGCCTCAAGGTTGTGCGTGTTGTGGCTTCACAAATGCTTTGCTGCATACCTCAGTTGTAACGAGTGGTTATTTCAGTCAAAGTTGCTCTTCTATCAGCTTGAATCAGTCGGCCCATTCTCCTCTGACCTCTAGCATCAACAAGGCATTTTCGCCCACAGGACTGCCGCATACTGGATGTTTTTCCTTTTTCACACCATTATTTGTAAACCGTAGAAATGGTTGTGCGTGAAAATCCCAGTAACTGAGCAGATTGTGAAATACTCAGACCGGCCCCTCTGGCACCAACAACCATGCCACGCTCAAAATTGCTTAAATCACCTTTCTTTCCCATTCTGACATTCAGTTTGGAGTTCAGGAGATTGTCTTGACCAGGACCACACCCCTAAATGCATTGAAGCAACTGCCATGTGATTGGTTGATTAGATAATTGCATTAATGAAAAATTGAACAGGGGTTCCTAATAATCCTTTAGGTGAGTGTATATATATATTACAGTCATGGTCAGAATTAATGGCACCCCTGGTAAATATGATGAAAACTGGCTGTAAAAAATAAATCTGCATTGTTTATCCTTTTGATCTTTCATTCAAAAAAATTGCAAAATTCTAACCTTTCATTGAAGTAAAAGAATTGAAAGTGGGGGGGAAATCACGTTATTAAATAAATGTTTTTCTCCAAAACACGTTGGCTACAATTATTGGCACCCCTAGATTTTTTTTACGAGTAAAATATGTCTGAAGTATATTCCCATTAATATGTACCTTTTTTAGCACACCAGGGTGACTAGGAACATGACATTGTCCAGCCATGACTTCTTGTTTCATAGGAGTTTAAATATGAGGAAACACAAATGCCAAATCCCCGTAATCATTCATCACAATGAGTAAAACCAAAGAATATAGTTCTGATGTGCATTAAAAGATTTTTGACCATCACAAAATAGAATGTGGCTGTAAGAAAATAGCTAAAGAATTGAAAATCCCCATTTTGACCATCAGGGCAATAATTAAGAAGTTCCAATCAACTAAAGATGTTATGAATCTGCCAGGAAGAGGACGTGTGTCTATATTGCCTTAATGCACGGTGAGGAGGAGAGTTTGAGTGGCCAACAACTCTTCAAGGATCACAGATGGAGAATTGCAGAGATTATTTGAGTCTTGGGGGTCAGAAAGCCAAACAAAAAAAACTACAAAGAAAAACCAACATCACCTCATGTTGTTTGGGAGGGTTTCAAGAAAAATCTTCCTCGCTCATCCAAAAACAAACTAAAAAAACAAAACAAATTCAGTTGTCAGACACGACTGGAACTTCAAACGGCACAGGCTTCTGTGGTCAGATGAAACTAAAAAAAGAGCTTTTTGGCAGCGAACACGCTAGATGGGTTTGGTGCATTCAAGGATAAAGAGTACCCCATGTGTACAATTTAATATACCGCTGGATCTTTAATGTTGTGGGCATATTTTTTTGCTGGAGGTCCTGGACTTCTTGTTCGGATACATGGCATCGTGGATTCTATCAAATATCAACAGATAAAAAATCAAAACCTGACGCCTTCTGCTAGAAATCTTTTAATGGGCCGTGGTTGGATCTTCCATCAGGACAACAATCCAAAACAAACATCAAAATCAACACAAAAATGTAGCTTCTGCCATGACCGTCCCAGTTCCCTGACCTGATGAGTGTTGTGAACTGAAGAGAAGAAGCACCAACATGGATCTGGGAATCTGAAGGATCTGGAGAGATTCTGTATGAAGGAATGATCTCTGATCTCTGGTCAGGTGTTCTCCAAACTCATCAGGCATTATAGAAGAAGACTCAGAGCTGTTATCTTGTCTAAAGGAGATTGCAAAAAGTATTTAATAAAAGGGTGCCAATATTTGTGGCCAACGTGTTTTGGAGAAAAACATTTATTTCATAATGTGATTCCCCCCCACTTTCAATTAATTTACTTCAATGAAAGGTTAGAATTTTGCAAATTTTTTGAATGAAAGATCAAAAGGATACACGATGCAGATTCATTTTTTACAGACAGTTTTGATCATATTTACCAGGGGTGCCATTAATTCTGACCATGACTGTATGTAAACTCAAACCTTTATGTTAGATGCGATAAATCGATTTGACAGCAATATTTTTAAGTTATAATTTTAACAATAACAATACTGTTGGATCTGTGTTTTATTTGCAGTGATTACAATTTACTATTTTTCAAAGTGTGATTTATTTGTTTGTTTATTTATAATTGTATTTAAACCAGTTAGGTTCATTATGATAATTTATTATTAATTAAAATAATTCAATAATTCAAAAGAAAAATGGAAAACAAAAATATACAAACAATTAGTGTCCCTTTTTTAATTCATATATAATAACTAATTATAATTCAATAATTATTTGACCACTGAACTAGTAATCTGTAGCCTGTTGCTTTTTAGTTGACAATTTAGTCATACTTTTTTTTTTTTTTTAAGACTGGTACATAAATCCGTGGTCTGATTTGAATCTGAAAAGTAAGTTTTTGCAACTTGCCACAAGTCACCTTAACAACAGAGGACAGGTGGACGACAAAGACAAATACAGACACAACCAGAGTGTCCTGGTGTTCACCCATGAGAAGAGCTGCACTACTGTACACTGAACTAAACCAATCAGAGACACTTTAGAGAGAGAGAAACAGAGGGAGGGAGGAGAGAGAGAGAAAGCAGAGATAGTCGTAGAAGGAGGACAGATAAGTCGTCATGCCAAAGTGGATGAGTTTTAAACTTTTCAAAGAGAGCAGTCGAGTAAGTGACATTCATGTTTGTTTCTGTTTTCTTTCTTAACTCTATAAGCCAAGTGTAGTATAAAGATCTGTGTGTCTGTGTGTGTGTGAGAGAGAGACAGAGGGATATCAGGGTTTTATTGACACAGACTGTGAGAGCCGGTTGTCTGTGATCATGCTGGTTAAAGGTGTGGAGACTAGTTATTTCTGTGAACTCTGAATAAACTGTGTAAACTCTTTTTTGGATACTAGTGATTCCCATGTTGTTTGTATTGTTTTTAGTGTTATTAGGTGTGTTAGTGTAAAGTGTAATTATGTGAAATGAGATTTATCGAAGCACGTCCCTTTGATATGTCCATATATGCGTGTCAGTCAGTGTTACAGCATTCCATAAGGAGATTTACATGTTAAACTGAGGTTGATAGCAGTGGCAGGAAACGGATTGTTAACTCGGTCGTTTCATACTGACATAATCTCCCTAACACACCCTCTTTTACTGTCACATTTAAAGGGATAGTTCATCCTGAAATGAAAATTCTGCCGTTATTTTCTCTTCCTCGTGTTGTTACAAACCGATATGACTTTCTTTCTTCTGTGGAAGACAAAAGGAGATGTTTTGGAGAATGTTCAAACTGCTGTTTTTCACAAAATAAATAAATAAATAAATAAAAGGAATCAGAGTAATATCAGGAATTATAAAAACACATAAATAGGCAGTAGTCGGTTTGTCAGACGATAGATTTATCTGAGGAACAGACTGGAATTTCATCTGTTATTTAATCGCTTTCAAATGTTAATCATGTCTCATTACATGATATGAATTACGTGACTGATGTGGATAATGTATTCTGGATATCATTGGCTCTGATATTTTTGTAGCAGTTGTTGTGTGTTTTGCACCTCTGAATCCTCTGATCTCCTTGATAAAGCCCTGCAATCCGCGAGACCTTTCACATGAAGCCCGTGTGACGTTTATGTCCTTTCTGACGAGTGATATTCTCCATCTGAGATCCCACATTACCTAGCAACACACTACGGTGACCTGAAAGTCTGCCAAGCAGATGGTGTGAGGACACGAACGAGGAAGCGGACTGAACTGATGCTCAGTGACATTTAAAAAAAAAAAGGCTCCCTATATAAAGCTTGTTGTACAGTATGTGTCTAATAAAGTACAGTGCTTAACAGTAGAGTTCACTTTCAGGGTTCCCACGGATCATTAAAAAGTCTTAAAAAGTTGCATATTTATTATGAGAGGTCTTAAAGTATTTAGATATGTCTAAGCGCTATATGATTTTTATTATTCTTTCTTTGTGGATTTGCTTGATCATGTGACAATTCACAGCCCTTATGACAGCATATTAAGTACTAAAGTAAGAGAGAAGAGGTAGAAAATGGGTAAATGTAAGTTCAATTTTTCATTCTCTATGTGCGTAGGGGTGTGATATGTATCGTCTATGATGATATCATAATTATTGTTTTAACGATGTGCAAGCTGTTTGTCATTCACACTGTGTGATGTATGAAGTTAATATGCCCCCAAAATTCAAGGTACATATAAGCATTATATTTTTATCATGTGATGTAGTTTCCCAAATATCAGCACAATTGCAAATGTGATATTTATTTTATACAACAGTTAAATATACAATAAGTTAACGTTGTGAGTTATATTTTAGACGCAATATTGTCAGTATTGTTTGGTTTTCCTTTATTTTTCACCTACGAATATTTCTAAATGAACCCACAGCAGAACAGAGTCTCAGAGCAACACACAATGGTGATTCGTTACTGGATTAATGCGCGTTTTGAATGAATCCGTTTAATTAATGATTCAATGACCCATTCAATAAAGACGGTCACTTGCTTCGTTCCTGAATGATTCGGCTGATTGAACGAATCGGAAGAAAGAACGACTCGCTCATTAAGACAGTGACGTAAAGAAGTTAAAATTAGAAATCATTGTATCGGCCTATTTAAATATTGAATAAAAAAATCTCATAGTATTATTTATGTAATTGTAAATGCAGTGTAAATAAATTAATGCCACTTCTGTGTCACCTCTGCACTGCAAAGATGGGTTTTGTTGATCATGATTTCATTTCAACAGCCTTGTACTGTGTTATTATTCTAATTAAATTTTGTTTGATTTTTTAATTTGACAAAAAAGGTGATGGATGCACCTGAGAAAAAAAAAACACCCTTAAATAGGTAAAAATGCCCCTGGAAATTAATTTAAGGTGGTAAATATGCTGTGAACTGACCACCGCATTGAATATGAATAATCTGAATGTCTTCATCAGCTGTCTACAACAGGCCTAAACCAGCCATGGCACCAGCACAAAAACACACTCAGCAAAATATCATCTGTTATCTTCAATCTTTGAAAATATTGTGATAATCTTTTTTGTCAATATTGCACACCCCTTATGTACAGTATTAATTTGTATTTCTTCAGGTCTTAAAAAGTTACATTTTACTTTAAAAAATGTGCAGCAACCCTGCCTTTAATGGCATTCAAGAGGTTTTGAATGGTTTCTGAAATGCTTCTTTAGAAAATAACTTGAATTGAATTGGAATGGGAGCGTTAGTAGCGTTACTGCACTCTTGTGTACAGTCAAATGTATCTTTAAATATATTCTAGAGAAACAAAATAACATAATTCTGGTTCTGACAAAATAACATAATTCTGGTTCTGACAAAATGTTAATTGCGGCAGTCTATTTAAAAAAATATTGAATCAATTTAAATTTTTTGGTTTGAATGAATGATTCAATGACTCGCTCATAACGACTTCACCTCTTTCAGTACTGGATAAATCCACGTCTTGAATGAACCATTCAATGATAAATAAATTTTTTAACAGTCACTTGTCGCCACCTACTGGTGTAATGATGTAATTGATACAATGTTTATTGTTTAATCGTTGTCATTTAGGAGTAAGATTGCGTGGGTGTTTGAATAGTGATTGTGATCTTTAAACGATTAATCATGCAGCTCTACTTACTCGGTTAAAACAGCGCCTGTACGTAATGAACAGTAATTCATGTCTTGTGTTTTCCTGTGTTTTCCTGTTTTGTGTTTTGTTTTTTGTTTTGGTTTGTTTGTTTGTTTTTTTTGTTTTTTTGTGTGTTTTGTTTTTGTTTTGTTTTGTACACTGATTTGCAGCACAGTTCAGAGTACGTTTAAGTTGTATTTTATTGTGTTTTGTGGTATTGTTCTGCAGATCGACACATCTTTCCACTGCAAGAGTTTTAATAAGTTATAAAGAGTTCTTTTTTTCTTTAATACTTTTATTCACAACCTTGCAGCACAACCCTGCTTGGTCAAAAGTGCTTTTTGAAATAATCTAAACGCGTGGTTATTTGTGGAGTATACAGGTCCTTCTCAAAAAATTAGCATATTGTGATAAAGTTAATTATTTTCCATAATGTAATGATAAAAATTAAACTTTCATATATTTTAGTTCATTGCACACCAACTGAAATATTTCAGGTCTTTTATTGTTTTAATACTGATGATTTTGGCATACAGCTCATGAAAACCCCAAATTCCTATCTAAAAAAAATTGCATATCATGAAAAGGTTCTCTAAACGAGCTATTAACCTAATCATCTGAATCAACTAATTCACTCTAAACACCTGCAAAAGATTCCTGAGGCTTTTAAAAACTCCCAGCCTGTTTCATTACTCAAAACCGCAATCATGGGTAAGACTGCCGACCTGACTGCTGTCCAGAAAGCCATCATTGACACCCTCAAGCAAGAGGGTAAGACACAGAAAGAAATTTCTGAACAAATAGGCTGTTCCCAGAGTGCTGTATCAAGGCACCTCAGTGGGAAGTCTGTGGGAAGGAAAAAGTGTGGCAAAAAACGCTCCACAACGAGAAGAGGTGACCGGACCCTGAGGAAGATTGTGGAGAAGGACCGATTCCAGACCTTGGGGGACCTGCGGAAGCAGTGGACTGAGTCTGGAGTAGAAACATCCAGAGCCACCGTGCACAGGTGTGTGCAGGAAATGAGCTACAGGTGCCGCATTCCCCAGGTCAAGACACTTTTGAACCAGAAACAGCGGCAGAAGCGCCTGACCTGGGCTACAGAGAAGCAGCACTGGACTGTTTGCTCATTTGAAAGCAAATTTTGCATGTCATTCGGAAATCAATGTGCCAGAGTCTGGAGGAAGACTGGGGAGAAGGAAATGCCAAAATGCCTGAAGTCCAGTGTCAAGTACCCACAGTCAGTGATGGTCTGGGGTGCCATGTCAGCTGCTGGTGTTGGTGCACTGTGTTTTATCAAGGGCAGGGTCAATGCAGCTAGCTATCAGGAGATTTTAGAGCACTTCATGCTTCCATCTGCTGAAAAGCTTTATGGAGATGAAGATTTCATTTTTCAGCACGACCTGGCACCTGCTCACAGTGCCAAAACCACTGGTAAATGGTTTACTGACCATGGTATTACTGTGCTCAATTGGCCTGCCAACTCTCCTGACCTGAACCCCATAGAGAATCTGTGGGATATTGTGAAGAGAAAGTTGAGAGACGCAAGACCCAACACTCTGGATGAGCTTAAGGCCGCTATCGAAGCATCCTGGGCCTCCATAACACCTCAGCAGTGCCACAGGCTGATTGCCTCCATGCCACGCTGCATTGAAGTCATTTCTGCAAAAGGATTCCCGACCAAGTATTGAGTGCATAACTGAACATAATTATTTGAAGGTTGACTTTTTTTGTATTAAAAACGTCTCGGTTACGTATGTAACCCTCGTTCCCTGAGTAGGGAACGGAGACGTTACGTCGGATGACGACGAATGGGGTTTCGCTTAGAAAGCCTATCAGCTTCGAGTATTACAAAACGAGCCTATGGCAAAGAAATGCCATGGGTCTGCGGAATTTGCATGACGTAACTCCGCCCCACCTCGTGGGTATAAAAGGAGGAAGTCCGCAACAGCAGTTTATGTTTCTTCGCTGAGGAGCCAAGACTGAGCTCAGGCGATCCCCGCGGTACAGCGGAAAGTGGCAGGCAGACGTAACGTCTCCGTTCCCTACTCAGGGAACGAGGGTTACATACGTAACCGAGACGTTCCCTTTCGTTGTCACTCCGAGTTACGTCGGATGACGACGAATGGGGTTACCAGTCTAATCACGCCACCTTCTCAGCTGTCTTCCAGTGCCCTGCGTAAATCGAGATCCCTGTCATAGACTGGACGAAGGACTCCATTTAACACAGGAATACCAAGGTACACTGGGAAGCATATCCCAAGCTAGGGGAAGTATGCAATTAATGCCAACCCAGAGGTGGGGGACTTAGAGAATATACATATGACCCGGAGGAAACATATGGAGAACACTGGGGTGTCCAGCCGCAGGTGGGTTATTTCAACCCCAGGGGTGGCAAGGTGGCTTGCCAAGGGAAAGACACATGCTCAGAGAGGCTTACAGTGGAAATACACATGTGGGGGTCGCTCAGGGGAGGGACCATGCACACGGGAGGCACCTAGCCGACGCGCAGGCAATAGACACTGGCGCCGACGTCAGGAGTGCTGGAGGAACTCAGGGCTTTCGGGGAAGCTCACCTGAGGAGAATATCGCACGTATCCAGTCCGTGGAGTGGAATGGCGAGCAAGCGAAGACACCTGAGCGGGTCCGGTACTAGCTAGTTGAAGCGAGTACATGAGAGGACACTGGCTCCACTCGGAGATTATAGAATCTGGCGAATGTGTTAGGTGTCGCCCAGCCTGCAGCTCTGCAGATGTCTGTTAGCGAGGCGCCATGCGCTAGAGCCCAAGAGGATGCCACACTCCGGGTGGAGTGGGCCGTCACACCAAGGGGGCACGGTCGACCTTGCTGCTGGTAAGCCAAGGCAATGGCGTCCACTATCCAGTGAGACAACCTTTGCTTGGAGAGAGCCTTTCCCTTCAGCTTCCCACCATAACAGACAAAGAGCTGGTCTGAGGTCCTGAAACACAGCGTCCTGTCTACATAGGCGCGAAGAGCGCGTACTGGACAGAGCAGTGCCAAGGCTGGGTCTGCCTCCTCCGGGGGCAGCGCTTGCAGGTTCACCACCTGGTCCCGAAAGGGAGTGGTAGGAACCTTGGGCACATATCCGGGCCGGGGTCTCAGGATCACGTGAGAGAAAGCCGGTCCGAATTCCAGGCACGCTTCGTCGACGGAGAATGCGTGCAGGTCCCCTACCCTCTTGATGGAGGCCAGTGCAACCAGGAGCGCTGTCTTCATTGACAGGAACTTAAGCTCGACTGACTGCAGGGGCTCAAAGGGAGCACTCTTCAGGGCAGTTAGAACCACTGAGAGGTCCCAAGAGGGAACGAGAGGAGGGCGAGGAGGATTTAGTCTCCTCGCTCCTCTCAGGAACCTGATGACCAGGTCGTGCTTCCCTACCGACTTACCTTCGACTAGGTCATGGTGTGCGGCAATGGCGGCAACATAGACCTTAAGGGTGGAGGGAGACAGCCTTCGCTCCAACCCCTGCTGAAGGAAGGAAAGCACAACGCTGATCGAGCATCTCCGGGGGTCTTCTCGGTGAGAAGAGCACCAGACGACGAAGAGGTTCCAATTCAACGCGTAGACGTGTCTTGTGGACGACGCTCTAGCGGAAGTGATGGTAGCCGCCACCGCTGGTGGAAGGGTACTCAAACCTACCTCGAGCCGTCCAGGAGCCACACGTGGAGGCTCCAGAGATCGGGGCGAGGGTGCCACAGGGTGCCCCGTCCCTGAGAAAGAAGGTCCTTCCTCAGAGGAATGGGCCAGGGAGGTGCTGTCGCGAGGAGTGCAAGTTCGGGGAACCAGGTCCGGCCGGGCCAATACGGCGCGACCAAAATGACCTGCTCCTCGTCCTCCCTGACCTTGCGCAAGGTCTGCGCAAGAAGGCTCACTGGGGGAAACGCATATTTGCGGCCCGGCAGCCAGCTGTGCGCCAGTGCATCCGTGCCGAGCGTGCCCTCGGTCAGGGAAAAATACAGGGCGCAATGGGTCGAGTCGTGAGAGGCAAACAGATCTATCTGTGCGTCCCCGAACTGGTCCCAAATCAGCTGAACCGACTGGGGATGGAGTCGCCATTCTCCAGGGAGGGGCTGAAGCCGTGAGAGCTCGTCGGCTGCACAGTTCAGGGCTCTGGGAATGAAAATGGCTCGAAGCGACCTCAGATGCTTCTGACTCCATAGAAGGAGGTGGCGGGCGAGTTGTGACATACGGCGGGAGCGTAGACCACCTTGATGGTTGATGTACGCTACAGTAGCGGTATTGTCTGAGCGGACTAGTACGTGTTGACCCCTGAGCAACGCCCGGAAGCGGTGCAGGGCAAGGCGTACTGCCAACAACTCGAGGCAATTGACATGCCATAGCCGCTGGGGTCCTGTCCAGGAGCCCGCAGCAGCATGTCCATTGCACATGGCGCCCCAGCCCGTGGTGGAGGCATCCGTGGAGACCACAACATGCCGGGAAGCTCGTTCCAGGGGGACACCCGCCCTGAGAAAACTGAGGTTCGACCACGGGGTGAGGAACTGACGGCAGGTCGGAGTAACTGGTACCCGGAGCGTGCCTTGATGCCATGCCCACCTCGGGACTCGGTCGCGAAGCCAAAGCTGAAGCGGTCTCATATGAAGCAATCCGAGCGGCGTGACCGCGGCTGCAGATGCCATATGCCCCAGGAGCCTCTGAAAATGTTTCAGTGGAACCGCATTCTTGCTCCTGAGATGTCTCAGGCAAGTCAGCAGTGACTGCGCGCGCACGCTCGTAAGCTGCGCGGACATGGCGACCGAGTCGATGTCCATACCGAGAAAAGAGATCCTCTGCACGGGGCAAAGTTTGCTCTTCTCCCAGTTGACCCGAAGGCCCAGACGAGCTAGGTGCCGGAGCACTAGGTCCCTGTGTTCGCAAACCTGATCTCGAGAGTGAGCTAGGATCAGCCAGTCGTCGATATAACTCAGGATGCGAACCCCGTGTTCCCGAAGGGGAACAAGGGCAGCCTCGACGACCTTCGTGAAGGTGCGAGGAGACAGGGCTAGCCCGAAAGGGAGAACCGCGTACTGGTATGCCTGCCCCTCGAAAGCAAACCGTAGGAACGGTCTGTGTCGAGGAAGAATGGAGACATGAAAGTAGGCGTCCTTCAGGTCGATCGCTGCAAACCAATCCTGGGGCCGCACGCATTCGAGAACGCGTTTGGCGGTGAGCATCTTGAACGGCAGCCTGTGAAGGGAGCGGTTCAGCACGCGCAAGTCCAGGATTGGCCGTAACCCACCGGTTTTCTTGGGGACAATGAAGTAGGGGCTGTAGAACCCGGACTTCATCTCGGCTGGAGGGACAGTCTCGATTGCACCCTTCGCCAGCAGGGTGGCAATCTCTGCTCTCATGATAGGGGCATTGCCACCGACCAAAGTGGAGCGGACTCCCCTGAAGCGGGGAGGAGACCGTGCGAACTGAATCGCATAGCCGAGCCTGATGGTGCGCGCGGGACAGACGGGGAAGCTCTAACCAGGCTCCCAGGAACTGAACCAGCGGGATCAAGCGGACGACAGGCGTCCCCCCGGAGGGGCAGCGAAGCGGAGTAACTGGCCCAGACGTGGACGGCATAGCGGCCCGGTGTGGGGGCACAGTTAGCAACCGCGCCCTGACAGAGGGGGCCAGGGGAGGACCAGGCTGGTCGTCCCGCGGGGGCCTGCTCTGCCAGGGGTCTGGCGACAGAGGGGGACAGGGGCGACGCGGTCCGTGGACGGCACGCCTTGTCAACCGCCTCTGGGACAGAGGGGGGCGAGGAGAGCACGGCTTGTGGGCGGCGCTCTGTGTCGCCCGCGAACTCTGTGAGCTCAGGGAAGAGAGGGTCGTTTCTGTCTTTAACCACTTTAGGGTGCTGCCCACCCGTGGGTGAGCAGCGGGGAGCGGAGAACAAAAGATTCTCCCCCGGCCCTCCACCGGGGGAAGGAGTGGTCCTGCTACCATCTCCTGAAAAACGACCATCTTCCCTGAGCAGCCCGTCTCAGGAGCGCCGCTTGGCCCGGCGTTTAGCGGGGGGCGGGGCGGGAGAGGGCTGTGGCGCCTTCTTACGGCTTCCTCCGCGACCGGCCCGGGGTGGAGGCTGCTGCGTGGGCCGGGCGGGAGGGGCGGGAGCCGCAGGAGGGCGCCCTCGGCGGGAAACAGGACGAGGCGTCTGCCCGGTCGGCTGGGTGGAGGCAGCAGCTGGCCGGCGGGGCAGAATGTGTTTTATGGCCTCGGTCTGTTTCTGGGCGGTTGAAAACTGTTGGGCAAAGTCTTCAACCGCACCGCCGAAGAGGCCGGCCTGGGACAAGGGGGCGTTAAGCAGACGGGTCCGCTCCGCGTCCCGCATGTCAGCCAGGTTCAGCCAGAGGTGTCTCCCCTGGACCACGGCTGTGGACATCACCAGACCCAGGGAGCGCGCGGTAACCTTCGTCGCCCGGAGAGCAAGGTCGGTCGCGGCGCGCAGCTCATTGAAGAGCCCTGGGTCTGTCCTACCCTCGTGCATGTCTCTGAGCATCTGGGCCTGGTAGACCTGCAGAGTGGCCATAGCATGCAGTGACGCAGCCGCCTGTCCCGCCGCTCTGTAAGACTTCGCCACCAAGGTCGACGAAAATCTACAGGCTTTGGATGGGTGCTTAGGCTCGCCACGAGAAGAAGCACTCTGAGGACATAGTTGCATGGCAACAGAGCGTTCAACCGGGGGGAGCCCAGTGTACCCACGGGCGGCTGCATCATCGAGGGGAGGAAAGGCGGATGAGACCAACGAGCGGTCACGGGAAGACAACGGGGTCTTCCAGGACTTCGAGATCTCATCATGCACATCCGGGAAGAAAGGTATTGGGGTTTGCCGAGGACGAGGGTCGGCGGCCTTACCCAAAAACCAATCGTCCAGCCGCGAGCGCTCAGGACAGGGTGGAGGCCTCCACTCAAGCCCGATGCTCGCGGCTGCCCGGGAAAGCATGGCCGTCATCTCCGGATCAGACTCGAACACAGCCGTATGCACACCGGAAGGTGGCAGCTGTGACGAGCCCTCACTTCCAGAAGAATCAAACCCACCTAGTGATGCAGCAACAGACATGGCATCATCCTCTGTAGCTTCAACCGAAACACGCGGGCCACCAGAGGGTAGACCCGCGGGAATCGGCAGTTCACTAGCGGGCACCGTCATTGAAGAGGGGGGCTGGGGTCGCGGACACATAGTCGGCGCCTTGTTCCAGACCGTCACCCTCAGGTCACCCTGGCCACCAGCCGCAGGGCGGCTCTCTCACTCTTGCGAGTTCACCGAGTCTCGACCGTAATGACGCGATGGTCATGTTCCCACAGAGAAAACATGAGTCATCCACGAGCGCTGCTCTAGCATGATCAATGCCCAAACATACTATGCAACGCTCGTGCCCATCAGAGTCCGATACCCATCTGCCGCAACCAGAAGTACACGGGCGAGGCATCTTTAAAAAGACGTGCCGCGTGTAAGCTCTTTTAGTGAGAAAACTCAAGTGTTGAAGCGCCCGGGGAGAAACGCGCCGACTGGCAAATCACTGCAGCAGATCAGCAGGAAGCACGCTCTCGCCGTAGATCGCCGTCACACCAACACTCGAGGCACTCGTTCGTGAAGCTGACAATTCAGAGATGGCTTGTGGAGAGAAGAATAAACTTGGCTCCGAAGCGAAAACATAAACTGCTGTTGCGGACTTCCTCCTTTTATACCCACGAGGTGGGGCGGAGTTACGTCATGCAAATTCCGCAGACCCATGGCATTTCTTTGCCATAGGCTCGTTTTGTAATACTCGAAGCTGATAGGCTTTCTAAGCGAAACCCCATTCGTCGTCATCCGACATAACTCGGAGTGACAACGAAAGGGAACACTTCTTTTATTGCTCGGATGAAATATGCTAATTTTTTGAGATAGGAATTTTGGGTTTTCATGAGCTGTATGCCAAAATCATCAGTATTAAAACAATAAAAGACCTGAAATATTTCAGTTGGTGTGCAATGAATCTAAAATATATGAAAGTTTAATTTTTATCATTACATTATGGAAAATAATGAACTTTATCACAATATGCTAATTTTTTGAGAAGGACCTGTATATGGACTGTTATTATTGCATTGACTCATTCTGGTGTCTCTGAATGCTAGTTCTGTAATCTTCACACATCCTGGAGGAAAATTAACAGTAAATAAACATTGACCAATGACCTTCTGTGACTCTGAGAACCATTTGAAAATGTACTCCTTTACTCGTTTTGCACTTGTTTCTGCTGGTGTGCATCTGGCCGTTGCGCTTGCACTGTTCTGGGACTCTGTTGACTGTGTTTGTGTGGTTCTGTCAGCTAATATCAGCAGGACTTCATCTCAGCAGTCTTTATTAAACAACACCTGCTATCGTTTTCTGCATTCTCCTTCCACAGTGTGCCATGTGATGTCAGCATGATGTAATGTCCTAGTTTTTCATTTGTACATTTTGTTTTTTTTGAAAGTTTGTTTTGGCCTGACTAATTTATTGTTGACACAGGTGTCCTAACAGGGTAATCACAGGTCTACTTTATTACATGAACAAAATCCATTTCATTCATTCATTCAAATGATGCTTTCTTTAATTTTTCTATTTTATTAACAGGATAATAAATATTAACTACTATAATTGTATTCTATTCATTTTTTTTTTATTTACAGTATGAATGAAATTCCACAGCACCTTGAATTGTATGTATGGTTAGGCCTATAGTTTAGTTATGTTTTGTGTATTTTGTGCTTGTCTTGTCTTAGAAGTTATTCGTAAAGTCTCTTTGAGCTGTTTCTCTGAATGGCTGTAAGGCAAAGCAGGTGCTTTATATGTATTGTTTAAGGTGCAGGATTTGATCCTAGAACATTTTCTACTCTTTTATCTGTTTTGCCGGTAGCTCTATAACATGTGACAGTAGTCTGTCATTACATAACCCGCATTCAAGTTCTGTAAAAACCTCAGTGCATTCATTAAGACTTGTCCTTATTGCACTTGTATAATTATTTACCTGTTACCATTTTCATGTAGTGAACTAGTGACTTGTGAGAAAGCGGAACTTCTAATAGTGATTATGATCAATAATGAGACACACAATAGTTTAGAGTCTTATCGATCACTAGGATATCAAGTAAATACATTAAAGTCTATTGGTCCATCAAAAAAAAAAAAGCATTTGATTTGATTTTGGCTCATTTCTGATCAGAGTTATTATAGTTAACTAAAACTAAAGCCATATTTATTTTAAAAATAAACATTAACCCCCATAAAAGAAAAGAAAAGAAAAATATTAAAAATATATATAAAAAAATTAAATTAAATTAAATAAAAATGCAGCTAATTGCCAGTGCAACATCTCATTTTCATTTAGTTTAACTTCATGCACTAAAATAACTTAAACTAAAACTTAAATACAAAATGTATATATAATATATATATATATATATATATATATATATATATATATATATATATATATATATATATATATATATAATTTAACTGTTAGTGATAATAAAATAACAGTTTTTGACTGACCTGTCTCAGAGTTTCTTCTAAATTTCCACATCAGAAATTAAACCGTGATACACAAACGAGACAGTTAATGATGATTGAGTTCATAGAGATCCTTTGATTGCAGAAAAATTGCAGTATCTTGGCAATCAACCTATTTAACTTCCGTAAACTGATGCATTTGAAAGGAAACTCTAAATAAGTCCGCTTTGTTTTCATTCATTTTTTGTCTTTTTCAAATATCTTTTTTTCTCAAATTCAAATTCAAATGAGCTTTATTAGCATGACAAATTTTAGGCTACATTGTATCGCCAAAGCATTTATAGAATTCTATTTTGTTTTTTCTATAATCTATTTATATTAAGCTTTCTTTTTTCTTTCCCTCTCTCCATTAAATACACACATGTTAATCGTTTTAGCTTTTGGTCTCTTTAAAATATTATTATTATTTTATTTTTTTACGATTGAATGCAGTGATGAAGCAGAGTATTGGAATGATAGTTGTGTTCTTTGGGTGTGGAGCTGCAGCTGGAGTGCACAATCTTCACTAGTTTATTCTAAAATAGCTTTGATTGCTTCTGCTATAAACCATGCGTCTCAGAAGTGGTAGACGGAGGAAAGAGGGACCGGGAATGCAGAGGGTGGTCTGAAGCCTCTATTGGCTGCACATCTCAGAGAGATTAGAGGAGATTGTGTGTGTGTGTGTGTGTTTGACGGAGAGCAGTGCAGTTCAACGGGTTACTTTCAGTCACCTGTCTCTAAGTCTGTGTGGTTATTGAAGAGTTCCACATAATTTGCTGGCTCATTCAGCAGATGTCTTAGTGTTAATGCATGTGATTAACACCTGTTTGTGCCTCCATCTGTTTCCTCGAGTCTTCGAGCAGATCCTCTGGTGATGTTTTATTGTTAGATTTCAGCAAACCCCTAACACGCATTACAATTCATCATGCAACTTTTTATGATTGCATGCCCTTATGATTTTTGCCTGGTGGATGTGTGAATAAAAAATCCCTTAGACTTGCATGGAAGCAGGGACATTTGCAGTGACCTGAATATCATAAAGACAAAGGGAAGGACTCTTTTAACTTGAACTAGTAGTCAATCTCTCAGAACACCCTAGCTTTACCTTAGCAACACCTTAGCAACAAATTAGAAAATCAGAACACACTTGCAATGCATTAACAACCACTTAGAAACCACAACCACTCACAAAACAAAACCAATCAGTTAGCAACCACTCAGAACACCTTAGAAACTCCCTAGCAATCACTAAAAACACCTTAACAACCACCCAGATCACCTTAGCAACTCAGAACACCATTGCAATGCGCTAGCAACCACATAGAACACCTTGGCAACCACTTAGCAACACCCCAGCAATCACCCAGAACACTCTAGCTTTATTCCTTAACAACCACTCACAGTGGTGTTTTAGATTGATTTTTATTTGTCCTCGAGAGGAAATTTGTTTCCACCGTAGATGCGTACATAACACAAACACACATAACATGTTAAATTCTCAACATATCATAATGGCATAAAAAATAGTTCCTGACATAAAAAAAAACAAAAAAAAACAAGAGAGCATACATGACGTATCAATGGCCGATTTCCTATAGAGCTCGTATAGATACAGGAACAAAACTCCAACTATACCTGGCCTTTCTACACACCGGTAACCTATACCTACGGCCAGAAGGCAGGGGGATCAAATATTTGTAAAGTGGGTGGTCTGAGTCGTTTAAGATTTTTTATGCCTTTCGCAACGTGATTGTCGAGACACTCTCCGATAAATTAGGGGTAGGGATACCAATAATTGTACTTGCTAAATAAGTTATCTTTAAGAATTTGTTCTTGTTTGTGACTGTTAGCACATAAAAAAAAAAAAAAATGAATGTTTTTGGCACCATAAGTAAGGACTGGCTCAATAATACTGCAATACAAAAGAAGAAGACGTGGCTGAACGGACAAGTGTCTAAGTTTACGGATAGCTGTCAGTCTTTGTTGACAGCACTTGTAAACCCCGAGAGTGTGCTGATTGATGTTGAGATTTTGATCCTAAGTAATGCCGAGATATTTGAAATACTCTACCCTTAAGGTTTACATGCAATCACCACTTTATTTTCTTCAGGAAAAAAAAAAGTTAAAACAGTTCTACAAATGCTCTCACTGTTTATTCGTGGGTTGGTGCCCGACTAATATTTTGCAAAAACTGAATAGAGATTATCGAACTGTCAAAACGTTTGTCAGTGATTTAGAGCACAGAAGAATTCGGTCTGATAAAGGCTTAAGGAAGGTTTTTGTCAAACAAATGAATTGTATTAAAAGGGCAGCTATAAAAACGCCACTGTTGAGCAGCAAACAGGTACTTGAAGCTGCTGGAGTCTCTGAACGTCTCCACACAGGCTGGCAGATACAGCTGCATTTCAGCAGCCTCTACCAAAGCTCACAGAGATGCACAACTGCCAGCCTGCATGGAGAAGTTCTTGACACTTCAAAATACTTCAAATACACGTTTGCTGCTCAACCGCGGCGTTTTTTAGAGCTGCCCTTTTATTACAGTTAATACAATATAATGTATTTATTTTTTTATTTGCCTATAGAACTACTTTCATTTTTGTGGCATATATTCAGTAAGGTGCTGGAAACATTCCTCAGATATTTTGGTCCATATTGACATGATAGCATCAGACATTTGCTGCAGATTTGTCGGCTGCAAATCCATTATATGAATCTCCCATTACAACACATCCCAAAGCTGCTCTATCGGTTTGAGATCGGGTGACTGTGGAGACCATTTAAGTTTAGTGAACTCATTGTCATGTTCAAGAAACCAGTTTGAACTGATTTGAGCTTTGTGACATTGCACGTTATCCTACTGGAAGTATCCATCAGAAGATAGGTAACACTCATGGGTCATAAAGAAATGGACATGGTCAGCAATATTCCGGTAGGCTGTGGTGTTTAAATGATGCTCAATTACTAAGGGGCCCAAAGTGTGGCAAGAAAAATATCCCTCACACCATTACACCAACAGCAGCCTGAACCACTGATACAAGGCAGGATGGGTCCATGCTTTCATTTTGTTTATGCCAAATTCTGACCCGACCATCGCAGCAGAAATCAACTCATCAGAGCAGGCAACGTTTTTACAATCTTCTATTGTTTGATTTGGTAAGCCTGTGTGAATTGAAGCCTCAGTTTCCAGGAGTGAGACCGGTGCGTGTCTTCTGCTGCTGAAGTTCTTCTTCTTCAAGGTTTGATGTGTTGTATGTTCAGAGATGCTCTTCTGCAGACTTTTGTTGTAACGTTATTTGAGTAACTGTTGCCTTTCCATCAGCTCAAACCAGTCTGGCCATTCAACTCTGCCATAAACAGGGTATTTTTGCACACAGAACTGCCGCTCACTGGTTATTTTCTGTTTTTCAGACCATTCACTGTTAACCCTAGAGATGGTTGTGTGTGAAAATCTCTGTAGATCAACAGTTTCTGAAATACTCAGACCAGCCCGTCTGGCACCAACAACCCTGTCATTTTCAAAGTCACTTAAATCACCTTTTTTTCCCCATTATGATGCTCAGTTTGAACTTCAGCGACTCATCTTGACCATCGCTACGTCCGAAATCGAATACTTCCTTACTACTAGTATGTGAAAAACGGCATAAGGCCACGGGACAGAATTTGTGAATGGCGGTGAAGCGACGCTACTGACACCATAGGTCACATGACCGTGACAACATGGCGGATGTAGAACTTCCAATTTTCATTAATTCTACACACATTCATATTATATAGAACATACATTTTTAATGGTTGCAGAGTAAGTTTCAAACCAAATGTAGTACCTTCTATACAGTATACAATTTCAGACGCAACACATGTCTATGCCTAAATGCATTGAGTTTTTGCCATGTGATAGGCTGATTAGATATTTGCATTAATGAACAGGTGTACCTAATAAAGTGGCCATATATTATTATATTATTTACATTTATATGTAACTCTTGCTTTTGCCCAAATCAAATAATAAATTTAAATTTAAAAAAAAAAATTTTAACCACAGCCCAATATCCAGGGTCATGTCACAGCTCAGACCTTATTCATGACACCTTTACTGCTGTCTAGAGATCTGTGTTAAACCAATAATGATGAAACGCATGGGTTTGCAAAAAAACAATATTGTACATGTGAAGCATGTTTTCAGGCTAGTCTTTTCGCTGTTAATATTTGAGAGCTTAAAGTAAAGCTGTAAAACTGATAACAGATGTACACTCTGACCAGAGTTCATGTTCTATAATGTCCTCAGCAGCTTTAATGTTCTCTAACACATACACACACACACACACACCCACACACACACACACACACACTGTTTTTCTCTTGAATCATTACCGCAATGCCACATCTGATCAGGAATCAGTTTCTGGTTTGTGAAGAGTCTCTACTATAACAGATGAAGAAGACTTCCTTCTTCACATCTCTCTTTCTATCTCTCTGTTCATCTGGCTGTGTTCCAATCTACATTCGGTATGCACTAAATGTTCTGTTTATCTGAATGTAACACTTTTGAGTGTACAGTAACACAGTATGCCTATGCCAGTATGTTATCTTGACCTTTTTAGCTGTATGATTTATATCCCGCTAAATGCATTACCTTATAATATATGAGTTCATTAGGGGTGGGCGATATGATCAAAATCTAATATCACGATATGAGTAATTGTATTTCAGGATAACGATAGATATTACAATATAGTTATTTTTTAAATAAGATTTTTATACTATATTTTTATAATACTAGCTTAAAGTAAAAAAAAAAAAAACTAAAAAAATTCAATTTTACTGAAGACAAGTAAACAGTCAGTGAGAAAATAAGAACAGAGTAACTAATTACAAGCAATAGGACAAAACTACAATAGAACAAAGACACAAATGAAATAGGCCTACTTGAAAAACGTCAAGCACTAAAATTAATAAATACTACATAAATTGTAAAAACTAATTCAATGTACAAAAAAAAAAACACTGCATAGTCTTCACTGTGTAAATTAAATATGAAATGAATGTAAGTTATTCTTATTATTGTTACAATAGGGATTTGGTCAAGAGCAGTGAGTAGACTTTAAGATTGACTGCACTGAGCTAATAAACACATGCTTTCTTTCTCAACTGTTTACATTCATTTAAAGTCCCCCTGCAGTAAATAATTTCATCCCTTAAAGCTCATCTTTGATCACCAAAATTACGTATTTAAAAGTTTGTTTTCCTTGAAAATTTTTGTACATGCCTTAAAATAGCTTGAATGTAACTCTACACCCTTGCCTAATTTAGTATACGCGGTTCTATGAATATGCTAATTAGCCCCGCCTCCACTCACTCACACCAGCTCAGAGATCCACTCGTTGACGATCACACGTTGACCTGATCGGTTACAAGGTAGTTTGTGACGTCAGAAACACCAGCGATTTAAAACCGTGTCTTTGAGACTGTCTTTGGTTCACTGCAGTTTTAAAGGGATAGTTCACCCGAAAAATGAAAATTAGCCCATGATTTACTCACCCTCGAGTCATCCTAGGTGTATATGACTTTCTTCTTTCAGGCGATTACAATCGGGAGTTATATATTTTTTTTAATGACCTGGCTCTTCCAAGCTTTCTAATGGCAGTGAATGGCCATTTCTGTTTTGAAGTCCATAAAAGTGCATCTATCCATCACAAAAGTGCATCTATCCATCACAAAAGTGCATCTATCCATCATAAAAGTGCATCTATCCATCATAAAAGTGCATCTCCTGAAAGAAGAAAGTCATATACACCTAAGATCATAAATCATGGACTAATTTTCATTTTTGGGGTGAACTATGCTTTTAATCTCTCAGACAGTGTGCATATATTGAAATGAGTTCTTGTTCACTGCTTATTGCGCTCCAGCACTTTAAAATGACTTGTTTTGTGATATATAACCGCTCACCGTTATACTTTAATGGTGTCTGCCTCTGCCGGTACAGTATATCGCCCACCCCTAAATCAAATGTTTTCCACTCCATTAAAAGCAGTGTGTTCTTCTGTCTCCAGCTCTCTGGAGGGTGTGAGCTGACGGTGGTCCTGCAGGACTTTGTGTCGAGCAGCACGTCTGAGCTCAGCATCCAGACCGGTCAGACGGTGGAGCTGTTGGAGCGTCCCGGAGACCGACCGGGATGGTGTCTGGTCCGGACCACAGACAAGACCCCGTCTCAGGAGGGACTGGTACCCAGCAGCGCTCTCTGCATCTCTCACTCGCGCAGCAGTGTGGAGATGGACTGCTTTTTCCCAGCGGGCAAAGGTAAGAAAGAGCCGGGTTTTCTGGACCAGCTGGAGATTCTCTGCGTTTAGTTGAAGTTGAGTATGTGATATATGTGCATAAACATTCCCTGACATTTTTGTTTATTTTGGGAATTACACACTACTGTTTTTGGAGTCTTAGGCCCATCTAGCGGTGAAATTGTATTTTGCATTCACACGAATTGTGCTATCCAGCGCCTCGCTTTTTCAAATGTGTGTTGCATCTACGGTAGCTGTTATGTGCCAAAAAGCTATGACAGGATGTCTTCTAATAGCACTTTGTTGAAACGAATGAAAACGCGTTGTGGAAACGAGTTGGCCTAGTACTTTTTGACTCTCTCTGCTATTATAGTTTTTCAAGATGGCGGAACGACATGGAAGCCTCCGTGGACTTACCCGTCACATGTATATAAAGATAATAAATACTTCGTTTACGAGGATAAGTCAGATCATTGGCAGAGGTATTTTTACACCATTGAGGACATATTTATAAACAAAAATATTGATTTTAGATTATAAAATACCTAAAAAAACTACACATTGTCCCTTTAAAAGAAGTTTAAAAGTTCCAAAGAACCGCATTTATTTGGTTCCCACTTGTCTTTAACTATGTGTTGTAAAAACATTTCAATTAATAATTTGATACAATGCTGTTATTATATGTATATGTTTTTACATTGTACTTGTTTAAAAAATACCTGCATGTATTTTTCTGTATGTAACATGACCCACAAAGGGTAAATAATCAGGCGCAAGGCGGTTGTGCAGTTTCCATCAATAGGCACATTTTTATTCAAATAATTCAGCAGTTAAAGAAAATAAGTCCTTTAAAAGCAAATACCCACAAAATAATAAATGAAAACTAGAAACAAAAAAAACAAAAACAACAACCCACGAATGGCCAAAGGTTACCTATATCGTGAAGGCAGTAGTCTTGAAAGTGCTCTCACCACAGCAATCACACTGCAACCCTAAAGGTAAAAATACAAATAAAGTGACCAACACCACGCGATCCCAGCCACCTCACCACCGCCATCCATTCAGTGAGGGTAACCAAGCAGCCATCATTGGGTTAAAAAGAAATCTACAAAAGGAAAGAAAAACAAATTAACTGTGGGTAATGCTAGTAGGACAAGCAAGTCAGCACCATTAGACCATCACTCTTATTTTACGGTCAAGGGTTTTCCCACTTGGTCCAGCATCAGACAAATTAATAACTAAACCAAAGAAAATTCAATCTAAAGTAAACGGTAACCGTGCATCCCTGTAAGGGAAAACACAATTAATTACAACAGAGAATTATATACAATATACAAAAACACAAAATAAAACCCAATATAAATTATGCACAGATAGAAAAACATTATTAAAAGTTCCCTTTAATAAAACAGTACCTCAAACATCCAATATTTCTGACTGACGCTCAGGCAACAATCAGTCAGACAATAATCCGGCAAGAACACTAAAAACCAAAGAACAATAAAATGATTAAAACACTATCCTAAAAAAACAATTAGATAAAATAATAAAACTACTACCTCCTAAATGGTGTGTAACATATGCTCAGCTCTCCATGACGTTAACATAACTGCTTATCTGCTACAATCCTTCAGAAGGGCTCAATCTGTCGTGACATGCACACATAACTCAATCGCAGCAAAAAGAAGTAAGAGCAAACTAATCTCTCTACTTACTAACCTTTGAAGATTTAAATGTGCCGCCTCCACAACACACACAACATCCACAACACACGATCAAGGAAAGGAAGTGAGGGAGCAAACAAACCTCACTACTTCCTTATATAGCGCTGGGGCTGATGGGACTTGTAGTGCCCCAACCCTGTCCCATTACATGTAGTTACATCTGTAATTACACAGTTGACCGTCCCTAACACCCTAAACCAACCTTAAACCAACCCATACCATCAAACGTGTCCTAAACTTATCCGTATCACCTCAAAAGCAGCAAAATAGTTTTGCAATACAACATCAACACAATAATTACAGTGTACCTAACATTTTATGTAAGTACAGTTGTGGTCAGAATTAATGGCACCCCTGGTAAATATGCATTGTTTATCCTATTGATCTTTTGTTAAAAAAAAATCGCACAAATCTAACCTTTCATTGTAGTAAAAGAATTGAAAGTGAGGAGGAAATCACTTTATGAAATAAATGCATTTCTCCAAAACACGCTGGCCATAATTATGGGCTCCCTGTTATTAAATACTTTTTGCAACTTCCTTTATATATATTTAACCATGGGCATGGGGTACTTTTCATCCCTGTGTGCACCAAACACATCTGGTGGGTTTGCTGCCAAAAACTTTTTTTTGTTTCATCTGACCATAGAATCCAGTCCCTTTTAAAGATCCAGTCATGTCTGACAGCTGAATATGCTGGAGTTTGTTTTTGAACGAGCGAGGATATTTTTCTTGTGATGTAGGGGCTGTTTGATAATTGTTTTAGGCTTTCTTACCCCCAAGACTCAAGTAATCTCTGCAATTCTCCATCTGTGATCCTTGGAGAGTCTTCGGCCACTCAAACTTTCCTCCTCACCGTGCATTAAGACAATATAGACACACGTCCTCTTTCTGGCAGATTTGTAACATCTTTAGATGATTGGAACTTCTTAATTATTGTCCTGATGTTCAAATGGGGATTTTCAATTCTTTAGCTATTTTCTTATAGCCACTTTCTATTTTGTAATGCTCAACAATCTTTTGATGCACATCAGAACTATATTATTTGGTTTTACTCATTGTAATGGATGATTAAGGGAGTTTGGCCTTTGTGTTTCCTCATATTTAAACTCCTGTGAAACAAGAAGTCATAGCTAGACAATTTCATATTCCTAGTCACCCTGGTGTGCAAAAAAAAGGTAAATATTAATGGGAATGTACTTCAGAGATACTTTACTCGTAAAATATGAATTTGTAACACCTAATATATAGTTACTAAATCTTTTATAACATATAAATATATTTTCTGTCATTATTGATCAATTCAATGCATCCTGGCTGATTAAAAGTATTCATTTCTATAAATAATATATATTATTGACCCCAAACTATTACAAGTAGTGTATAAACTGTATAGGTTTTCATTTAAAAAAATAAATACTGTTATATAAAAAACAATTTTGGCAGTCTGATCAAATAATGAGTCAAGGAAGAGATGTTGAAATTGCTTTTGATATTAACTCCAATGTGTTTGTTGAGTGCAATGCATTTTCCTGCCATAGTACAGTGACTGCAGTGACACTACACACTTTGTCCTCTAGATGGCACCATATCTTTGGTATTAGATAGAAATGGAATTGACTCCCAAAGAGCTCTTAAAGTTTCTCACAGCATTAGCATGTTTGTCTGCGCTAGTGGCATGATGTCCCGATGCCCTTATTAAACACATGGTGCTGGGTAGACTTGCTTTTTATTTCCAGTGACATGAGTGGCCTCTCCATGGCCTTTTAATTAGACAGATACTATGAGGCCATTTACCCCAAACAGTGATGTGCTCTTGTTTAACATTAGCATGTTCTCCAGCTCACAAGATAAAGCTGTAAAGATTTGTTTAATGTCAAAATGGAAAGCGTTCATATCACTTTTATTAATGTGGAATATTTCAGAGTAAATCAGGATCTGGAAATAACATAGGGCGGGACTTGACTGGATTTGTTTTAATTGCATGCAACAATGAATCATGCACAGTAAAATGAAAAACAAAAATTAAGAAAATAAATAGTCAATTTTGCTGATTGTAGAACTACACCGCTATAGACCAGTGGTTCTCAACCAGAGGGCCTCAACAAACCTCCTAAGGGGCCTCAAGATTACTTAAATGTGCTTAAATGTGACGCATTGAAGTAGAATAGTTGATATCCACTGCTGTAGACCTTTTTCCATTGTGTTCAATAAACAAACGATGTAAAGTGTCATCATTATTGACCAAAAAAGCATGTGACTCACACTGAAACACCCTAAAAATAGGAAGAAATTAAACTTCTCTGTGGAATATGGAATATTCAATTTTCTTTGTGTGTTGCAATTTTCCAATCAGCACATATTTTATTTTCTGTTACTCATAGGATTCATTTGCTGAAGTGGAAATGTCAGGGTTTTATTATATAGCTTCCTGAAGCCTCGAGATAAAGAATAATTCATGAATTATCTGCCAAATAACTTTTTATATGAAGTGACCCAGTTAACAGAAATCTGTTCTAAGAACATTTTGCGAACCATTAAGTTAAGCTTAATGTAAAAAAAAAATCTAAAAATGATTTACATTACATCAAACATTATGTTTTATCATTTTAGGAACTTTACATTTGAATGTTCTCTAAAAAGTGCCGTTAGTAACATTTACAAACCAAACAACTAAAAACATTTTTCAGAAAAAGAAAACATCTTTCTTTGAACATTGTATAAATAACGTTGAGGAAGTTATAAAAGACCAGATAACTTTAATGGATCATTCTATTAACATTACTGGAATAATGTTTGTTCATAACTTTGACAAAACCCAACGTTCTGAGAATGTTGCCTGTTTAAGTTCAGATCTTAGGGATGCGTTTAGCATTAGATGTGACAGTTTCTCTCTACATTCATTCATTAGTCTGTTGAATTAGAGTTCAGGCTAGTCAGATAAGTGGTTTCTTTGTGTTGGCGTGGAGAGGTGTGCGAAAGAGATATATTTGGACTGCGCTTTTAATATTGGGTCTATTTTAGCGTCTGAGACTGATTTGCATAACTCCTCCTGTCTGGTGTGGTTGAAGACTGTGTCTGTGTGATTACCCATAAAGATTCCGGTGCAAAATGCAAAAAAGGCATAACGTAGAACACCTGCCGAGACGGCTCATATGGAAATGAAGGCAGTGTCCATGCAGAACTGGAAGATATTACAACTTTAGCTGAATTCAGTTTAATTCTCTATTTCATGAAAGGTGTAGGGCTTAATTTCATTCTGAACATTATGCAGCTGTAATAAGACACATGCCAGACCAGCACATGTACTCTGAGACGCTGATCTAGATGTTGACTTTGATTCCAGATGTTTCCTGTATAAGTGTAATGCATCTCACGGTCAGCAGCAGAAGGTTTGAGTTTCATCATCACATTCTGTTGCCGTCTGAGTGGAAGTTTAGTGAACCAGCAAACCAGCTCTGAGCTTTAACCCTCTGAGGTCTATGGGTTTTTTGGGGTCCTGGAGGTGTTCTGACATGCTCTGACATTTGTGCTTTTTTCAGTTATTTATAAACATGTTAATGGCAAAGGTGTAAATTCACTCTATATAGCACAAACGGGGCTACCGTAATATGTGAGCAACATGTATGTACATGTTTGTATTTTTGAGAGAATATGCATATGCTTATGCATGGTTATTGAAAAAACTAAAACTTAAAGTGTCTGAAATAAGGCCACAAAACACATACTAAATATGTGTCCACAAGACTTTTGACTAATGAGTGTTGTTGCCTAGAATTTTTGCTTCAAAATGATCTGAAAATCATCCTGCCTAATCATTTTCACAAAACAATACATTGATTTAAATTTTATAAGACACCTTTTGTTTGGAAAGGCAATATGCGTGGAGGCGTATTCACACCTGAGAAGACAAAGGCCAGATAATGAGCCCTATAATGAGCTGCATATTAATTAGCCCTTTCACACAGGTGTGTCACAGGATCCCAAAAGAATGCAAGGACAAAAGAAATATCTATATATACATATTTTACAATTAGAAATTGTAACCAATTACAAATAGGTTACAATTACAACAACAATTACAATTTTAACAATATTTCAAATGTATTTCTTTGTAAAAAGTATACATTTTATCATACGTATTAAAAAAGGTAAGGATTCATTAGTTTGAATATTGGAACAAACACTATAATAACATCTTAGTTGATAATTAAATATACCTACTTTATTTTTGACAAAACATCATACTATAGTATATTTAACTATGAGCAGAAATTGGTGAACAAAAGCTTAACTATTTAATGTGACAGTAGTCTTTTTTTACAGTAAAAACTTTATAATCTATCCAAAACTAATCACAAAATCTTGTCTAAACATTCATATTTAGTCGTAACATATTGTGTATGATATATTAGTATATACATGTGAATTAGCAGCTTGTTGCTTATACAGACATTTTATTTCAACATATTTCAGTCTATTTTTTACTCATCTTAGTAGGCTATAGCAATATAGTTTGGATGTGTTCATGTAAAAATAACGTTTACTAATGTAGGTGCGAGAGTGAATGAACGTCACAGACACGCGCTGTATAACTGTAGTAAACAAAGCGCGCGCGCCTGCATGCCGTCCATTCATCATTTAGCCTACACACAGACACGCAATTGAATGGCTTGCCTTGATCATTTGCGTTTGAATACCGGCGCGCTGTCCGTGGGCGTGGCACATTAACGCGTAATGAGGTATAATGAGCTGGAAAGAAAAATACTGACATCTCTCTCTTTTCATACAGATTACATAAACTGAGAATATTAGTTTTTTATATAAATTAATTCATTTAAAAGAAGAGAGTTCAAGCTTCATTATGGAAAAAGACTCGTGCCTGTATGACAAGTATGGGCGGAATTACAGTTAATTTTCGGACGCGTTTCAGAATGGACTTAACTGACAGAGAGAAGGCAGAACGCGCATCATGTTTGTTTTTCTTTATTTGGCGAAAAGCACAACACTTTGTTTTTATTGTGAGTATCCAGAAAAAAAATAGACACTTATCAGGATCTAATGATGTACAACACTTAATATGTAAGATCAAAATCAACAGAGTATTTTGAGTTTCTTTTGCACTGATAAGTAAAAAAGCGAGCCGACCTCAGAGGGTTAACCGCCACATTTGTGAAAACGAAGAATCATCATGCACCTGCATACTTTTAAAAAGATGCTTAAAGGTGAAGTATATAAGATTTGTTAAAATACATTCTCTTAGCCAAGTTTATTGTTCATTTCATGCATTTATCTCCCCCAAAAGTGTAAACCCTGAGCCTCCCAGGCACCATCAAAATATTGAGAGCGGTCCGCTCAGATCCGTCAATCTCTTTCCAGCTAAACCTATAGGGCCCTATCATAAACCCTGCGCAATGCTGCACCAGGTGCGACGCAAGTGGTGTCTGCTAGTTTCAGCCCGACGCAGTTTTCATTTTCATGTCCTGCATCAAGTTGTTTAAATAGCAAATGCATTTGCACCCATTTGTGCGCCCATGGGCTACTGGTCTGAAAACGAGGTGTGTTCATTGTTGGGGGTTTCTATTTTGAGGAAACTGAAATAGACTGCGCCATTGACCAACTGAAACCTGGTCTAATGTCAATGGTGCAATATTTTTTTTGTTATTTAAAGAGTGCGTTATAGGTGGGTGCACAACGCACGTACACTGCTTATTACACACACAGGGACGAGCAGCAGCACACAAACATGCCAAATATTAAAAATAAATGTAAAAGATTATTATTGTGTTCATAAAGATATGGTGGAATCCGGCTTGTCCCATAGATGGTCTGCTTGCTTGCTTTAACCTCACACAGGAGCAGATCCGTTTCCTCTCTGGAGAAGCGTTCAGTTTTTCCGTTTGCAAATTCTGCCATGTAAATAGCAAATCCGCCATTGCGCGAGCGCAACTGGCTTTTAAAGGGAATGGGAGAAGAGACTCTGATTGGTTTATTGCACGTTACGCCAACCAACGCCGACCGACCATGTTTCCCGTGGTTAAACTAGCAAAAGTGGATTCAGACACGCCATAAGTACACTTGCGCCGTGTGCTTTAGACCATGAGCTTAGATCACTAAAATAGGGCCTGTAGTGTGAGTTTGGGGTGTAGCCTCTGTAGCAGGCGGAGCCAGAGTGTGTTTATGCAGTACTGGACCATGACTGATGCATTAAACATTCAGCTTTGGTAGCAGAGGTGCAAGCCAAAATTTGCTGCATTTAGTTCTTCAAAGATTAAACCGGTCTTGAACATGGCGATTCAACACTCTACAATGGATGCTTCAATACCATAAAGCGTCATCATGTACCCGTTCAGAAAGACAAATGCACCAGTTTATAATGTTTATTTTTATGTGTCCAGTTTAGACAGCCTCAAACAGTTGTGGTGCGTCATGTCAATAAATGTGCCCATTGGATGGGTTTGTTATAAGCGAAACACTCGCTCTAGACAGTGTTAGCATACTTATTGTATGCTTACTCATGACACATAGCAACACAGCTAAAAGGACTCCTAATATGTAGGATACTTTTATTGAAAGTAGCCTACTTTTACCTGTTGACGTGTTTAGCTGTTTTTTTTTTTTTTACCCATTTCCAAAAATTGTCTTGCATCCTACAATGTGCTCTGTCTCACATCAATACATGTCAATACCACACAAATACAATGCATTTTCAATAAAATAAACACCAAAAGTACTAATGACAATACACAAGTACATGGTTGCATTGCATCAATTTGAACGCTTCCTTCATCTTTTCTGGAACCTTGAGGCCTCCTTAGACCCCTTACTCTTATTTAATAATTTGACAGACTGGTGAACAAAATAACCAGTAGTACATACACTGAACAAAATTATAAACGCAACACTTTTGTTTTTGCCCCCATTTTTAATGAGCTGAACTCAAAGATCTAAGACTTTTTCTATGTACACAAAAGGACAATTTCTCTCAAATATTGTCCACAAATCTGTCTAAATCTGTGTTGGTGACCACTTTTCCTTTGCCGAGATAATCCATCCACCTCACAGGTGTGGCATATCAAGATGCTAATTAGAAAGCATGATTATTGCACAGGTGTGACTTAGGCTGGCCACAATAAATGGCCACTCTAAAATGTGCAGTTTTTTCACACAGCACAATGCCACAGATGTCACAAGTTTTGAGGGAACGTGCAATTGGCATGTTGACTGCAGGAATGTCCACCAGAGCTTTTGCCCGTGAATTGAATGTTCATTTCTCTACCATAAGCCATCTCCAAAGGCGTTTTAGAGAATTTGGCAGTACATCCAACCGGCCTCACAACCACAGACCACGTGTAACCACACCAGCCCAGGACCTCCACATCCAGCATCTTCACCTCCAAGATCGTCTGAGACCAGCCACCCGGACAGCTGCTGCAACAATCGGTTTGCATAACCAAAGAATTTCTGCACAAACTGTCAGAAACTGTCTCAGGGAAGCTCATCTGCATGCTCGTCGTCCTCATCGGGGTCTTACCTGACTGCAGTTTGTCATCGTAACTGACTTGAGTGGGAAAATGCTCACATTCGATGGCGTGTGGCACTTTAGAGAGGTGTTCTCTTCATGGATGAATCCCGGTTCTCACTGTACAGGGCAGATGGCAGGCAGCGTTTATGGCGTTGTGTGGGTGAGCAGTTTGCTGATGTCAACGTTGTGGATCAAGTGGCCCATGGTGGCGGTGGGGTTATGTTGGTTATGGGCAGGCGTATGTTATGGACAACGAACACAGGTGCATTTTATTGATGGCATTTTGAATGCACATAGATACCATGACGAGATCCTGAGGCCCATTGTTGTGCCATTCATCCACGACCATCACTTCGTTGCAGCATGATAATGCACGGCCCCATGATGCAAGGATCTGTACACAATTCCTGGAAGCTGAAAACATCCCAGTTCTTGCATGGCCAGCATACTCACCAGACATGTCACCCATTGAGCATGTTTGGGATGCTCCGGATTGGCGTATACGACAGCGTGTTCCAGATCCTGCATATCCAGCAACTTCGCAGAGCCATTGAAGAGGAGTGGAGACACATTCCACAGGCCACAATCAACAACCTGATCAACTCTATGCGAAGGAGATGTGTTGCACTGAGTGAGGCAAATGGTGGTCACACCAGATACTGACTGGTTTTCGGACCCCCCAACCAAGGACCCCCCTAATACAATTAAACTGCACATTTTAGAGTGGCCATTTATTGTGGCCAACCTAAGGCACACCTGTGCAATAATCATGCTGTCTAATCAGCATTTTGATATGTCACACCTGTGAGGTGGATGATTATCTCGGCAAAGGAGAAGTGCTCACTAACACAGATTTAGACAGATTTGTAAACAATATTTGAGAGAAATAGGCTTTTTGTGTACATAGAAAAAGTCTTAGATGTTTGAGTTCAGGCTCATGAAAAATGGGGGCAAAAACAAAAGTGTTGCGTTTATAATTTTGTTCAGTGTAAGTGCATAGTGTATATTTGTAATTGCACATTTGTAATAATGAAGTTGCAATGTAGTACATTCAAAATACGTCTAAACACTTTTTTGGGGGCTACTGCATATAATGACTGTTGCACTTATTAGTTCTTTAAGGCGAGACACGGCAGGCAAAAACATTGTTTTTTTTTCACTGGTCAATTTTGAGATTTTGGGATATTTGTCTTCAATAACATGTCTTCTTTCAGACTTGTGGTGAAAAAAAGTCCGAAATACACATTTAGGTCTTTATTTTACTACACTTTGTCTGTTTGCGTCTGTAGATTTCTCATAAATTCATCAAAACTTGTCGTTATAAATCATCATGCTGCTCCACGATCGCGATCTGCACCCTGTCATCACACACACCGTTAGAAAGCTCTCTCTCTCCTGAACAAGACTGCCGGATCCAAATATGGTCATTTCCTTTTTATCAGCAACCAATCGCGAAAGTAAAAGGGGGGATTTTACTCTAAATGCGCAATCTCATTGGCTGATGCTAAATCTTTAAAGCACGTTTTCTTAAAATGACTTTTCTCTCTCACTCCAAGTCCGAAATCTCCACTTCAGTAGCACCTATATACACCAAACTTTCCAGTCTTGTACCTAGTTATATTATGAAAACATTTACAGAGGGATTTGTAAATATATTATTCCTAGCCTGATTTATATAACATTTTATTCCCAAAAACATGGCGAAAATCCTTTTTTTAAGGCTATTGGCAGTATATTCTGATTTACAGGATAACAAAAGTAGATATCCATAAATCCCTCTGTAATTTTTCCCCATCTGATATGTGAACACAATGAAAAAATAATTTTGAACCTGGCTTTGTCCAATACTCAGATTTCGTTTTTTAAAATATATGCAAAATAGCGCATATTTAATTAGACAATGCCTCTTTTGCATATTTAAACATTAAATTACAGAAAACTTGTAATACATTTTTTTCTCATCTTAATGTAGGTAATCAACTGGCAAAGTTTCATGGTGATATCTGATAGTTAAAAAAATTACCCTATTCACCTGTAGTGTCTCGCCTTAAATCTTTATTAGTTCTTTCTGATCTAAATATTTTGTTTATTACTTTGAAACAGGTATGTATGGTACGTTTTATATATGTATATATATATATATATATATATATAATTGCTCTGTTGATTCCAGTTATTCCAGAAATGCAGTATTGTGACATAAAGCAGGTAAAAGGTTTCCTGATAAAACAGTTTAACCTGCAAACAAATGTCCAGCCATTTTGTATTAATTTCATGTAATCTTCACCTTATTCTGAGATGAACTTTAAGCATCAGTGAATCTTTTCTCTCTGATCCAGTTCAGAAGTTTATCTCACGTTATCTGCATGGGAATGTATGCTTTCTTTTCCATGAGCTTCTCATTTAAGTACTTGAGAGAGAAAAGAGACAGGGAGCGCATCGACCCCTGTGGTGTCCCGTAAGCGCACTACAGCAGGACACATTGTCATGGGTTCATGTTATCACATACAGCACTGACTGTGGCTTTTGTCTGGTCAGAAAGTGAAACATGAGAGCGAGTTCTGTTGCTCCGCCCCCTTCTCTCTGTTGTGGATGAGGTAAAGTCAGGCTGAATGAGAGTAATTACTCAGTCCTCCCGGAACATCTCTCTGTGTTGAGACATGCGTCTCTGAGCGGTCATGAGGAGTGATAAGGGTGTGCGCTCCTGCTGTGGCTGGATTCTCGAGAAATGTTGCTGCTGCAGTCATGTGGGAGGTGGGTTTCATAGACACTATACTAGAACTGATCTGTGCTGAACTAATGTAGATAGTCAGTGCAAGTTTGCTGCACAACAGTTGCTTTATATATATGATGTATATATTTTGCATTGAGCTTGTTCACCTATGTGACTTGTTTCTTTAGTTTACTAAAAAAAAAGTTAACTTAAATGTATTGAATGTGCACTTGAAGTGTACTTCAGATCTTAAAAGCTTAAAAACGTACTTGCAGATAATATAATATGAATGAAATTAAAGGCCACTCAAGTCTACTTGGAGTGCACTTTTTAAAATGTTCTTTGAAGAACATGTTAAGTTAATTTTAATAATCTTTTGTTGTGCTTTAAATACACTTAAGTTGATGTTGATTAGCATACTAAAGCACATGTAAATTACTTTATTATATATTTTTTAAATGTAGTGTGTTATTTGATGTAAAGTTAAATGTTACAGTTAATTTTAAATGTAACACCTTTGTTACACATATGTCAATACACATATATTTAAATGCATGACATATAATGTCAATAGAAATAACGATGTGAAACAAGTTGAATAGAAAAGTTTAAAGTATTGAATTATATTTTAATTTGCCATAAACGCTTTTCAGTACATTTGCCGGTACGTTTTAAGCATCTTTTAAAAAGTAATTATGAAATTGCATGTAAAAACGGACTTAAGTGCTACTTAAGTGGGTTAAAACACTCTTAAACACACAGTTAATGTTATTTAAAATTAAATGAAAATGAAGTTGAAGTGTCTGAAAACATTACATTCAGTCGCACTTAAGTATATTATTTCCGTAATAAGTACAGTACTCTTTTAAAAGTATGCTAAAGTGTACCACTTTTTCCCAAACAATAAGTATATTTTTTCAACATTGGCTCATTGGATAAACATACCTCATTACCGCATACCTCATACCATACATACTTACATTTTTGCAACACATGTATACATACATACAAATCACTGAAGTTTCCAGCTGAAAGGAATACTAGAGGCAATAAAACAGCAACATTTTTAATTCACCGCTCATTAAATCTGTTTCAGATAAAACTGGACACATTTCTAGCGTCAATTTAAATTGTTGCTAAATGTGCTAAAGGTTTTTTTTTTTTCCCCAATAAGCTTGGCTTGTATATTTTAGTTGCTGTTTAAATTTTTTCACCATTTTAATCAAATGTAGCTACTTGCAGTTCATTTGCATAGTCCTGCGTTGAGACAAATGAAAGTCAAATATTCCATACAGTCCCTCAACCGATATGAGCTCATAAAATAACTGTTAATGATAATTATAAAATGGTTCTAGATTAAATATCTCAGAGGTTATGCTGAAATACAACATTTCACACAGAAACTGATGACACTGCTGGACAATGTCAACGTGCAGTGCATTTTGACTGTTATTGAAAGATACTTTTTGGGATTGTTCTGAAACATAATTTGTTTTATCTTGCATGCGTTTCATATCTCTGGCTGGTGGTTTGAAATGATATTGACTGTAGGGCTGCAGTCCTCTAGGATGTTTACTCTGTCTTGTCATGGGTAGATGAGGCTTGTTGGTGTGTGTGTGTGTGTGTGTGTGTGTGTGTGTGTGTGTGTGTGTGTGTGTGTGTGTGTGTGTGTGTGTGTGTGTGTTGATGACAAGGTGAAGTACCTCTCTTCTCCTCTCTAATGTGGACTAAAGTGCTCTTTCTCTCTCTCTCCCTCTCCATACTGATTAACTCAGAAACAGACAGGCCTTAAAATAGGGTTTATGGAGTTATGGTTTTGGTTTGTATGGGTTTTCAGCTTTAAATTGAAGGAAGTTGAAATGCTTATCTTGCTATTTCTAGAAAGTATATAGTCAATTAGCAATGTGTTTATAGGTGCATTCTCACCATGTTTGAATTACCATGTTTACGAGATTTTGACTTTCACATCCTTGTAAAACTCATAATACAATTTATGAACTCTGAATTTACTTAGAGCTCCAACTTGTACCACCTGACAGTGACTCAGGTCTGCGCAGGACGATTTTATTCATGCTGCTAGGCAGTCTGGATTCCATGGACCAGATTTTCACCTCAGCGAGAGGACCAATCACAGAACGGGGAGGGAGCAGCAAGATGATGATGACGTCTATGCGCCACACCGAAGCAGTTTGTTTATACCTATGGATCCAACATGGCAGCAGACACAAAGTTACCTTCCGATGCAGCCTTAGATATTGTTCTAAGTAGTTTAGTTAAATCTCTGATCCATCGTCTTCTTCCTCGTCTAATTTCTGTCGCTCTACATACGTCATCTGGTATAATTGAAACGATTGGCTATGAGCTACGTACAGGCGCATTTGATAGACATTCCTAGCACCCAATAAACGGCTCTGGGCATTCGTAAACCACGCCTCAAATACGTGAAAATGAACATGTCGTTCCCAGACCGACGTCTCAATGAGACTCGGTCTGACGTTAGCCAGGCTAACTCCCACAATAAGCTCTGAAAAAATTTTGTCTCACATGTATGTGTCCCAATTCAGACGCTGCGTCCTTCGAAGGATGCAGACTTCAAAGGCCATGCTTTCGAAGTGGGCGTTGTTAAATGAGACGGTCTAGCCCACGTAGGATGGCTCTTGCTGTCTAGCAACTGTGACAGCTGGCGTTGATGAGTGACAGTAACGTTTGTAGACTTTTTTGAAAGTTATATTCAACTTTCTGAAAACAAAACAGGAATGAAAATATGTTCACCTAGGTCCATTTATGTACATAATAAAGAGTCTAAACTATCTATAAAATCACATCTTGGTATGATAAAAGTCAACATTTGAACCGCTTTAATGTTTGTTGTTTTTTGTGCATTTGAATCGTTAGATTTTTGTGTGAATTGAAACCAAATACCCATTTAAAAGCATAATCCACCATTTTCTCTCAAAGTCCAGCCGTCACCTGCACACAATGAATCTTGGGATAGGCCAGGCTGTGAAGGATCCACTCGTTTAATCCTTTGCGGTCCAGGAAACTAAAGATGCATTTGTAGGCCGCTTTCGAAGGAGCCTTTGAATTGGGAGAGCCTTCACCGTGCCGCTGGGATGCAATCGGCTTTCGAAGGGGGATGCATCTTATGTATATTTTTCAGTTCCATTCCAATGAGATTCTGTCTTGCTCTGGTGTCATAGGCTATTTTTTTTTTCCAATTCGTGCGTGCACATCTCACACTTCAGACCTCACTTTGTTACATTTGCCATAGCATGTAAAAGGATGCTGAAAATCGGAAAATAAATAAAAGACATGGATATAGTTACATGTAGATGGAGACATATAGTTTAATGTAGATTTGATTAACTGTAAAGTCCTACCAAATAAACTAATTAATAAACTCAGTTTATTAAAAAGGCATTTGGATAATGATACTTTTTTTCTTCTGGTTTTTCTTTCTGGTTTTGTCTATTAACTCAAATTACACATTTGTTTTGGCATTAGTCGTGTTGCCACAGTAATGTAATTGCGAGTCCGAGGACGAGAACAGCTTTGAGTGAAACATTCGAGTTGTCATCAAGTAATTATGGTAATTATGACGTGAATGCACTATTGCATTGCACTTATTACAAGTCCAGCCCGCTGTGGTAATCTGAGATTTTCTTTGAGGGCACAATGGGTCATATTTTTGTCTTGTTTATGGTTTACTCCTTGTGAAATCTTTTGATTGTCGGCCCTGAGATTTACCCTTTATATGCCACAGCACCCCAGACTAACTCTCTAACAAGTGTGTGCACTGCAGTTCTAATCGCTTTTGCTAAATGACTAGTCAGGGCTACCAGGGGGACCCATCAAATGTTTCTGAGTGTATGGGGGCTTAAAATCTTGTTTTGGGTCCTACAAATGGTTATCAAGAAAAATAGTTAACTAGACTGAGTCAGTATTTACAGATTCAGGCTGCTCGTGTTGTCGACTTAAGTCACGTGATCTTCAAGTAGTTGACAAGGAGCAGAATTAATTGGCTAGCTGACTGAACAGTATCACAGTATACACTGTGCATAATGTAGAAAGGTGTCCAGTGTGCACAGGCTGCTTAGCATGCTGTACAGTCTTACAAACGACAAAGTTATGTGGTTAAATTGAAATTACAGGCAAGTCTCAAACAAGACACTTGTAAGAAACGCCCTCTCACTTACAACTGTTTTTTTCCCCAACAAACTTATCACGTGTAAATATTTGTATGAACATAAAATAGTAAAAAACTGAGACACAACCTGAACAAATTTCACAATATTTTGACAAACAGAAGTGGAATAATTTTCCCCGAACAAAGAAGGGGTCAATATCAAAAGTATCAGTCAGGATCTGATGTTTCCACCAGATGCTGGAAGTTCTGATGTCCATCTCCTGCTCATGGACCGCACCAGAGTTGGCAGTTCTTGCTACTCCACTCTTCCACTAAGACGCTTGCAAGTTCTCGAACATGTTTGGGCGGGACATGCTGTATGGTAACGTGGTTTGGACGATCAACTGTCTTCCTGTCTCCCTATAACACTGACTTAGGCGTCTTCCATTACAGATACTGCTGTTTATTGCTCTGTTCACATCTGCAGTCCTCATGCAGCAGGACAATGGCATGTTCACAAAGGTGATCAGAGACGCTGGGCATCTTTCTACTGGTGCTTGTCAGAGTCGGTAGAAAGGTCTCTTTAGTGTCCTAAATTATTGAAACTGTGGTCTTAATTGTCTACCACCTGTAAATTGTTAGTGTCTTAAAGCCCCCCTGAGGTGAAAACCAAGCTTTTAATGTTGTTTATATGTCTATGTGGCGTATTTAATATACTTAAAGACAAACCATGTGTAAATTCACAAGTCAACACCATTGCTGAGTATTTTCTCTTTAAAACTGCAGTGAACCAAAGACAGTCTCAAAAACACGGTTTTAAATCGCTGGTGTTTCTGACGTCACAAACTACCTTGTAACCAATCGGATCAACGTGTGATCGTCAACGAGTGGATCTCTGAGCTGGAGTGAGTGAGTGGAGACGGGGCTCATTTGCATAATCATAGAACCGCGTATACTAAATGAGGCAAGGGTGTAGTTACATTCAAGCTATTATAAGGCATGACGTTTTTTTTTAAAGGAAAAAAATATTAAATATGTAATTTTGGTGATCAAAGATGAGTTTTAAGGGATATAATTATTGACTGCAGGGGGACTTTAAGGACTGCTCCACATGTGCATGTGCAATTATTGTTTATGGTTCACTGAACATGACAAACATTGTTTGAACCCTTACCAATAATGATCTGCAAAGCTTATTTGGATTTTACCAAGTTATCTTTAAATACAGTATCCTGAAAGGGGGACATTTATTTTTTTATGATTAAACATGAGTCTATCAAGCACTATATATCATCTGTTTTACAGTGAAACTAATCGAATGAGAATCTGCAAAAAAAATAGCAATACGTAATAGCTATGTGTATTGTAACTGTGATTATTCTGTAATTATGGATATATAAGATTTGTCAAACCTCCCATCCTTGCTAGCCAGATTTGGTTCTAGTTATGGTTTATTGAGACACTCTTCATATTGTTTTTTTTTACTGTCAGATTTGCTAGCAGGATGTCCCTGACTGACTCTTTATTATAGCAGGTGTAATGTATATCACCCGTGTTACATAGTTATGTAAAATGATCTGTAAATGTGCAGTCTGGCCTGTCTGTCCAGGGCTGATGTTTAAACATGACTACTTCAGTCTTTGAAGAATGAATTAGTCCAAATCCTCTTTTCATCAGAAGAGCTTTAGTGGCTCTTTGAAGACGGCTCTGTGAGAGATAAAGTGGGAGCATGAGAATTATTCCCTTGTTTTTCTTCTTCCTGAACTCTTGGGACATTAGTTTAGTAATGTACAGTCAGCAGAAATGAGGCGGGAGGCGTTGTCAGTTTAAATCATGTGAAACTCCTCATCTATGAATGGAATGCCGCCCGTCTCGACTGCCCGTGTGTTTGAACCCTATTCTGTGAATGATAAATCATTCCTTGGTTTCTATTGACAGCGAATCCGGAATGTCAGAGCAAAGACACAACAGCAGATAAAGGAGGACACAACTGCCTGTTTACTTTAATGAAGACTAAACGGTACACGCGCACCTCTGTGTTTCAGGAAGTTGTGTAAATCTGAAGGAGATTATGAATGGAACGTGCATATTAAGTTGAGTTACGATATATTTTTTAAACTGTGAAAAAAATGACCAAAAAAACCCAACTCTTTCAAGAAGTCCCTGACATGCAACAAGGTTAATAGTTGGTCTCTGTTAGTACTATGCAGAGATACACACAGTAGCTAGTGAAAATGACTGAAATGCTGGAAAGCACAGCTGGAACCACAATCAGCATCCAGGACAGGACGGACAGTTTTTTAGCTGTTGTTGAGTGTAAATCATAGTACGTTCTAGTGTCCAGAGCATATGCTTCTAAACATGATAGCTTGTTTGTAAGTTGTTGTTTCATGGTCTTTTTATTCATCTCAAATCAAAGTCCATGACTTTGTCACTTTCAGTCAAAAGTAAAGTATGAAAAGTATGAGGAGGGAGTATCAGTCAATGGGAACTCTGACTCGTCGTTAAAATGAGACGCCGTGGCCTCAAAGTATGTGGACATTTAAAAATGTCTTAATGGCACTGAATTTGAAGCAAAATATCAAAGCATGTATATATTATTCTAAGTTTATGAGCACAGGTTTTAAATGGTAACACTATGAGGAAGTGTGAATCAAGTGTTTAAAACTTTTGTGGACGTTTTCCCCCTCTGTGTGTCTTTCAGAGGAGTTGCTGTGCCACCCAAACACTCAAAAGAAGCCATGTGTGGTATTTTTACTGCACAGATCTAGTGGAATAAGATTCAATAGGCCAGTGAAGTACCTGTGTGTAACAAACACAGAACATGGAGGAAGTGATGTCACAGTTGGTGATTTATAAATGTCAGTAGTGTTTTTTCACTAACATTGCATATTTTTCCATTTTAATATCATAGTCATTTATTATGATTATACATTATAGATAATAATCTGGAAAACATTCTCTACTGTCAGACATTCTGAGCTGTAAGAATTGAAAACAATGGAAAACATCTTGCATATCGCAACATCACAAACCTGTGAGTCATATTGCCTCTGAATGAAACTGCTTTTCTCACAAAACCGTGAAGAGACATTGTGCTCTTCCTCATATTTTAGTTTTTGGTGACTTAATGCAAGACATATTTCATATATGTGACCCTGGACCTCAAAACCAGTCACATGGGTACATTTTTTTAAATTGAGATTTATGCATTGTCTGAAAGTTGAATAAATAAGCTTTCCATTGATGTATAGTTTGTTAGGATAGGACAATATTTGGCAGAGATACAACTATTGGAAAATCTGTAATCTCAGGTTGCAAAAAAATCGAAACATTGAGAAAATCGCCTTCAAAGTTGTCCATTTATGTTTGTGATTTGCTGCATTCACCTACAAAAATAAATGTTTTATATATTTACGGTAGGAAATTTACAAACTATCTTCTTGGAACATGATCTTTACTTAATATCCAAATGATTTTTGGCATAAAAGAAAAATCAATAAATTTGACTCATACAATGTTTTGTTGGCTATTGCCACAAATATGCCCGTGCGACTTATGACTGGTTTTGTGGTCCAGGGTCACATATTATGTTTAATTACGTTTTAGAAGAAAAAAAGGAAAGAGCTTGTTTTTATTCCGTTTGAATTGTTAGGGTCACTTTCATCAGTGTGTCAGACTTATGCTTATGATATATTAATCAGGGTTGCTGCACAACATTTTAACATAAAGTAACATTTTTAAGACATGATTAAGACCTGAGGAAATACAAATTAATGCTTTACATTAGGGGTGTGCAATATTGACAAATTATATCTCGATATGTTCAAAGTTTTGTTGATAACAATAATTAGATGATATTATGCTGAGTGTGTTTTTGTGCTGGTGCCATGGCTGGTTTAGGCCTGTAGTGGACGGCTGACTGATGAAGATTTCAGATTATTCATATTCTCAATGCTGTGAACTGATCACAGCATACAGAAATTAACTTATTAAGGGGCAATATTTGCCACCTTAAATGAATTTGAATGTTAGAATTTGAAAGGTGATGCATACATCTAATAAGTTTAGAAAAAATGCCCGTATATAGGTAAAAATGCCCATGGGAATCAAATTAAATTAGAATAATAACAGTTAATAACACAGTATAGGGCTGTTACCAATCAAATTAAATCATTATCAACAAAACCCATCTTTGCAGTGCAGAAGTGACTCGGAAGTGCCATCAAAAGTGGCATTAATATATTTACGCTGCATTTACAATTACATAAATAATGCTAGATTTTTTTTTTATTCAATATTTAAATATGAAATGCTTTCTAATTTTAACTTCTTAATTAAAGGGTACTTTAAATACGAAAGTCTTAATGAGCGAGTCGTTCTTTCTTCCAATTCGTTCAATCAGCCGAATCATTCAGGAACGAAGCAAGTGACCGTCATCGGGACAAAAATGCTCCCTCAGCTCACACATCGTTAAAACAATAATTACGATATCATCATAGAAGATACATATCGCACACCCCTACGCACAAGAAGGAACATACAATTGAACTTTTATTTACCCATTTTCTACCGCTTCTCTCTTCTTTTAGTACTTAATATGCTGTCATAAGGGCTGTGAATTGTCACATGAACAAGTAAATCCACAAAGAAAGAATAATAAAAATCATATAACGCTAATTAGTTTTTATTTGGTGTTTAGATTTATCTTAGTCAGTGTCATCTAAAATTTAAGTAAAGTAAAAATAAGACTTTTTATGACATTTAAAAAAAAAACAAATTTTATATTTTTAAGGATCAGCCGGAACCCTGTTTATTCTATTTATATGCCTTTGATGTGATTGTTCAGTACAGATGTTTCTGAGAATACTTTACATCTACTGCAACATTTCTTGCAGTAGCTTTCCATTAGCAGGACTCTGATGCGTGTCAACAGGAGTTCCATCGGAGTTAGTTTTGGTTTTTAGTAAAATTAGTCATATGATCCAGATGCTACTTTCTGATGTGACCACTTAAAAGAACAAAGAACTCTCTCTGTCTGTCTCTCTCTCTCTCTCTCTCTCCCGGCCGTGTGTGTGTGTGTGTGTGTGTGTGTGTGTGTGTGTGTGTGTGTGTGTGTGTGTAAAGGGCAGTGCTTAATGACTGCTCTCATCAAACCGTCTCTTCCCTCCACACATTAACACACACACAAGACTACGTTGTCGTCAGTCTGTTTGTTACGCAGGTTCGCTCTTCAAAAAGCACTGCAGCACTCGACAGAGACACACTCCATCACACGCTGTGGCTGGAAACACACTCCTGTGATGGCTGGTTCTCATGAACTGATTACACGTGTACCGTCAAACCAAGCCAGACAAACACAGAACAGTGTGTATGTGTGAAGAACCGTTGGTTCTGTCAAAGAGCTGTTTCTGGACTCAGTTTCAGTTGGATGCAGTTAAGACAGCTGTGATTTCTGCAGTATCGGTGTGCTTCAGGAGAGATACGCTTATGTTTTTATCATCAACTCTAACAAGGTCACTTCCTCTAATAAGTCAGCCATTAAAGCCCGTTGTCAACACACACAGATGTCATCAACACACAGGACGCTTGGAGAACAAGTGCTTATGCTGGTAATTTTACTTGATGATCTTATCATGAATCAGGATCTGTAAGTGCAAAAGAGAAAAAATACATAGAACATGTTCAGTGATGCCTCAATGAGATATAATGCAAAATTGTTTGAAATTTCATCCTTTATAATACAGCGCTGCTAATATTAAAAACCTGCTAATATTAGATGTGTACCTAATTGTAACTGTCACAGTGTGTACTGTATTTTTTTTTTGTTTTTCCTAGCATGGTTAAAGAAGAATTTACGAAAATGAACTGATTAGGCATTGGTGTGAATCATTATTATGATTCAGTGATTACCAATCAAATTGTCTAACCCACAGGCTCAGCATAACACAGCAGAAAAGCCTATTTATCTGTTAAAATAATCAACAAATATTTTGTAATAATATAGTAATATCGTTTAACTTGGTAACGAGGTCAAAGAGTTGGATGTTATGTGCTTTGTCTAATAGTCTGTGTAATGTCTGTTTGAGTTTCTACATAAGAAGAATATGAACTTTGTTAGGTGTGTGTGGTTTGCATTTGTGGAAGATGATCAATATCTGTGTGTGTGTGTGTAGTTACATCAGAAGAGAATAGCAGTACTGTGAAGCTCTTTAGATGTTTGTCATTATTTTCTGTGAGTTGTAATATCTGGTATCCAGTTTACAGTAGTTGGTCAGTAATGTTGTTGGATTTTTTTATGTTTTTTTTGTGTTTGTTGTTTTACTCACTGAACATGTTAGTGACTTTTAAAGGAATATTCACGATAAAACTTAAGCTCTGTGGAAAGCATCTGTGGCATGCTTTTGATTACTACAAAAAATTATAGAAGATGGATGATAGGTTGCAGGGTTGCTGTGCCTATTGAGAAGAGAAGAGGGCCAAACACCGAACCCTGAGGCACCCCTCTGGAAAGTTGATCTAATTTAACCCTACACAAGATAGCAGACAAGAGAAGGATCTACAGATTGTTCTCAAAGCCAGTTGAGTGAAGCTTCCAAGCAGCCAAGAGTCAAGATCATACACATGTGTATCTGGTGGTCTGGTGTCGAACACTAGGAGATTGAGAAATAATGATTTGGAGGCTGCACTCGCCAGCAACAGAGCTTCAGTTATGGATCTCAAGTCTCCATTCAGGGTCCTCTTTTTCATCCTGACTAATTGTTGAGCTTTTTTTTCTGTGAGTAGGAAATATGAGACCTGATTAAACACAACTTGTTGAAGTGTTTTTGAATGGGAATTGAGGACACCAATCGTCCATATGTGTAGTATGTGTGAATTCTTGGGGTGGGGACACCCAAGCCTGATTAAATGTGGTGAAGAAAGTACCAACGAGGAGTGATGTGTTAAGGACATACGACTAACTTAACATCAGTAATCATAAGCAGATGTTCCACCACCTAGAAAAGTAGTCCTACCACAAAACCACAATTAACAACTTAACAACTCAAACAATAAACATGTTTACTAAAGAACTCACGTGAACGCCTTTGTCTGTTAGACTTCCATTGTAAATTTATGACTGCAAATGTATTTTATGTTTTGTTTTTTTTCTGAGGGGCAAGTCTGTGGAATATTGTCTGTGGTAATCAACAGCATGCCACAGATACTGTCCATAGTGTGTAAGTTCCCTGAAGTGTAAACGCTGTAGCTTTGTTCTGTTTAAGTATCCCAGTGCGTCAACCAGAGGTGTGAAGTTGGGTTGGTTCTGTCTATTTTTCTGACCATTGGGCTGATGGGTGGAGTGTTTGAGAATCCTATTTTCCCCAACTAGTATTTTTGCAATTCCATTTAGCGATGCCAGTGATCCAGAAATTAAACACTTAACCTTTAAGTTGTATTTAACCATTATTTTAGGTCTGATCTTCACCTGTTGTGATCTTTACATACATTCACCTTTCTCTCTCTTCGCCCTACAGAAAACTATGCAGTTAGCGGTCCTGAAGGGAAGACGGAGTCTGTGACCACACTGCAGCCACAGCCTTCCCTGAACTCCCTGCAGAGTAGCTCCCCTGGACCCAAGCGCTCTGGGAATACACTGAAGAAATGGTTGACCAGCCCTGTCCGCCGTCTCAGTCATGGCAGCAACATCAAGAAGATTCCTAGCAAACAGAAGCAAAAACGTGATGGACGCAAGAGCATTGATCTGGGGCCACCCGAACTACAGGATGACACCCTGGAAGAGGTATTGTACTTTTTTTTTTTTAACTGACTGTAAATTAATAATTTTTCATACTACATTCAGGAAAAATGTAGATCCACCTGATTGAATGGAATGGTGATATTATGGTCCAAAATGATTACCATATTTTTATACTATAGTATCCCAAGGTACTTCAAACCAAACCCCAAATTTTACTCCTTTTTTGTTAGACTTTTTTTCTTCATTGGAATGGTACGAAACTTGGTAAAGGTTTTGGCACTTGCTATGTGAACACTAAAAAAATCATGGACATGATTCAAATAGGTTAAATGGTCCTGAAAATATAGTCATTCTTGTGCTCCTCGCGGTCAAAATGAGCGCATTGGAAATGAATGGGAGACAAATTTCATCTAGTGGAAACATTTGGTTCTGCGGCCAAACAAAATCTTACTGCAAGCAAATTTTTATATCAGGCTCAAAATTTTAACACAACTTGTTTAGATTTATGGCTTTGATTTTCCGACAGTTTTAAAGTAAAACATGTTTTTAAAAATATATAATTTTCATTAAAAAAATCAAAATAGTATTTTTGCACATTTTCCATAACAATAAACGTAAAATTCTGTAACTTTTTTTCAGTTCACTTTTTAAAACTTTCACTTCAGCAATAATCTGCCAAGTGTCGTCTTTGAAAAGAGATCAAACTTAAGTCTGTGCTCCAAAAGCATTTAAAATGTACGACAGTTGGAAATGATGGAAATTACTCTCTGAAATTCAATGATGATTTAAACTGTGTTTTTTTTTCGTTCTATAGTTCTCACACAGTTAGACCAGAACATTTCTCCTATCCTTTTTCACCATTTTGTTGTTTTGCATAAGATTTTACTGTTTATTCAGCATTAAAGACTTTTTTTTTTTTAAGTTTTACGATTTTATAGTTCATAAAGGTGAAAGCCCCACTGTTTCATCTCAACTCTGTTTTTCAGTAGGAAATACATTAACACTTTTTCAAGGAAAAAAAAAGTATTTTAGAAGAACACAATAGAAATAACAATTTGTAATGGCTACAGATGTAAGCTACAGAGTTATTTATTTTTAAGCAGTCAATAACATGGGGACAGATGTTACTTAAATCCAGACTTTTTATTAGACTAAGCTAAATCCATAATTTGTGTACATTTGTTTATATTCAGAATATTTTTACATTGTCATAAGAATTCGCCAAAACATGGTTTATTGATGATATTTTACATCTCGACTAACAGCATGTGGTGACAGTGGACATCAGTTTTACGTCAGAGTGTTTAATAACCTCACCACTTTTTTTTTTTAAAGCAACCGTGACCATGCAGAGAAAAGTAGCCCTCTTGTTCTGTGTGCTGTATAAATGCTGTATTAAAGGGCTGATATGGCCCTTCAGATCGGAGGGTGATGATTAGCCTGACTTTTTAAAGCTGTGTGCCATATAATGTGCTAATACAAAAGGGCCTCTGTATTTCTGAAGCCGGGTATGTGAACCCCACGACAATGGCCCATGTTAACCATGCCTGCTGTCTTCCAGAGCAACAGCAAATTCTTCAACAATCATTTCAGAGCATTTAAACTTGTGCAATAGAAGCCAAATAATAAAGCAATAAACCACTTGAGGCTGTGTGTTACGGTGATTTCATCACAGTTAAAAGGTTAGGGTTAGGCAGGTGATAATATAATATCACTGCAATGCATTGCCATTACATTACAAGTGGTATTTATTGTTTTGTTTGTTAATACAATTTCGATAATATGACACCAGTGTTCAATGTATACTGTATAGTAACAACTATCAATGATTGTTCTAGATTTTACTAGATTTTAAGGGCTGCTTACCTATGCAAAACTCTGTGCCACAACGCATGGTCTTGGAGGTTTTATATTGTGATTATTCATCACTTAAAATCATAGCACAGATCTCCTCAATTTGCACAGTTTGATGTATTATTCATGTCTGACAATTGTCTAGCAAGTTACAAACAATATATTAGTACTGTAGTAAATTAGCCACTCTAGACTCTTTGACAATCAAAGACATTTTTATAAAAGGTTGACCATTTTGATTGTTTAAAAGTAGATTTTAGCATACATTTTTTTTAAAGTATGTATAACTGAAATTATATGCTTTAACAGAATATACTTAAGTGTGAACTGAATTTAATGTTTCGAGCACTTAATTGCATGTTATTTACAATTAATTTTTTTGACCCACGTAATAGGACTTAAAGTACATCTTTATACGCCATTTAATTAATTCTGTTGTCTTAAAAAAATATGGTTAAAGTGTATGCCGAATATACTGACAAGCATTTATGGTCAATTAAAATATCCTTTAAATTTCTGTTGAAACTTATGCCATCTACCTAAATATAAGTTGTACATTTAAAATAGATTAGCTATTAATGTAATATAAAATAATATGCCTTTAATTCCATTAATATTATGCAATACAGGTTTTTTTTATATACTTTTAAGATTTGAAGTACAGTACAATTGCACATTAAATACATTTAAGCACACTTCTTTTCCACAAGGTGATACACAGAATGTAACTGGGGTGTCTGAGAACTTTTAAAATGCACTATGAATTTGCTTAAAGACTTGTTCTTGTGTTTTCAGAGAGTGCGTAAAGAAGAGGGAACACTCTCCAAATCTTCATCAGGAATGCACAGTGGAGGAGAAGAAGAGCCAGAGGACGAGTCACACACTCCCCTCCCTCCTCCAATGGAGATCATCAAAGACCCCTCTGCTCAAGAAGAGAAGGTACACAAACAGTAAAGAGGGGGAGGAGCTTGAGAGAGTGACGTCACAGGTTATTAAAGGGTTAGTTCACCCAAAAATGAAGAAAGAAACAGTCATCAATTACTCACCCTCGTGACTTCCAAATCGTTAAGACTTTTGTTTGCCTTCAGAACACAAATGTGAATATTGTACATGAAATCGGAGTGATTTCTGGCCCTCCTTTGACAGTCCAAACAAACTACGACTTTGATACTTCAAAAAGTTCAGATCATAAAAGAGATTGTAAAAGTAATCCATATGAATTGAGGGGGTTTAATCAAAATTTTCTGAAGAGACTCGATCACTTTATGTGATGAACAGGCTTTTATTCACATTAGTTCTTGCTGAAGCTCAATTGTGCTGCGTAACCCATGTGAGCTTCCGTTTACCACAACTGATGTGTGAGTTGATGAATGTTTATATGTGAATAAAAGGCTCAATTAAATCTGTTCATCATATAAAGCGATCGAGTCTCTTCGGAGAATTTGGACTAAACTGCTCAGTTCATATGTATTCATTTTACAATCTCTTTATTAACTTTTTGAAGCGTCAAAGTGGTTATTGCATAGCTGTCATGCAAGAGATTTCATTATAAAGATCACTTCATTTGTGTTCTGAAGATGAATGAAAGTCTTACAGGTTTGGAACATATCGAGTGTGAGTAATTTTTGTGTGAACTAACCCTTTAACGTGGAGGTATATTCATTAAATACTGTCACTCATCATGTGTTCATAACTATCTCCACCTGCCTCCCCATATTCTCACACACTCTCACACACACACACACACACACACACACACACACACACACACACACACACACACACACACACACACACACACACACACACACACACACACACAGACAGTGGCTTTGCTAACACAGTTTTTCCTCCCTGATGTGAACGTCGCCCATAACTGCTTGGGTGGAGGCTCCCTGTCTCAGTCAACTAACCACAAATCCACCCTATTGTTGCAATGAAGCTTAAATGATGTAGTTATGAAACTTTTACTGTTCCAGTCAACTGTGGCTGCTTTACACACTGTGCTTTGGGACTGCAGTAGTAATGTGTTTACGACCCAAAGCTGGCTGACAGGGTGAATCTCACAAATAACATGTTCATGCCTTCTCCCCCCCTAAAACCAAAAGGAAAAAAAAAAAAATTCATAAAGAAACTGACGACTGTTTTAGGACCATTTTGATTTTTTTGCCTTGTGAGATTATTATTATCCATGTAACATTGATTATTATGACAATTAAGCGCTATTATTATCACTATTATTATTATTATTATTATTATTATTATTATTATTATTATTATTATTATTATTATTATTATGAGATTATCTGTACTATAATCCATTACTTTAAGTTTTTAACTTTAAGTTTTGGGGTCAGTATTTTTTTATTTTTTTTATTTTTTTATTCAGAAAGTTTGCATTAAATCTAACAAAAGTGACAGTAAAGACATTTAATATTATTAATTTCAAATAAATCCTGTTCTTTTGAACTTTGTATTCGTCAAAGAATCCACAAAAATATTAAGCTGCAAAACTGTTTTCAACATTAAAAATAAGGAATAATATAATAAAATAGTTACAAGAAATGTTTCTTGGTCATCAAATCATCATATTATAATGAGTTCTGAAAGATCATGTGACACTGAAGACTGGAGTAATGATGCTGAAAATTCAGCTTCGATCATAGGAATAAATTACAGTTTAAAATGTATTACAATCGAAAACAGTTAATTTATATTGTAAGAAAATGTCACAATACTACTGTTTTTACTGTATCGTTGATCAAATAAATGCAGCCTTGGTGAACACAAAACTTCTTTCAAAAACAATCTTACAGACCCAACAATCTTAAATCATGATATACAAATGATATGCATAACATTTTTTTACCTGTTACATCAATAAGCATTTAAGGAGAAACTATTAACTGTCCTGAAAATAATGTCACCATGGTAGCCTACAATTATAATGGTCATAAAAGTAGGCCCAGTTTTCTTAAAGCAAAATCTAATATTTCGTTTTTCCTCTTGACTTGGAGGTGAAATGTTTGGCATGTTGGGGTGTGAGATCGGCACGGCCTTTGCTTCTCTTCTCTTCTCCCCAAACCAAAGCTTGATAAACTGGCTATCCCGAGCACTTCCTCTCCTGTTGTTTCCTCCTGCTAATGTCTCTCTCCTCCTGTCCTCCTGCTGTCACGTAGTCTTCTGTGCTGATGGCTTCACGGCAGAGCTCGGCTGATGTCCCCAGTGCTGCTGAGCTTGTCAGTGCTATAGAAAAACTGGTCAAAACTAAGATGGTAAGTGTGCCACTGAAAGCATCCAGGCACAAGCAGGATGATTCGATCCGCTAACCTCCTGGTTTTCCACTTTTCCTTTCTGTTTTCTCTTGCTCTAAGACAATCACTAACTCTTAAGCATCTATTGCATTACTGAAATCATCTGCATTAGTCTCACATGCACCAGTAAAACCTGAATGTGCTAAATGTGTCTTTTGTTTTGTGTGGCTCTGTTTATTGTTTAAATATTTCTGCATGCCTGCACTTGACCTCATTTGGTTTGGTTGTTAACATGCTAATCTGTGCTGTGTAGTCATTGTGTTTAAGAGCATGTTTCTGTCATTGGACATCAGTTTGATCTACTTAAAGATTCAGTTCCCATTAAAGCTGCTGTATGTATAAAATGTCTGTACTTTCCGATGGTTTCTGAAACGGGTGTACAGAGAAATTACATTAGGGTTTTGTTGGATCACATGTTAGGCTATGAGATTATTAGATTATTTTTACATTTTATGCATTTGGCAGACACTTTTACCCAAAGCCACTTACATTGCATTTCAAAGTACACATTTACATTCTTATCAGTTCTTGCTTTCCCTTGGAGTCGAACCCATGACCTTGGCGTTGCAAGCGCCAACGCTCTACTGTTTGAGCTACATTCTTATCAGGGAACATTTCTCGTTCAGTAGAAGTTAAGCTCAATCGACTGCATTTGTTGCATTTTGTTGATTTACTGCAAAAATGTATTTCAACTTGTTCCTCTTTTTCTTTTAAAGCAGCTAAAATCTGTATTTTAATGAGGCACTTACTATTTAAGTGAATGGAGCCAATCCATTAATATATAATATATATATATATAATATGTATGTGTGTGTATATAAATTTTTTTTTTCCTTTTTCTTTTTTTAAACATAGTGTGGGGAGTAAATGGCTTTACTAAGCGTTTGTGTAAAGTTAAGCCATATCCAATTGTACAACTATATTGTCCTAAAACAACTTTACTGCTCAAATAATAGGCAAGTTTTATCAGAAGAGTTAATGTAACTACTTTTAAATTTTCGAAAAATTAATCTCATTCACTTTCATCGAAGTACCTGCATTGCTTAAGCTATTAAAAAAAACCTGAGGGATATGTTAAAAAAAAGTGTAGTCACCATTATGTCACAAATTCTATTGATTGAGCTTGACTTGTTTTGCACACAAATTATTCCTTTAATTTGTTCCACAGCACAAATTTGGATCGAGCACCTCCAGAACTTGATCTGGAAACCTATTTTAGAGGTATTCTAAAAAATTCAATTCAGCTCATTAGGAGGACTGAAAGTAGAGACTTTCAAGCTACATTTATATGTGGTTTGAAATCCTATTCAAATCACATATCTGGAAATCCGTTTCAGTCTAACTGCTCTGATCGGAGTATAACTGTCTTATTTACAACATGACGTGTAGCCGCCGCACTGAAGTCCTCTGAGGCAGCGGCAGAAAAGTAGAAGGCTGGTATGAGCGGCTTTTTTTTGTGGTAATGAAGTAATAAAAGCCTTCCAGACTTGCCAAAGTGCTGGATATTATGGCTCACTCTGTGGGCCGGAGTGATGCTTCTCTCCCCTCTGAATCTCTGGAGCAGCTCTGACTGTGATGAAGTTTAGGGCCGTGTCACACATAAACCATTCAATTGCTGTGTTTGTTCTCCCACATCAGGCCTGGCATTTCCATATACAGACTGTCAAACTGACTGGAGTCTCTTGTATTTGTCTTTGTCTTTGTCTCATCTCTGTTGCTGTAGACGCTGGAGCCAGGATCATACCCAGGATTCAGCTCAGTGAACCCAGCGGAGCAAAGCCCCTTGCCCCCCAGAAACCCTGAAATGGAGCAGAAAGCCAAAGCACTGCGTGGACGAATGTAAGAGACACACGCTCTACACTCTTGGGTTGTTTTTGGAGTAAATCTACAAAACCATACAGGTCTGATTCCTGGTCATAGAGGCCAAATCATGTGTGGGGTCTAGTTCCTGCTGCTAATGTAATGTAAAAATCCCCCTTTATTTGTTTTTTTGTTAGTTTTAAATTTTTTTTTTTTTCATTTTTTTTCTTATTTATATAGTTGGGCTCCGAGATTGGCATTAAGCCATTATATAAATCATGTGTTCTTACTCAAAAGGGCTTTTCACACTGCGCTTAACCCCAGATTATTGTCGTTCTAAACCCCTCTGTTAACCTCTGGTTCTTTTCACACTTGTCATTTAGAAGTGGGATTAGCACCACTTTATACCCGGGGTTCTGAAACCCTGCTCTGGAGCTGCTGAACACCACTTTTGTGCTGTTATTGTGGTGCCAAACATGTAGAGAGTGAAATGAATCACGTGCATTATATTCATGTGCTTTGGACTGTCATGGAAATGCTGAGCATTGAATAAACGGTAGTTCCAACGTTTGAGGGGATAAATGTCATATGGTGACTTAAAATTGGAGTGAAGAAGAGACTGTTTCATTCTTACTATAGTCAAAATTTGAAGTGGATCAATACCTTTCATCAAAGTTATACATGAATTTTGAACAATACCAGTTCTTGTCTTAGGACAACTTTGATGAACTTTTTTTGATCCACTTCAAATGTTGACTATTGCATTTCATTCCATTAAGGATAAACTTGATAATACACACAGTTGGCAATATATAATATGAGTATGCACAATGCCAGAGCCTTTATATAAACAATAAACAAGAGGACCGAGAACGCTATAAAGATGGGTCTCTGTCCGCTTCCAAACAATCTCTGGTGCGGTTCGAATGAAATATGAATGCATCACTGACCAAAGACATGTAAACAAACTAAAAACGGGACATGATGTCACAAGAAAAGGACAGGGTGTTCAAGCATACCTGTTTTTTCTCATCATAGTTGTGATGTTGCCCATCACAGTTCGGTTCAGGCATCAGAACCGCGTCTCCTCACAGCAGATCTTGGTTTGTGTGTGTGACGGAGGAATTCCTAATGCTGTTTTGAGTCCTTTAATCATTTTATAAACTCTTAGCTGGTCGAAATAACATAATATGTAGCTAAGCACATACCTGTACAACGAGCACATTTAGCCCAGAACACAGCATTGTTTTGTATGTTCGGTAAGTTCCGACATGAAACAAATGAATGAGTCAGTCAGTCAGTCAGTCAGTCAGTCAATCAATCAATCACCAGTGCAAAAAAAATGTTTTCCCTACTGTAACTCATGTTAGTGGTTTTAATGGGGCAAAAACGTCTCGGTTACGTATGTAACCCTCGTTCCCTGAGTAGGGAACGGAGACGTTACGTCGGATGACGACGAAATGGGGTTTCGCTTAGAAAGCCTATCAACTTCGAGTATTACAAAACGAGCCAATGGCAAACAAATGCCATGGGTCTGCGGAATTTGCATGACGTAACTCCGCCCCACCTCGTGGGTATAAAAGGAGGAAGTCTGCAACAGCAGTTTATGTTTCTTCGCTGAGGAGCCAAGACTGAGCTCAGGCGATCCCCGCGGTACAGCGGAAAGTGGCAGGAAGACGTAACCCCTACTCAGGGAACGAGGGTTACATACGTAACCGAGACGTTCCCTTTCGTTGTCACTCCGAGTTACGTCGGATGACGACGAAATGGGGTTACCAGTCTAATCACGCCACCTTCTCAGCTGTCTTCCAGTGCCCTGCGTAAATCTGAGATCCCTGTCGTGAGACTAGCACGGACGAAGGACTCCTATTTAGCACAGGAATACCAAGGTACACTGGGGAGCATATCCCACATTTATAGAGGAAATACGCAATTATTGCCAACCCAGAGGGGGGGGACTTAGAAATACACATATGACCCGAAGGATGCATATGGAGAACACTGGGGTGTCCAGCCGCAGGTGGGTTATTTCAACCCCAGGGGGGGCAAGGTGGCTTGCCAAGGGAAAGACACATGCTCGAGAGAGGCTTACAGTGGAAATACACATGTGGGGGTCGCTCAGGGAGGGACCATGCACACGGGAGGCACCTAGCCGGCGCGCAGGCAATAGACACTGGCGGCGACGTCAGAAGTGCTGGAGGACGTCAGAAGTGCTGGAGGAACTCAGGGCTTTCGGAGAAGCTCACCTGAGGGGAAAATCGCACGTATCCAGTCCGTGGAGTGGAATGGCGAGCAAGCGAAGACACCTGAGCGGGTCCCGTACTAGCTAGTTGAAGCGAGTACATGAGAGGACACAGGCTCCACTCGGAGATTGTAAAATCTAGCGAATGTGTTCGGTGTCGCCCAGCCTGCAGCTCTGCAGATGTCTGTTAGCGAGGCGCCATGCGCTAGAGCCCAAGAGGACGCCACACTCCGGGTGGAGTGGGCGGTCACACCAAGGGGGCACGGTCGACCTAGCTGCTGGTAAGCCAAAGCAATGGCGTCCACTATCCAGTGAGACAACCTTTGCTTGGAGAGAGCCTTTCCCTTCAGCTTCCCACCATAACAGACAAAGAGCTGGTCTGAGGTCCTGAAACACTGGGTTCTGTCCACATAGGTGCGGAGAGCACGTACTGGACAAAGCAGTGCCAAGGCTGGGTCTGCCTCCTCCAGGGGAAGCGCTTGCAGGTTCACCACCTGGTCCCTGAAGGGAGTGGTAGGAACCTTGGGCACATATCCAGGCTGGGGTCTCAGGATCACGTGAGAGTAAGCCGGCCCGAATTCCAGGCATGCTTCGTCAACGGAGAATGCGTGCAGGTCCCCTACCCTCTTGATGGAGGCCAGAGCAACCAGGAGCGCTGTCTTCATTGACAGGAACTTAAGCTCCACTGACTGCAAAGGCTCAAAGGGAGCACTCCGCAGGGCAGTTAGCACCACTGCGAGATCCCAAGAGGGAACGAGAGGAGGGCGAGGAGGATTCAGTCTCCTCGCTCCTCTCAGGAACCTGACGATCAGGTCGTGCTTCCCCAAAGACTTACCTTCAACAAGGTCATGCTGTGCGGCAATGGCGGCGACATAGACCTTTAGGGTGGAGGGAGACAGCCTTCGCTCCAACCCATCTTGTTGGAAGGAAAGCACGACACTAATCGAACATCTCCGGGGGTCTTCTCGGTGAGAAGAGCACCAGCTGACGAAGAGGTTCCACTTCAACGCATAGAGATGTCTCGTGGACGAAGCTCTAGCGGAAGTGATGGTAGCCACCACCGGTGGTGGTAGGGTACTCAAACCTGCCTCGTCCCATCCAGGAGCCACACGTGGAGGTTCCAAAGATCGGGACGAGGGTGCCATAGGGTGCCCCGTCCCTGAGAAAGTAGGTCCTTCCTCAGAGGGATCGGCCAGGGAGGTGCTGTCGCGAGGAGAACCAGTTCGGAGAACCAGGTCCTGGTGGGCCAGTACGGCGCAACCAGCATGACCTGCTCCTCGTCCTCCCTGACCTTGCGCAAGGTCCGCGCAAGAAGGCTCACTGGGGGAAACGCATACTTGCGGCCCTGCGGCCAGCTGTGCGCCAGAGCATCCGTGCCGAGCGTGCCCTCGGTCAGGGAATAATACTGGGCGCAATGGGTCGAGTCGTGGGAGGCAAACAGATCTATCTGTGCGTCCCCGAACTGGTCCCAAATCAGCTGAACCGACCGGGGATGGAGCCGCCATTCCCCCGGGAGGAGGTGAAACCGTGAGAGCTCGTCGGCTACACAGTTCAGAGCTCCGGGGATATAGATGGCACGAAGCGACCTCAGATGCTTCTGACTCCATAAGAGGAGGTGGCAGGCGAGTTGTGACATACGGCGGGAGCGTAGACCACCTTGACGGTTGATGTACGCTACAGTGGCGGTATTGTCTGATCGGACTAGTACGTGTTGGCCCTTGAGCGCGGCCCGGAAGCGGCGCAGAGCAAGACGTACAGCCAGCAACTCGAGGCAATTGATGTGCCATAGGCGGTGGGGTCCTGTCCAGGAGCCCGCGGCAGCACGTCCATTGCACATGGCGCCCCAGCCCGTGGAAGAGGCATCTGTCGATACAACAACATGCCGTGAAGCTTGTTCCAGGGGCACTCCGGCCCGTAGAAAGCTGAGGTCCGCCCACGGGGTGAAGGTCTGACGGCAGGTCGGAGTAACTGGTACTCGGAGGGTGCCGTGTTGCCATGCCCACCTCGGGACTCGGTCGCGAAGCTGAAGCGGTCTCATATGAAGCAATCCGAGCGGCGTTGCCGCGGCTGCAGATGCCATATGCCCCAGGAGCCTCTGAAAAAGTTTCAGTGGAACCGCACTCTTGCCCTCGAACTGTCTCAGGCAAGTCAGCAGTGACTGCGCGCGCTCGCTCGTAAGCTGCGCGGATATGGCGACCGAGTCGATTTCCATACCGAGAAAAGAGATCCTCTGCACGGGGCAAAGTTTGCTCTTCTCCCAGTTGACCCGAAGGCCCAGACGGGCTAGGTGCCGGAGCACTAGGTCCCTGTGTTCGCAAACCTGATCCCGAGAGTGAGCTAGAATCAGCCAGTCGTCGAGATAGTTCAGGATGCGAACCCCGTGTTCCCGAAGAGGAACAAGGGCTGCCTCGACGACCTTCGTGAAGACACGAGGAGACAGGGCTAACCCGAATGGGAGAACCGCGTACTGATATGCCTGCCCCTCGAAAGCAAACCGTAGAAACGGCCTGTGTCGAGGGAGAATGGAGACATGAAAGTAGGCGTCCTTCAGGTCGATCGCTGCAAACCAATCCTGGGGCCGTACACATTCGAAAATGTGCTTGGCAGTGAGCATCTTGAACGGCAGCCTGTGAAGGGAGCGGTTCAGCACGCGCAGGTCCAGGATTGGCCGTAACCCACCGTATTTCTTTGGGACAATGAAGTACGGGCTGTAGAAGCCGGACCTCATTTCGGCTGGAGGGACAGTCTCGATCGCACCCTTCGCCAGCAGGGTAGCAACCTCCGCTCTCATGATGGGGGCATTGCCACCGACCATAGTGGAGCGAACTCCCCTGAATCGGGGAGGAGACCGCGCGAACTGAATCGCGTAGCCGAGCCTGATCGTTCGGGCGACCCAGCGGGACAGGTGGGGAAGCTCTAACCAGGCTCCCAAGAACTGTACCAGCGGGGTCATGCGAACCACAGACTTCCCGTCGGTGGGGCAGCGAGGCGGAATGACCGTCCCGGACGTGGACGGCATAGCGGCACAGTGTCGGGGCATAGTCATTGACCGCGTCCTGACAGAGGAGACCAGGGAAGGACGAACGTTCCACGGGGGTCTGCTCTGCCAGGGGGCTGGCGACAGAGGGGGATGAGAGCTGCACGGTCCGGGGACGGCGCGTGCTGTCATCCGGCTCGGGGACAGAGGGGGACGAGGGGTGCACGGCTCGGAGGCGGCGCACCGTGTCGTCCGAGAACTCTGTGTGCTCAGGGATGAACATGTCACTTCTTTCTTTAACCACATTAGGGTGCTGCCCACCCGTGGGTGAGCAGCGGGGGGTGGAGAACAAAAGATTCTCCCCCGGCCCTCCACCGGGGGAAGGAGTGGTCCTGCTACCATCTCCTGAGAAGTGAGAGTCATCCCTGAGGAGCCCGTCTCAGGAGCGCCGCTTAGCCCGGCGTTTAGCGGGGGGCGGGGCAGGAGAGGGCTGGGGCGCCTTCTTACGGCTTCCTCCGCGACCGGGCCCGGGTGGAGGCTGCTGCTTGGGCCGGGCGGGAGGGGGGGGAACCGCAGGAGGGCGCCCTCGGCGGCGAACAGGCTGAGGATTCTGCCCGGTCGGCTGGGTGGAGGCAGCAGCGGGCCGTCGGGGCAGAATGTGCTTAATCGCCTCAGTCTGTTTCTGAGCAGTCGAGAAATGTTGGGCGAAATCCTCGACCGCACCGCCGAAAAGGCCGGCCTGTGATATGGGGGTGTCGAGCAGACGGGACCGCTCGGCATCCCGCATATCAGCGAGGTTCAGCCAGAGGTGTCTCTCCTGGACCACGGCTGTGGACATCACCAAACCCAGGGATCGTGCGGTCACCTTCGTCGCCCGGAGAGCGAGGTCGGTGGCGGCACGCAGCTCATTGAAGAGCCCTGGGTCCGTCCTCCCCTCGTGCATGTCCTTGAGCATCTGGGCCTGGTAGACCTGCAGAATGGCCATGGCATGCAAAGAGGTGGCTGCCTGTCCCGCCGCTCTGTAGGACTTCGCCACTAATGTAGACGAGTACCTACAGGCCTTGGATGGGTGCTTAGGCTCACCACGAGAAGAAGCGCTCTGAGGACACAGCTGCATCGCAACAGAGCGTTCAACCGGGGGGAGCCCAGTGTACCCACGGGCAGCCGCCTCATCGAGGGGAGGAAAGGCGGATGAAACCAACGAGCGGTCACGGGAAGACATGGGAGTCTTCCAGGACTTCGAGATTTCATCATGCACATCCGGGAAGAAAGGTATTGGGGTTTGCCGCGGACGGGGGTCCGCGGCCTTACCCAAGTACCAATCATCCAACCGCGAGCGCTCAGGACAGGGTGGAGGGGACCACTCTAGTCCGATGCTCGCGGCGGCCCGGGCAAGCATGGCCGTCATCTCCGGATCAGACTCGGACGCAACCGTATGCACACCGGAAGGTGGCAGCTGTGCCGAGTCTTCACTTCCAAAAGAATCAGACCCACCTTGTGATGCTGCGATGGACATGGCGTCCTCCTCTGGAGCGCCAAAGGAAATCCGCGGGGCATCAGGAGATGGACCCGTGGAAATCCCCTGAACACTCGCGGGTTGCAACACTGGAGAGGGTGCGGCTGGGCACGGACGTATAGTCGGCGCTTTGTTCCAAACCGTCACCCTCAGATCACCCTGGCCACCAGCCGAAGTAGGGCCTCTCGAGGAGACACTAGATCGGGGTGTGGATGAGGGGACCCTCACTCTTGCGAGATCATGGAGCCTCGATCGTAGTGTTGCGATGGTCATGTTCCCGCAGTGAGAACATGACTCATCCACGAGCGCTGCTCTAGCGTGATCAAAGCCCAAACACACTATGCAGCGCTCGTGCCCATCAGAGTCGGCAACCAGTCTACCGCGTCCGCAACCAGAAGTGCACGGGCGGTGCATCTTTAAAAAGACGTGCCCGTGCAAGCTCTTTTTGTGAGAGAAAAGAAACTCTGAGAGTGTTGAAGCGCCCGGGGAGAAACACACTCGCTGGCAAACCACAGCACAGATAACCAGGAAGTGCGCACTCGCCGGGAGATCGCCGTCACACCAACACCAGAGAATCTCGCTCGTCTGTAAAAGCTGACAGTTCAGAGATGGCTTGTGGAACGAAGGATTAACTTGGCTCCGAAGCGAAAACATAAACTGCTGTTGCAGACTTCCTCCTTTTATACCCACGAGGTGGGGCGGAGTTACGTCATGCAAATTCCGCAGACCCATGGCATTTCTTTGCCATTGGCTCGTTTTGTAATACTCGAAGTTGATAGGCTTTCTAAGCGAAACCCCATTTCGTCGTCATCCGACGTAACTCGGAGTGACAACGAAAGGGAACTCTGGTTACATCTAAGGCAATTGAGTCTTTTAGAGCCGCGAGATCTGGATTCAATGTAGCAGGAAGTGTTGAGAAAGCATCTCTCTGAATGATATGGCTCACATTAAAGATCCATGGTATTTATAGGGAAGTTCATCCGTTGTAGGCATTTTATCTTTTTATTCATATTTTTCCTCTATCGTTTTCAAAAGGGAAGTGTGATTGTGCCTTTACCTGACACATATTTTTTTAGATTAGCTGTTTTGTTATTGTTCAAAAATCTTTTATAACTATTTTCTGGTTGTTGTTTTTTTTTCTGTTGTAGGTTTGTTCTGAATGAATTAATCCAGACAGAAAAAGACTATGTGAAAGATTTGGGTATCGTGGTTGAGGTAAGAACATCAGAAAATAGCTGACATCCTGACAGTATAACACCATAATAATACAGTGCTGTGACTAAAGTTATACTTTGGCTTTAGCATGAAAATATCATCTTAAAGCACTCTAGTGTCGTTTATCCTTCTTAATTTGACTTTGCTCTGTCTATCTGTTTATATCAATCTATTTGCATATTTCTTATTCCTTTTGCATTTTCATTACATCATCAGTGTTTCAGTATTTACTCGACATTACATCACAGTGTTCATTTATCATAATTTACAACCGCTGTAGACGGACATGTATTACTGTTGCTTTTATCAACTTTGTGTGTTTTGGGTGGTGACTCATATGTATATGAAATAATTTTCTGAAGGGGTTTATGAAGAGAATGGAGGAGAAAGGAATTCCTGATCATATGAAAGGAAAAGATAAGATAGTCTTTGGAAACATTCATCAAATTTATGACTGGCACAAAGAGTAAGTGTCTCGCATAAGCTCCTCTTATTGGAAAATGACTGAAATGAAACTAATTCTATGTTTTGTATTGCTGTTTGAAGTTTTTTTGTTGGTGAACTGGAAAAATGTCTTGAAGATCAAGAAAAACTGCCTGAGCTGTTCAGTAAACATGTAAGTACGTGACTGACATCAGGTCTGCTGCTCTAACAGTGTTAAAGGTCATGAGGTTTAAAGGTTGTATGTGCTCATGAAAAGTTTTCTGTTTCTGTGTGTGTAGGAGAGAAGGCTGCACATGTATGTGGTTTACTGCCAGAACAAACCCAAATCTGAATTCATCGTTGCAGAATACGATTCATACTTCGAGGTAAGACACACTGCAATAGAGTGCAGCAGGGATGGCATATTTTTGTAGACCAACCCAAAAGTTAAGCTGCCTTCACATGCTATCAGAATTATTGTAAATACGAGTTTTATGGCGTTTTCACACATTTGGAGCGTTAGTTTCGGAACCTGGTGCATTTTCTCATGAACATGGCAATTGTGCTCAGATCCGCACCAAAATAATTGCTCCGAAATAGCCTGAATGAGGTGGTCTCGTCTAGAACAGTTTGCTTGTGGTGAGAAAGACCAGAGTACCAGGCTGTATAACTTTATATGATGGGTAATTACGTACAGTACGTTGCATGAAAAGCAGCAGTGTTTGTTTCGCTAATGCCTCTCAAAATGAATAATGGGTTAACCTGGAGCAAAGACGAAGTGAAATGCATTATTGAAATTTGGTTGGGCGAACATACACTCACCTAAAGGATTATTAGGAACACCTGTTCAATTTCTCATTAATGCAATTATCTAATCAACCAATCACATGGCAGTTGCTTCAATGCATTTAGGGGTGTGGTCCTGGTCAAGACAATCTCCTGAACTCCAAACTGAATGTCAGAATGGGAAAGAAAGGTGATTTAAGCAATTTTGAGCGTGGCATGGTTGTTGGTGCCAGACGGGCCGGTCTGAGTATTTCACAATCTGCTCAGTTACTGGGATTTTCACGCACAACCATTTCTAGGGTTTACAAAGAATGGTGTGAAAAGGGAAAAACATCCAGTATGCGGCAGTCCTGTGGGCGAAAATGCCTTGTTGATGCTAGAGGTCAGAGGAGAATGGGCCGACTGATTCAAGCTGATAGAAGAGCAACTTTGACTGAAATAACCACTCGTTACAACCGAGGTATGCAGCAAAGCATTTGTGAAGCCACAACACGCACAACCTTGAGGCGGATGGGCTACAACAGCAGAAGACCCCACCGGGTACCACTCATCTCCACTACAAATAGGAAAAAGAGGCTACAATTTGCAAGAGCTCACCAAAATTGGAAAAATGTTGCCTGGTCTGATGAGTCTCGATTTCTGTTGAGACATTCAGATGGTAGAGTCAGAATTTGGCGTAAACAGAATGAGAAGATGGATCCATCATGCCTTGTTACCACTGTGCAGGCTGGTGGTGGTGGTGTAATGGTGTGGGGGATGTTTTCTTGGCACACTTTAAGCCCCTTAGTGCCAATTGGGCATCGTTTAAATGCCACGGCCTACCTGAGCATTGTTTCTGACCATGTCCATCCCTTTATGGCCACCATGTACCCATCCTCTGATGGCTACTTCCAGCAGGATAATGCACCATGTCACAAAGCTCGAATCATTTCAAATTGGTTTCTTGAACATGACAATGAGTTCACTGTACTAAAATGGCCCCCACAGTCACCAGATCTCAACCCAATACAGCATCTTTGGGATGTGGTGGAACGAGAGCTTCGTGCCCTGGATGTGCATCCCACAAATCTCCATCAACTGCAAGATGCTATCCTATCAATATGGGCCAACATTTCTAAAGAATGCTTTCAGCACCTTGTTGAATCAATGCCACGTAGAATTAAGGCAGTTCTGAAGGCGAAAGGGGGTCAAACACAGTATTAGTATGGTGTTCCTAATAATCCTTTAGGTGAGTGTATTTCAGAACTGTCCAAAACACAAAAATACAGACGAAGCATTGATTCCTGCTAAAATGATAAAGTAAAATAATGACAGCTACAAAGAAAGCCACAATCAGAGAGTTTACTCGGACTTGACTCATATTAACTCATTTTGGTCCATTTAGAAATGTTGCCTTGTGAAAGCGAACTAAACCAGGAAGAAATCGCAAAATTGTAACAATTTTATTCATTGTTTTGGAACAAAGCAAATGATCTACTGGTGTGAAAACACCCATGGTCAGAAATTGGACATGAACACCCTTGCATGTGATATTTACTACTGGGAAACTTGGAGATAATTTTGATACCAGAGTTTCCGAGTTGGGTGGGCCATAAACTTTAAACATGGTGGAAGGGAGAACGATTGGCCCTATGACCGGTATTCTTCATTAGCTTACTCCACAACAGTTACATCACCTTGTCTTGTCATTAAAGTAGTGCATATTTACAAATATAAATAACCATTTGAAGCATTTTGTATGTTCTATACACAGCCAAAATAGCTAGATAGCGTAGTGAATGCTTATATGGTTGTCAACGAATGGGACTCTATATTTCATTCATAAAATATTTATTCTATATTTTATCCCCCCCCCCCCACACACACACACACACACACACACACACACAAATAAGAAGGAATAAACCTGGTGTCCTCCGTGATTCCTATTCTTTTTGACAACAAAGCACTTAAACGCAACAATCGCGTAATCAGAACTTCAGAAGTGGGAAGTAGGAAATGTCCAAGGCACATGATGGCAGGATTAGAATCATCCTGGTTCCCTCGACAAAAAAGCCAATAGCATTTTTCCATTGGCTTTTGGAGTATTGCAGAAAATAAGCTCTGAGACCAACAAAAGTTTATGATACTAGCATGTTTTGTTCATCAAGATAATTTTCACGAATGAACAACTTTGAATTTTGAAGCTTTCAGTCTGCAAAAAAGTCAGGCTATAAACAAACTAAACCACGGCCGTGTGACTTCAACGTGACTTCAACGTCACATCAACACTAAGCTTCTAAAATGTACAATGTGGAAATTTTTTGTAAAAAAAAAAAGAGCAGGAGTACAAACACAATGAGGCTGTAAAAGCGGACTAGTGAGTAGATGAATTTTCTTTTTCGGCTTGATGACATTTAATGTCCCTGGCAACCTCTGTAGTCCCATTTAGCCACTTGTTTGCAACCGCCTTTTTCAAGACACATAAACATGAAATGTAAATTGGTGTCATCCACAGACCTTATATCAAGCATTTTTCCAAAAACCCATTCCAAAAACTCACTGACTTTGAGATGATTCAACCAGAAGTTAAAAAAATGTCAACTTGATTCCAGGTTTTCGGACTTGTTTCTGCAGCACTCTGTAAAATTGCTTCTAAAATAAAAAATAAACAACTAATCATTACAAGTTTATATTCTTGTCTCTGTTTTGGCTCACAGGGGATTCAGCAAGACATCAACTCGAGACTGGGCATCAGTGATTTTCTCATTAAACCCATTCAGAGAATTACTAAATACCAACTTTTATTAAAGGTACAATAGAAAAGAAGTCTCTGCTGCGATTGATACCTGTAATAAGTTTGTTTTATATTGTTGTAATGTAGTTAGTTTTATTTATGTATATAAATTATTTTATTGCTTAAGGACTTCTTGAAGTACAGCATCAAGGCGGGGATGGATTGTCAGGATATAGAGGTAAGAATAAAGCTAAAGTGCTTACTTGCCTTTTTTTTTTTTTTAAATGGTCAGTCATAAAAATGAGGTGATTTGCATTTTAGATATTTGTAAAAAATACCTCATCAAAAAGCTGAAGCAGTTTAGATTCAAGCCCAATGGTCATACAGGTTTTTGTTGGTTTTCTCTGTAACAGAAAGCAGTAGACCTGATGTCCCAGGTGCCCAAGCTGTGCAATGACATGATGAATCTGGGAAGACTGCAGGGATATGAGGTATTCTGATAACAGCTTCACTTTACTCATTCTTAAATTTCTTCAAACAACAGTTTTCTGAAAGACATTGCACAAGCTTAGTTATTTTACTGTGATTAAGGGTTGTTCTTCTGTCGTCAATTACTCACCCTCATGTTGTTCCTAACCATACAACTTTCATTCATCTTTAAAAAACAAATGAAGATATTTTAATGAAACCTGAGAAATTTGATTGTCAAGATTTGGCACATACATAGAGCTCATCACATATGGTAAATGGAAGCTCAAACATGCTTGCTCATAACATGCATGTTCGAGTTTCCGCAAGAAAAACCAATGAGGTTTTGTTCTTATTCGTCAAGGAAGTATGGTTGAGATTTTATTTATCATATTTTATGTACTCTATGTCGTTGATCAATGTTTGTGTTTAAATGCCAAAATTAATTCTGTTAATCATATAAAGTGAACTCTTTAGAAGACTTCGATTAAACTGCTCAATTCATATAGATCACATTTACAATGTCTTTATGGACTTTTTAAAGCATCAAAGTTTTGGTGGAACAGACTTTCAGTGGAGGGATAGAAATCTCTCAGGTTTACTTAAAACATCTTTATTTGTGGTACGTAGATGTACTTAAGTCCAGTGGGTTTGGAATTACATGAGGTTAAGTAAATAATGACAGAATTTTCATTTTTGGGTGAACTAGAGACCTGCGCGGGACGGATTTTTCCATGAAATAGTTTCAAATTGCGTGTTGCATAGCCACAACCTACAGATCCCAGCATAAACAGTCCCGATAAAATATTTGTTATTAAAGCATCTACATTTACAAACCACTGTTAATTTGAACAGAAATGCAAGCATAGCGTTTTTGGCATGACAGAAAGCACACAAAGATCGCTCCCTTTTATAATCACTAATAGTCTGTCACTCCTCTGTTCATTGCAATCTTACAAAGTTTCGTTATAATCAATGTAGTGGTCTACACTACACAATGAATCATTTATTTACATTGTGTCTGCACATCGGTTGTTATAATGAGAGGATTTGTGAGCATGCAGAACTATTATAGATCCTTGACCAGCAGTTATGGGCAGCATAAAGCCCAGGACACACCAGGCCAGCGTCAATATACCATTTTGAATATCAATCATGCTGATCACGTTTTTCATTCCACTCGGCTCATGTTATGAAACTATTTGCGCATTCGAATGCTCAGGTAAGATAACGTAAAATTATAGCAGCCGCCTTTCTGTACCACCTTGACTTCTTTGCTCGCTTTAATTCTTGTGCACTGACTCGATCGCTAAGCTGAACAGCCAATCAGAGTTCTCTCTCTGACTGACGGCAACAACGGTGATTCAACGTGCATAATCAGAAAAAGAAAAAAAAAACCTGGTGGCGTCTGACTAGAGCCAACGTTGAGGAACACACCGAAAAACTAAGCCGACCGATGCTCAAAAACGGCCCAACATATCTCCGGTCGCCGACCGTCGGCGTGGTGTGTCCCGGGGCTTTACACACGCTCCAGGTGTGCAGTGCGGGTCTCTAGGGTGAACTACCCCTTTAACCCTATTTTAAATGTAGCATTTTAACAGTCCTTCCCAATGTGGCATCTGGTAATGTTCACTTGAATATATATTAAAACAAGTGAGTTCATTGAAACCTTAACTATCCCAGACTGATGAGTTTGTATGTTTCAGGGGAAGTTGACGAGTCAGGGAAAGCTCTTGCAGCAGGAGACGTTTTTTGTGACGGAGCAGGATTCTGGCGTTCTGTCCCGCAGTAAAGAGCGCAGGGTGTTCCTGTTTGAACAGATCGTCATCTTCAGCGAGCTCTTACGCAAAGGCTCGTCCATACCAGGATACCAGTTTAAAAAGAGCATCAAGGTAACTGCACAACTGTTAGTCATGGAGTTTGTTCACTGTTATTTTATTACGTATATGTTTATTACGTATATGCTAGGGTATTTGTACAATGCTTGTGAAGCAAATGTTATCATCAGCGCAGTCAGTGTACAGTGTACACTCAGTTAGCACATCTTTTTTGTACTAATTCGTTTTTTTTCTAATTAGTTGTTTATTGGACACTTGCAAGTGCAAATACATTGCCATATAATTACATCTTTATCCACCTATGTTTCCATGAGCAAATGGTAAATGGGCTTAGCAAGGTGACGCGTACACAGACACGACAAATGCCCCTTAAAACATTGTAAGATGCTCATTACTCAATAATTAATTATATATGCTGTTAGTTTTTCAAGAGTACTGTCTTTCTCTCCGTGTGATGGTGCACTTGATGAATTCATTAAAGTTATTCAATTAAGTTATTACACAGACTGCAAATACATTACCAAACAAACAAAAATACATATTCTTTCCATGAGTGTTGTTGCGAATTGGATTGCATAAAATGATCCTATGTTAAAAGACTTTGTTTTAAACTTTTTTTTTTACCCCTAAGCAAAGAACAAAAAATAACTTTATCGTGAGTATATCTGGGCCCTAAGAGATACCCTCAACTGTAGATTAAAGTAAAAAGACATTTTTATTGGGAATAAAAAATAGCGCAGACACTGAACAAGGATGAAACTTAGTAGTGCACATGTGCCGAGCGCTTGTGTTTTGCATATATTTCAAATGGAGTATACTTTGAAAGGCAGTGCGTTTGGATGTATGCATATGCTAAGCATATGTGTTGAAACTTAATAAACTTTGGGCTTTAATATTTGGGAGTTCTGAAAATGACAATGCTGGTAACTTGGCAGCTGAAGCCAGGTGTGAAACTGACTTGTGTGTGTGTGCAGGTGAACCTCCTCGGCCTGGAAGAGCATGTTGAAAACGATCCGTGTAAGTTTGTGCTGTGGTGTCGTGGGTCATCCGAACGTTTTACCCTGCAAGCGGCAAACACGGACATCAAACAGGTCTGGGTACACCATATCACCGATCTACTAGACTTACAGAGCAACTTCTTGTCAGGTAAGAAGATGCCACCTCCATGTGAATTGTAAATGTGTTGTTAAACTCTCCTCATGTTGAGCTATTGAAACCATTGGTGTATCTATCTACTATATCTACAGCTCTGCAGTCACCCATCGAGTATCAGAAGGAGCGCAGCGGTTCTCAATCTCTGACCCGAAACTCCTCCAGCAGTGGGCGAGTGGGTCAGTCCAGCAGCAGGCCCAGCTCCACTGTGTCACTCGGAGCAGAGAAACCCTCTCTGTCTGGACGGAGCTCCACCCCGATAAAGCTATCTACCTCCAACGGTGGTCCGTGCCACGACTCAGACAGATACCAAAGGGTGAGGACACAGCACCTCTGATAACATTAAACATCTGCACGCTAGAGTTAATAGTGGCTCATGAATCCCCGAGCTGGATTCAAACTGGCGTCTCCGGCATGGGAGGCGGGCGTGCTAACAAGGACGCTAAAGACCACAGCCTCTAGCGTCAGTCACTAGCATGCCTTATGAGAGTGAGGCTTACAAGCACAGCTTTAACTGGCCTACGTTACACTGCCCTCCCAAAACCTCACTCCCATCCGGGTCACGGCACCAAATGTAACCGGTCCTATGCGACCCGCTCAGGAGTGCGTTTTCTCCGAACAACAACTTAACTTGCTGCTTAACTTCCATAGTACGATGCATCGTTAAAGAAATCAACCAGCTAGTCACGACTGTTTCCCGAAACCGTATTGTTGCAAATTGGTAGTTCAGCCACGTTGGTTAATGATGTCACGCACGTGATGGAGTAATAACTACTTTTAATGAATCTGTTTGAGATCTAATTAATGCTAGACATTTTGCTATAAATTATTGACATTGCATCTGAGGACAATTTCTAATTTTTCTCAGTTATTTCCAGATTCAATATTTTTAATTTTCAGGCTTGTTCTCACGTACTAGAGCACGTTCACACATGCACACTCTTCAAAAATGATGCTTTAAATCTCTTGACAAACTAAAAGACGTAAATGACATTTGTATGTATTCTAAATAAAAGATATAGATTGTACTGAATGTCAGCTTGCTTATTCGGCTCAAGATAAGGATTTATTGAGTCCACATGTCATGCAAACAAGAAACTCTGCTTCTAACCACAGGTCGAGAGCTGTCGTTCCAAACACACACAACTCTACGATGCTGTTTGCGAATGTTAGCTAGAACTATGTTTTCAGGAAACACAGACTCGTTGAACTATGCTGATAACAGCGGAACTTGCAAACATAGTTGGCTAACGATGCTTTTAGGAAACGCACCCCTGAGCGGGATTCGAATTGACGTCTCCGGCATGAGAGACAGGCGCTAACAAGGACGTTAAAGACCGTAGGCGCTAGCTTCAGTCGCCAGTGTGTCTTATGAGACCAGGGGAGTGAGGTTTGCATGCACATTCGCAGAAATGACTCTCCCTCCTGTGACTTAACGCTGATAACTTTTTCTGCAACTCACTCTAACATACTGTAGACGTTTCAGCGTGCTCCGGGAATGTTTTTAAACTTTGCATTTGTTGAAACACAAATCCCTACTTGAATGATCTAGTGTCTGTATAAGAATATTTGCCTGACTCGTCCACTATTTTTGGTATTTATGTTAGTTTTATGTCAGTTGATACGTAGAGTACACAAGAGCGTCTACCTCGCCTGTAATTAGTCACATATTCCAAAATGATGCTAAGGGACCGTCACAGTCCATTGGGCAATTTTGGCCAGTTACTTGATAGGTCATTTGCCTACTGAAAGAAACGTCCATTGTACACATTCCCATCAGCACACAAGTGTTGTCAAAAATATTTTTTAAATCGCAATAGTCGACTAGTCGAAAGTGTAAATGAAATAAGTCGCAAATCTTTTCTTCCGTATTGTGACGCACATCCAAGTGTGATGGATTATCAAAAACAGCTTGCAGGGGCGGGTTTAAACAGAATAAATGATTGGAGAAACCCTGCGTTGGTCACCAGAGAGAAGATAGTTTTTTGATTAGTTTTTGATTAGTTTTACGAGGACAAAAAGTCTTCTGAAAAATGAAACGCATGCACTTATGAATTGTTCACAATAAGGTCTATAATATGCATTTAGAAAATAAATGGGGTGAATTTTCATTACATGCCGACTTTAAAACTCTTTTTGTGTCAATTTCACCTTGATTTCAAAAGGAATTAAATGATCATATAACCCTGGTGTTTAAAAAAAAAAAAAAGAGTAGGTTACTCAGCCTGGAATTTTATCCTGAATGGTGGGAGAAAAACTGATATTTCTGATTCAGTTGGCTATAAAACCAAGACAAGTTTGTTGTTTGTTTGGCTAGACAAGAATAATCTATCTCAAGACCCACCAAAATAATTTTAAAGCATGAATGTGGGGCGGGGTGGGAGGCATTAGTTCACTTTAAAGCAGTTTTTTTTTTCCTTGTGATAGTATGAATGACATATAAGTTTAACTGCAATACAAACTTATGGTAGGCTACATTATCAAAAATTTTGATATTTAAAATAGCAGCCTTATGGCTGTTGAAATAATGTGATGAACACTGAGTAGTGTTTGTCTGCTGCCTCAATTGATTTAACCAGACATGGCAGAACAAATGTAAAGAAATGATTAAATAAGCTTAATCTTAACCAAAGGTTTGATATGACAAAAAATCTGAATATAAAAATATAATAAACTAATATTTTTATTTGACAGTTGGCCCAGGACCTAGAATTTCAATACTAATATTTATGCTACAAGTGTTGTTAAACATCGCGTTGTTCAGCGCAGGAAAAGCTTTCGTGCTCATGTGTGTACATGTGAAATACTTTTGAAATAAATAGAAGTAGATAGTAGAAAAATGCATGCGAGGGAACGCAAACAACGCACTCTTACGACACCCATATCTCTGAAAGACAACAGCGCTGTGTTAAACAGACGACAGAGATTCATGCGTTTCCCAAAAGCAGATCGTAGAACCATTGCCACCAATCAGCTACGATCAACTTAGCTCACAATGCTTTTGGGAAACGCAGCCTGAATCAGCCTTTCGTGATGTGTGAATTCTCAGGTGTAATGCGATCTCACGCAGAATGCAGAGCAGTGATTGGAGTAAACGAGTTTCTTCTTGTTAATAATGCGCACCGAACCGCTTAACGGACCGAGCCGCTCTGAGCCGCTGAAAATTGTTATCACAACATGTCGCACGCGCGCTTCATGAAAGACAATGCTGACATATTTATCTAATTAAATCGCAGCCTTTGCAATTCAAAAATCGCACTGACTAAGCAATATAGCGATTTCTATTTAACGTTGGTACATCGTGCAAAAAGTTTTTTTGTGTGTGTCATTCATGAAAAGTAAATTTAGCTGCAGCCAATAGTGACTGCGCGACCCACCTCTTCCCAATCTGCGACCCACAGTTGAAAACGCAACGGACCTTTTTCGCATAATTTCGCTGTAGTCAGTAGAGTAGTGATGCACGAAGCACAGCTCACACAGAAGTCGCTTTCAAAGTAAGCAGCTTTCTGTTTGTAAATCCTGCAAGTTTGCATGACTATCTTGGACCTGATGCGCAATCTGCATGTGGAAATTGTTTGCCCTTGCGTAAAATCGCAAGTCAGGTGGATTCCTTGAAATTACCATATTTCACTTTAAAAAATTTGCAAAGTAACAGTAAATGTGACCGCCCTTTAAATGGCAAAATCACCCCCACGTCCTCATGTTACTTACTTTCAAAATACACTTTTGAAATATTCATGAAATTAGATTGTGGACTGCAATTAAATGGACTGCAAGTGCTATTTCATGTTGACTTTACGCAGTAATATAAATCACAATTCATAGCATTTCACACCTCATAGAGGTTAAAGTGAAATTGTTTGACAGAGGATCCGGGATATTCATAGTTTCCATAGTTCCATAGTATTCATCAGTATAACTGACACACTCACTGTTGTCCAGTGTCTAGAAATGTACTGTCGCTCAGTGGGAAGCTTGTCATCCTTGACATTTGAAAAACAACCCACTGAAAATTCAGCATGTGCTGTGCATTACATAACCTAAGCATCCTTTAAAAGATGTGTTAGTGTACTGAAGATTAAGGTTTGGTTGACATATTAAGTGTTTTAACCATATATGTCTTTTTTGTGCGCATGTGTGTGTGTGTCGTCTCTCTACACCGCGTGTGTTTCCCACAGCAGTTTGACGGTGTGGGCTGTAACGGAACGTCGTCCTCCTTGATGGTGACTCAGGACTATAACGCACTGAAAGAGAACGAGATCTGTGTCACGCAGGGCGAGACAGTGCAGATACTGGCCACGAACCAGCAGAACATGTACCTGGTGTTTCGACCCGCTAACAGCCAATCACCAGCTGCGGAGGGCTGGGTCCCGGGACACATCTTGGGCCCCCTCACTAAACCCCTCATAGACACTACTGCAGACTCAAACATCAAGTAAGTGTCAGTCAATACTAACTGGAACTATGATTGGATTTTTTTTTTTTTCTTAAACTGCACGCCCGTTTTTGAACAACCTCCCCCACCCCATTCTGTTGGAACTAACCCGGATGCTTTGGACCATTTTGCACGGGAAGATTTGATTTTCTTCTTGAGCTTTTTTTCTGGGCTAGAAGTTAAAAACAAACAGATAAATGTTGAAAGGACTTTTAGCGAAGCCACGTCGTTGTTATTTTGTAGACTGAGGATTTGCCAAGAAAATCTTACATCAGTGTGGAAGTGGACACGTCTGGACACTTATTTCAGTTGCTAACACCATTTTCATTGTTTATTTGTTTTTTTGTTGATATGATTTTTCTTTTTGTTTTGTGTGTGTGAAAAGAAAAAAGAAAAAGTGAAAAGGAAGGCTGTCTGAAGGACTTGGCCTGTTTCTCCTGGCGGAGAACATATACTGTTGTCTATGGCAATTTTTTATAGATTGTGTATTTGTTTTAAGTATTTGTATTTTTGTATAGACTTTTCTTTTTTTTTCTTCTACAGGATCACATGTTGGCCATTTACTGTACATACTGTTGGTTTGTTTACTGTTTGTAGCACATTCCTGTAAAGAGCCTTTTGCACTATTTAAGTGAATCTTTATTAATGAAGTCAGGTTTGTGCAATAGAACTACAGTTGCAATGTTGTAGTGTAACTAATGATTTGAAATGTATTATATTAAATATGTAAAATAAAATTTTGACATGCGCATGACTTAACACGGCTTAGTCAAATAGACTGCTTTTGTTTTAACAAAATAAAAGTGCCAAGTGAATGCTAATAGTACATTTGAAGAAATCCTTCATTGTGTTTGCAGTGTAGAAGTGGTGCATCTTATTTTTATTATGTCTTTCATTTGTTTTATTTCGTAATGTAGTGTGTAGAACACTTATTTTGCGTTTGTACTAACCTCCGTGGTCCTTGACAGTGTGACAGGTTTGTGTGTGAAGCAGAATTTACTGTGAATGATATGAATGATTGCTGTTCTCACACAAACCATGTGTCCACCATGGTGTAAGGATGTAGATTTATATACATACACTATCCTTCCAATTTTTTTATCCTTCCAAGTCTCTTCTGCTCGCCAAGGCTGCATTTAGTTGATCAGAAATACAGTAAAAAAACATTAATAATGTGGAATATTATTACTATTTTAAATTAACTCTTTCTATTTGAAAATATTGTAAAATGTAATGTATTCCTTTGATGGTAAAGCTGAATTTTCAGCAACATTTCTCCAGTCTTCAGTTTCACATGATCCTTTAGAAATGATTGCTCAAGAAACATTTTTATAATCATCAACATCGAAAACAGTTGTGCTGCGTAATGATTTTGCGGAAACTGTAAGACATTTCTTTCAGGATTCTTTGAATAGAAAGAAAAAAAAACTGAAACGTTGTCAAATGTCAAAAACAATGACTTTACTGCCCCTTTTGATCAATTTATTGGATCCTTGCTGAATAAAAGTATTAATTTAATATTACTGACCCCAAACTTTTGTTAATATAATAAAATGAAGAATGATCTGCACAAGATTATGTAATACTGAAATACAGTGTAAGATAATATTTGGGCACATTTAAGAATACTCACTAATTTAAGTTATGTCACTCTAATTTAAGTCACTTATGAACATTTGAATGCTGTACTTGATTGTCCCAAAACTTTTTGAGGCTTCTATAAATGGAACTGGATGATGATAAAAATGGGTTAACAACACTGAGTGTCTCTGTTTGCCGTTTCTTTTTTTGGCCCTCCCTATTTCCCTCCTGAAATAATTTATCCCCTCAAGCACTTTAATTTGCTTTTCCCCGCTGCTAGATTTGCATTTCCACCAGCGTGTGTGGGTTTGACAACTTGATGTTTTGACACAACAGGAAATCTCTCTCGTGGAACACACTTCGCGCTCGCAAGCGTGCAGAGAAGGACAGTGCGCCCCTCAAAAGTGACATAAAAGTTGAGAATGGACTGCGTAAGCCAAAGGAAATTCTCAGCAGCAAGGTCACTGAGAAAGTGAGTAGGAGGATGAGGGGTGTGTGCGCGTGTGTGTGTGTGTGTGTGTGTGTGTGTGTGTGCGCGTGTGCGCTGCATCCTCACCTGTGTGGAAATAAACACTGAACACGTCACTCCCCCCACTGGTGTTTGTCCAATGACAGCATGACACTGACAGAAACACACATAGTTTCAAATATTAGCTTTTGTTCCATTTTTTTAAAAGCCATTATATATTTTAATTAGAAAAGTTGAATGATTACGACATAATCTGCTAACAACTGCATGACTATAAATGCATAATGTATTATAATATTTATGTATATATATATATATATATATAAATTTTATCCCAATACTTCTCCATAAATTTATAAACATTTGTTTTATAAACTTTTCTTATTATTATCATTATTATGATTTGGTAAAATACTACAATATAAAAACTAAAAATTTTCTCAATTTTCCTATTTTGTTATTAATGATATGACTAAGTAGTTAATTTCAAAATGTAAGGATTGTTGTATTCCTGTCATTTTGGCCTGGGTTTCTTTCAGACTGTAAACTCCGTCCCGCTGTATTCCTGTGTGTGTGAGTGTGTAACATGTTTCTCTCTCGACCCGAACCACAGGAGTCCCGCAGCTCAGACGAGTCCGATTGTGAGGATGATCTAGACCCCAAAACTAGTATGGAGGTAGAGATACTGATCTCAATGCATGCTGCCCTGTAGATTTATATACTTTTTTATTTATTGGTAGTATTATTTTTTAATAAGCTGAATTGAATAGTAGATGGGTACAGCTTTTGAAGCTCTAAGTTGTTACTTACGTTGTAACCCCTTTTACATTTTATTTGGCCTAAGTTGTTGTTGGTAATTTAATTTTTTAAATATTTGTGTGGAGTGACTGGTATAAAGGGCCGTTCACACCACGGATGATAACTATAACGTTAACTGTAGCTATAAAGTTTTAAAGTATAAAGTAACAACACCAAGGAATGATATTGCTGAAATCACTTTCAGAACAACTTTTTTTACAGCTTATTAATGATAAAACATTGACATCCAATCCAAATTCAACCGACTTTAAAGAGCTTGAGCATTTGAATGGCAGACGACAGAACCACATGAGCTTATAATAAACAGAAAGTCATTGTCAGCTGGTGTGGATGCTAATATAGTTATCGCTATAATTATCCGTCTTGATGTGAACGGGCCTCAACCCTAGTGAAAAGCTTTTGCAATGTCTCGAAGAGTACAGCTGTCACATGATCTCAGTGAGTGCATGTTTAATTCATCAAAGTTCTGACTGGAGAAAGTGTGTTCAGTCAGAGGCCAATCTGCAAAAATCTGACAGAAGTATCATATATTTTTCTTCCATTTGTTGTCACTGTTGTACAGCAGAAAGACCAGGTGATGCCTCTACCAGAGAGGCGATTGGCTCTTATAACAGAAAGGCGGGAACTTCTTTTCTGACAGCCAGTGTGTGTTGCCTGTCAAATAAGAGAGATATTTGTGTTTGATATTACTCATTAATACATCTCACTAAATCTCAGTTGGAGTGCACTGGGTTTTAGAAATCACAAGCAGCGTGCTTTAATTGAATACTGTACTTCTCATTTAGGCCAATATATTTTGTTAGTAACAAAGTTACATAAGAGTTACATAATCAGAGTTACATAATCAGATTACTTTTTCCAAGTAACTAGTAAAGTAATGCATTACTTTTAAATTTGCAACAGAATATCTGTTACTTTGTTTTCCCAAGTCAAGTCACATTTATTTATATAGCACTTTTTACAATACAGATTGTTTCAAAGCAGCTTTATGGTGATAACAGGAAAATAATGCAACAAAGTTTGTTTCTAGAAGACAATAGCGTCACAGTACAGCTTAAATAAGTTCAGTGATGGTTCATTTTTGTTGTAAAAAAAAAGTTATTAATTCATGTATTGACTGACAGCTCTGATGGGAGAAGTGCAGAGCCGTTGTGTGTAAACATGATGGTTATTGTAGCTCTACTCATGCGTTTACTCGTCTCACTTGCATAAAAACAGATTCATTATTCCTCAAAATGAATAAAAACAGTAAAACGCAAACCTGCAATAATGAAATATGTTAAATTACACACATGCATTTAATCTCACTTTATTAAGCAATGCCTTTGCTGCTGACCTTTTATGATCCAATTCAGCCATATTAATAAGCAAAAATGACTTTTGATAAACATCACACTTGTCTTTCTTTCTTCTTTGTTATTGCTGAGCGAAGGTTGTTAGGCTGTGTCCAAAATCGCCCCCTATACCCTTAATTAAATAGGGCACTATTTGTGGGCGCAGCCATTGTAGTGGTGTCCGAAACCATAGTGGATATTATCCAGCGCACTCATTCAATCCCACAATGCACCGCAATAACGAGTGCACAACTGATGTACACTCAACAGCTAGAGAATACCCATAATGCACTGTGAGAGTCACGCGCTAAATGAATTCCCGCTTCTGACCAGAAGATGCAGCTGAATCATCCATCCATTTTCCAAACCGCTGGTCCAATGTGGGTACAGCGTAATATCATATAGGTATAAATTCCTTTTAATTGATTAGCATACATAAACCGTCATTAAAAAATCGAATAGTTTCAATGACAGATATCAAGATAAATCTTTTCATTACTACTGGAGCTGCCAGCTTGCTATGTTTCAAATGATTAATAAACAGCACAAAGCATGCAAAAGTGGAAGCTCTTCCGGCACACTCAGTGTCCGCACTCACTCATTTTCATTCACTCCTTCAGTGGACTATATTAGTGGAGTAATGTAGGGAATAGTGAATGAGGGTATAGGGGTAGATTTTGAACACTGCATTAAACTTTCTGGGTCTAATTCTTCTGCATTCCAGAATGACAGCAGCTGAAAGGTTTTTTGAACAGCGCCCTCTACTGAACCGGAGGGAATTTGCATTTCCTTCAGCCTGTGGTTTATTCATTTCACTTTTGGTGTAAAAGGGCCTTTGCATTTGGGAAAAATATAACTTCTTTTTGTTTTTTGTTATTATAAAACAAACAAGCAAGCCCAGGTGAGAAAAAGTAATGCAAACAAAAAAATAATTATTGCATTACTCAACATAAAAAGTAATCAAACTCATTACCCGAAAAATGAACTTCCCCCAACACTGTTTATATGGCAGAAATAGTACGAGTAGTATGCCATTCAAATCCAGCCAGTGTCTGTGTCTCTCATGTGATGGCACTGCCCTCTTCTGGCTTGTGCTAAAGTGACGCAACATAAAGCTTTTCTTCTGTATTTGTGTGTAGAAAATATCAGTGCTTTTATATGACCCTCTGAAATGCTGCATCTATGTATGCGTCTGTAACACTCATCTGTCTGTTTTGCAGTTGTTGAATCCTAATTTCATCCAAGAGGGTGAGTTTATGAATGTACAGATGCTGTGATGTTTGTCTGTATTTTTCACTAGTAGGGTAAGATGGGGGAGATGCACCCATTTTACTTTAACACATTTAGATATGTAGATAATTATGTGCAGGACAATGAGCAATGCATGAGCCAATGTGTCATTAAGGGTAATAAATAAAAATTTGCCCATTCAGTTCTTATAGCACAAAATGTAGCCTATAAATTACTTCTGATAACAAACTTTTGATGGATTGTGTGTGTGTCTGTGTGTGTGTGTGTGTGTGTGTGTGTGTGTGTCTGAATATGTATATATATATATATATATATATATATATATATATATATATATGTGTATGTATATATATATATATATGTATGTATATATATATATATATATATGTATGTATATATATATATGTATATATATATATATATATATATATATATATATATATATATATATATGTATATATATATATATATATATATATATATATATATATATATATATATATATATATATATATATATATATTATACATATGTGTGTGTGTCTTATTTGTATACAGGCATATGAATTTATACATATTTAATACACCATTTTTTAATTGAAGATGTGTCATAAAAGCAACACATTTAGCTTATACATCTTAATGCATAGCGAAAATCAATCAATCAAAAAACTGTATTTATAAAACATTTTAAACAACGGAAGTGGACCAAAGTGCTGTACAGAAAAATAAATAAAAGACATAAAATACATACTTTATACAGAGCATATAATACAAATAAACAAATCAAGAGACATAAAGCATAGGATATCTGAAAGATTTCTGAAATCTATCTCATGGAAATATTAAGAAATAACCCTATAAATATGTCAGATGTAGCTTGTTTTAGAATTTGAATTAGCCATGTGAAATTCTATATACTGTATTATTATGTGAATAAAAAAAAAATCTAGTCCAGGTGTATATGTGAATGTGTGGTATGCTATTCAGTTGTGTGTTTTAAGAAGTAAATAGTGCAGTGTGATTTGAATCATGTCTTGGCTCTGTAACACAGTGTCTCCAGAGTTCCTGACGCCTCTAGCGGACGTGTCGTGTGCTCTGGGGGAGACGGTGGTTCTGTGTTGTAAAGTGTGCGCTCGACCCAAGCCCACGATCACCCTGAAAGGACCCGATCAGAGTCTGCTGGTCAACAATAACCGATTCACTATCAACATCAGGTACAAATCCACAGTCAATCACAACACAGACTGTGAGCACATGAGTTGAGCTGAAACTCTTGGGAAAGGTAAAGAGTTGGAGATGTGTGTTTTCCATTTCCTTTAGTGTGTAATGTAGGCCTATCTGTTTGTTACGGTAACCGAAGTGCACAGTTTCAAAACTCATAGTTTCCCACAAAAGGGATTTAAGATTGATGAAATTAGGAATCAGTTGTTAAGATTTATTTATAACACTATTCCTGAGCTGTACAACCCACAAGTTTCAGCACATTTAATGGAGGACACTTTCCTGACCCTGAGAGAGTACAAGGCTGGCTATACACAAGTTGTGCTTGCGAAGTTGGCTCTGATCAATCCACATTGTCATAATCGGACTCAGGCTTAGACTGATATGGTAAAACAGAGGACATTAACTGTTTGTGTTTACAATAGCTTTAGAGGCCTTGGAAGCTGAAGCTTGTGATTTTGGTAAAGGGTGTAACTTTCCAGACAAATGCTTAATGTGTTTGTCCAATCACAGCGCACCGGGTCAGCTGGCCAATCAGAACACTCTGAGCATTTCGGAAGGAGGGGCTTAGTAGAAACCAGAACTCAGTCAGAGCGTTTCAGACAGAGTGGGAATAGAGGTGATGCAATAATTGACAGTTTGTGGAAAAGAAATGTGTTTTTTGAACATTCAAGCATGTTAACCTATTCTACACCCAATAAACAAAATAATTCACTTTTAAAATTGCATCCTATGACTAGGCTTGCCACCCGTCCCTTAAAATACGGAATCGTCCCGTATTTGTGAGATAAACAGCGCGTCCCGTTTTGAATCAATACGGGACGTGGTTTGTCCCGTATTTCCGAGTTGTCTTAAACGCATCATCCAAAATCATTCCACCCGCATTCTGTGAAGACTCGTCCTGTTCTACCCTTGATTGGGTAATACTCCCTGCCATTGTTGGTTTGATTGGTTTGTTTAATACCATCAGGTTCAGGGCCAATCAGAGTCAGAGGAGGGCGGGTCTTTTGGCAGAGAGTTGATAGCAATGCTAGAGCTCAGAGAAATCAAAGCACCGTCTCACAGTTCTTCATACCTCAAGCATCTCCCGAATCAGATAGTGTAGCCTAATGACAGTTTTTTAATCAGCTCAATAATGTTCTGATTAATTACGTTTTCATATGCTGCCTAATGCCCATTTGTTAAGAAATAATGTTACAATGTAAATTAATTATATCCATACATTATGGTAGGATTTGTTTATTATGGTTAAGGTACACAGTCAGACACATGCATTTTTTTAAATAAGAGAGAGATATATTTAATACATATTTAATAATAAAAATGTGCATGTGTGAAGAAAATGACTTATGCTTAACAAATCTAGAGAATTTCATCCTTTGATACTATATAATTAACAATAGGTCTGAATACATAAATAAATAAATACATAAATAGATTTTCTTACCAATAATAAAAATAGTGTTATAATTAAATTTAGAAATGTTTGTAGATTATAGGTTATTTATGTGTGGTATCACTGTTTGGATGGTGTTACATGTTTGAAAGAAACAGCTACTCAGTGCTGCACGGAGTGACACGAAGTACACTTAACGCCTAACATAGTCCAATACTGCACAGTACTACTGGTCTAATGATGTTTTTGATGTTCAACATCCTTTGCTAAAGTCAAAGTTTTTTCCAATCAAATTTAGTATTTGTTTGAGTATCAACGCATTTGTTTAATTTATAGTGAATAAGTTATGGATCTGTTAATTTAATAAGTTAATAAAGTATGGTTAACATCTCACATACAACTCAGACGAAAGGCAAATTTTTTTTGGTCTCATTGTCACACTTTGTTAACGTTGTTTGTGATAGAGAGTGATTGCATATATTCACACTGATTTCAATAGCAGATAGCTAATTATAATGTCCATTGGTACTGATCTTATTACTTTCCTGAAAATATGTTTTGAGTTATGATATATCACCATTGGCATACCGTCGGGCCTGTGGTCATTGTGGCCCCCAGGGCTTTGGCCCCCGCTGCTTTTTTTTTTCCCTTCTCCCCACCCACTGCTACAAAGATCTGTTTGTTATTACATCACATCTTTAACTCTCTATGGAGAACATAAAAAAAGTTCAAACACATCCCTAAATCTGATACTCAAGTGTGTTATATGACTTATTGTATGACTTTTGACCCATTTCCTGTTATATATGCAGAATGTTGATTTTATATTTTGCAATAGTAGGTTGTTTTTGTGCTGAATAAGCTATTTTATATGACAGATGCTTGTCATGTGTAAATCGATTTGTAAATATAATTGGCTTAATTGTGTCATTTTTTTTATCTGAAAATAACTTGCTGTGTCTGATCCACTTTAGGGATACGGGTGATATAGTGTTGAAGATCTGTAATCTAATGCCACAGGACACTGGCATCTACACGTGTGTGGCTGTGAATGATCACGGCACAGCCTCCTCATCTGCATCTATTAAAGTACAAGGTGAGAAGACGCAAAGAGAAATAAAGTTGTGTGTTGTAGATCTCGGTCATCTGTAATCGCAGTTGTTTTGTGGTCCAGGTATCCCAGCAGCCCCTGCTCGACCCGTGGCTCAGGAGGCCAGCAGCACTGCAGTGATAGTCCACTGGCTTCCTCCAGTCAGCTCAGGAAACTCCACCATCTCCAGCTACACTGTGGAGTACAGGCAGGAAGGTAACCCATTACACGCTGTCAAACACTGACAAACATCCACTGAGAGAACTACTGCCTGAGATTTCTGTTGTAATGAGAGACACTTAGGCCACATCCACACGAAGCCAGAGCTTTCCCTATCCGATCTTTTTTTTTCGTAAACACAGCGTCGTTTTAAGAAATATATGCATGCGCACGAAACTACTGAAACCGACTGAAAACGATGTGGTATACATGCCAGACCAGTATGTGGCGCTGTAATTCTGCCACAGAGATACACTAAACAAGGAGAAGAAGGCTTGGAGCATGCTCATAAGCTTGCGCGCTCTATACGAACCCAACACGACAGCGGTGTGTGACTAATGCTGACACGTGGTGTGATGACATCATCGTTTCACAAAATGTACGGATTGGCCGTACACACGAGTTTCAGTGTCCCAAAACGCCGGATCCGTCTGGACGAAACGCCGATATGATACAAAATTTGTACGTATACAGCTAAACGCGTCTCCGTGTGGACAGGGCCTTAATGGGGTCATGTTGCTCTTTTGAAATAAAAGATGTAGGCTACAATGTAGAAATAAAACTCTCTACTCTCACATTCACATCCCTCCCCAATCCACCAACAACACTGGTTGAAACTAAACAGCTCTGTGCCTTCACAACTGTGAGCACATTAACACTATGATTGCCCACATTTACATATCATCACCTATTCTGTGTTCAGATATTTAAAGGGGCAGTAAGCAATTTCTCAGAATCACTGTTGATATTTGAAATCACCCCTACACACCCCTCCCTTTATTGCTCCGCCCCCAAAATTCACGAATACGCAATGCAGGAGTGGATGTCTCTTTATCATATAGCTGAAGCAAAGCAAAATAATGCTTCATGAAAAAATAAAGTCAAGATGTCAAACAAATGGCAAGGAAGAGCAAAAACATGAATATGTAGTTCACAAGAGTAGCTAGAGTTTGTTGTTAGCCACCAGTAACACCAGCTGCCAGGGGCGTAGCAAGCTTTTCAAAAGTGCGGGGGATGGATGTGGTCAGGGCCCTGATTAAGAATTCAGAGGGCACAATGTCTTGTTGGCCCCTCCTTATGCAGGACAAATGTAGTTTGTCCAAGGACCTTTAAATTTGGCATTAACATTATGCTGGGGTAAAGTTCATAAATGATCGTTCTATCCCATTGGTTTTTGTAAAACTATGTTGTGTGGACCTCTGTCCCTCTAGGGGGGTTCGGCAGTGACGTGCGTTGATGTCTTAAAGAGGCTAGGCACTGAGTTATGAAAGCCAGATTACCTGATTTATTGTTTAGGCTAATAATACGTAATAACAGTAAACGTTACGCACAAATGCAGCATAACAAGAAATGTACAAATCAGAATGTATACCGTGTGCTCACTCACTCTCTCTCACTCTCTCTCTCTCTCTCTCTCTCTCTCTCTCTCGCACACACACACACACACACACACACGCAAGCGCGGCACAGGCACACACCGGTAGTTAATGTCCACTCCAGCATCAATACAAACCATTCTTAATCCTTAATTTTTGCACAGCGGCCAATTATGTCTGTCAGCAAAAGTAAAATCACACACTGCTCAATTGAATATGAAGGCAAATGGCTTGCATTAATTCAACCACATTTATCAATTCAATATTAAGCCCAAAATAGTTTTTGACTCACCAATCAGTAGATTATTTGTAGCCTACATAAAATCCATCCGCCGCTCTTTCCTCATAAAGACATCGATCACAACTTTGTAAAACTCGTCTTTACGGCCTTCAGTTGCTGCACTAGTCTATCTAAGGCTGGCGTAGACCTCCCTCTTGCTATTAACTCAGATTTTGAATTAAAATCGAGCTTGAAAAAATTTCTTAACTCTGTGATCACGGCCGGTGCTGTCATTTTGACTTTGAATTTGATTAGGCATAGGCTAGCTGTGGTGTAATGACGTTAGCTACGCAAATGTGTCCAGTAATATCTCGATTTTAATTGGTCCATGTTTGATATGTAACGTAGATGGGTACAGGCATAGCATATTTACGTCCAAAGGCACAGCAGAGTTGTGCTTTTTGCCGTACATGTTAAAGAATACAGGATCGAAGTGCGCATGCGCAACATGGGTTTTTCGCTTGTCGTCTGCAATGAATGGACCGTAAAAGCACTGCTTATTCTACCATTTGTTTGTTATTTGATTATGCGTAACTGCTACATTTGTCATCGTAACGTCTAGACAATTGGAATAACACCCATATTGCATACATAAATCACAAGCATAAACAGTAAAAATACAAGTTTATTATTTATTAAACATTCTTATTTTTGAATTTTGGCAGGGTAGGCAGTGCCTAGTTTGCCTACCCAGACCGCACGTCACTGGGGTTTGGGGGCATGCTCCCCCGAAAGAAAATTTTGTACATTTGAAGGTTAAATGCATCAATCTGGTGCACTCTGAGAGCTCAAAATTAAGAGCTTCAACTTCGACCCATGAACTGTGCACATTGAACAAAGAAAAAGCATTGACTTGTACCTAAAGAGAGCTCAAACTTATTTTTAGTTATGATATAGAGTCTCAGTCTACATTACATTATCACTGGTGTTTTAGAATGCCAAACATTTATTATAATAATATAATAATGATTTATATAATTATTCCTATGATGGAAAATCCATATAGCCTATAAATGTGTGCAAGCCTACTGTATGAAAATGAATATTTCAAAATTAAATTTTATATTACGCTATAGAATAGGAAAATTACAATACTTTTGTCCTAATTTCTTCACTTGCAAGAAATAAACCCTTGAGTTTTTATTTTGGAGAAAACACCAGATCACCATGCTGAATGATCGCGTGAGCAAAGTGCGCACTTTTCTTTAAATCACGCAGCACAAACAGAATGCCTACTTAAATAAAGTATTGTGCTGTTTAGTCTAAAAAACGAAATATAATACCGAAAACACTCGACATATCATAACATCTTCCCAATCCCAAACACATATCAAGCTTATTTAAAAACCTCGAAAGCATAAACACTCATTCAAAGTACCTGGAAAAGGGAGATGTAAATAACCATAAGTTCCCGCGTCCTCCAGCACGAGTTGACTGAAAAATCTAACACACCAAAAGAAGCGGGACTTAAGGAAGAACAGCCAATCATCAGCCGGTCACACTCAGAGCTGTCATGTTTGAGAGGGAGGGGGAGAGGAGACGCAGCGAGTGCAGACACAGAGCGGCCAGAGAAACGGAGGATCGACTGTAGTGAGGCGTTTGTGCAAAACTGCGGAAAAACTGCAGAAAAAGAGCGGGTGTTGAACCCTCTCACAGGGAAAAGTGTGGGTGTTAAAACACCCACATCCCCCACGGGTGCGACGCCCCTGCCAGCTGCAGACAAACAGTGACACTCAAAACTGTCCTGTTACTATAGCTAACAACAGCATATCTTGATTCGATGAAACATAGCAAAACCAATGTTAATCACGTATAGTGAGCTCTTGCCCTTCATTTCCCAGTGATATTCCTCTGATCTCTTTTGTCATGTCTTTCAGCCATTTCTCTTTCTACAGTCTTTCTTCAAATCTCTCTCTCTCTCTCTCTCTCTCTCTCTCTCTCTCTCTCTCTCTCTCTCTCTCTCTCTCTCTCTCTCTCACTATCATGAGTGTATCGCCCCCTACTGTTGATTGGCTATAAGTGTGTTGTGGTTCTCGGTCTGATCCACTTTCAACAGTGTTTCTCAGAAATCACTTACTGCACCTTTAACCTGCCCTGTTGAACAATAGTGTGAATCATTTGCAAAAAGTTACCAGTCTTAACATAAAACATTTACACTTTCGTACAAGTTTTGAGTCTGTAAAATCTTATGTTTTTGAAAAAAATATTTTATGTTCACCAAAGCTGCATTTATTTGATCAAACAAACAGTAAAAAAAGTGAAATAGTGTTACAATTTATACTGTTATAAAAATAGTTAGATATTTTAAAATGTAATTTATTAATGATGGCAATGCTGAATTTTCAGCAACCATTACTCCAGTCTTCAGTCACATGATCCTTCTGAAATATGTGCTTATTATCCTTATTATTAATGTTGAACATAGCTAATTAAGATTGTGTGGAAAATCGTGATACTTTTTTTTCCAGGATTCTTTCACAATTAGAAAGTTTTAAATAGCAGAATTTCTGATATAGAAACCTTTTCTAACAATGTAAAAGTCTTTACTTCTCAGTTTAATGGATCCTTGCCAAAAAAAAGTTTTAATTTCTTGAAAACAAACCCTGACCCCTAACTTTTGAACAGTAGCGTACATAAGAAAATTCTTAAAGGTACAGTACTATATTTTTTTAGTGCAAAGAACTTTGACAGGAATAAATACATTTCTACAGAAGTATATAATATAGCATCTTTATCCAGGTCCATGCATACTTTTTTGTCTGTGAAGTTAATCTTATGACATGGATGTGTGTCATATCCATGTTTTAATCATCCAGCTTTGGGTTCACAAATGTGTGTGTCTGATCTTGTGTGCAGACTCTCTGGTGTGGCAGAAGTCGGTGGTCTCCACTGCAGATGTGTGTGTGAAGATTGAGAATCTGATTCCTGGTGGGCACTATCAGTTCAGGGTCAGTGCCAGTAACCCCTGGGGCATCAGCCCACCCAGTGAACCCTCAAACATGGTGACTTTACCCAGCACAGGTGAGGACAATCAAATCAAACAGAAGTGCTTCATCAAAGTCAACTACCTTCCTTTCTCATACACATTCACACAGATTTGTAGTGATATAAGGATACATAAATCATGACAATTTTTCATTTTCAGGTGAACAATACACTCTTGCATACAGTATCTTACCGATTCTATCAAACACACTCAGGCTGCCATTTAACGTCAGTCACTTTAATATTTTTATAAACATTTTAGAATATGGTTTGCCATTTATTAATACAATTTACTTGTACATTTGATGGTTCAGTAGTTTTAATATCAGTTGCTTTAATACTTTTAGAAATATTAATTCGAATTGTTATTTGTTTATAGTATTTTTAATACTATTTAATTGCTATATTAACTTTACTTAAGTATGATGGATACTTTACACAACTCATAAAAAATATGAGTGAAACAAGATACATTTACTTGAGAAGTAACACTACATAAGATATTAAGACTTGCTTTCAATACAGGTTCTAAAATATACAGCATCTAAAATTAAAAAAAAATCCCCAAAAATGTCCAGTATCTAAACTAATAAATTAAGTTGTTAATTTCCTTTAAAAAGAAGAGGAAAATCTGACAGTATAGTAAGACAAAATATACTGGAACTTATATTCAAGAAATAATATATGAAACGTTTTAATATTTTAGGGATTGTTGCTTCTCACAAAAATACTCATTAAGAATATGATTTTTTGTAGTGCAGTTGATATCAGTAGAGTTTGATCATCACAAACACACTGTAAACAAAGCACACACATATTGGGTAAAATTATGGCTTTAATTCATTTGCACTATTTTAACTAGTTGTATCTATACCTTTCAGTTTAGAATGAAATACATATAATAAATAAACATTTCTCATATTTAAAAAAAAAAAAATTCACTGAGCTTGCAATCTGAGATCGACTTCTCAGCATACATGCGATGCTGCCTTCCATTTTAGTAAAGTATCTATAGAAAGATGCATAATTAGGCCGCTAATACCGCAACATATATGATGCCTGTATTGTTTTGGTAAGCAGTACTGGGTTTTAGAACAGAACTGAGTCTTCTGTTCCAAACATTTTTCTTATCCTCTATTTTTTTTCTCTTTCTCTCTTTCATCAAGCCTCAACATATGACAGCACTGGAATCCAGTGGAAAGACAACTTTGAATCTGCGTTCACAGAAATATGTGAAATTGGACGGTAAATATATAAATTTTACCTTCATTAAAAAGCAGTCTAACACGATTCATCCTGTCAGTAACAAACTCTGGCATTTTTTTTAATATCTTCTCTGTTTCAGGGGTCGTTTCTCAGTGGTGAGGAAGTGTCTCAGTAAGGCCAGTAAGAAGGAGGTTGCCGTGAAATGTGTCAATAAGAAGATGCAGAAGAAAGAGCAGGTTGCCCATGAGGCCGATATCCTGCGTCATGTCCAGCATCCCCAGCTGGTGGCGCTGATTGACACCTATGAGTCACCCACGGCCTACATGCTGGTTCTTGAGCTGTGAGTAAACCCATTTGGAAAGCACTTCCATTGACACAACAGTTATGGGCCTAGACTAGACAAATCACTTGTCTAGACAGCAATTAGGCCAATCCTGATGAACATCAGAGTGGCCTATGGTAGTATGAAGTTAGCCAATCATATTAAATACATGTAGAACTATTGATAGTACAAACAGCTTGTTTTGTTCTAATGTTCTAATAAAATGATGGCGTACAGTTAATGATGACTGTTTTAGTATTAAAAAAACCCTTCACAAGTATGATGACAGTTGAACTTCAAGGAAAAAGATGCTACAGAAGTGTAGAATATGAGAGCTTATCTTAAAAATGATCAATATCTTTAAAGCGAGATCTTCAACCCTGCTCCTGGGGACCCAGTGTCCAGCAACGTTTATTTCCAGCCTGCTTCAGCACACCTGCCTGTGTATGTCCAGCTGATCCCGAAGAGCTTGATTAGCTGCTTCAGTGTGTTTGATTAGGGTTAGAGCTAAAGTCTGCAGGACAGTGGGGCACTATAGGGCACTATTTGTGGGCGCAGCCATTGTAGTGGTGTCCAAAACCATAGTGGACGCTATCGAGTGCACTCATTCAATCCCATAATGCACCGCAAAAACGAGTGCACAACTGATGTACACTCAACAGCTAGAGAATACCCATAATGCACTGTGAGAGTCACGCGCTAAATGAATTCCAGGGTCTGACCAGAAGATGCAGCTGAATCATCCATCCATTTTCCAAACCGCTGGTCCAATGTGGGTACAGCGTAATATCATATAGGTATAAATATAGGTATCATTTTAAAATGATTTTTAAATTGTTTACTTAAGGTTTATACATGGTTTCCATTACAGAGTTTAATATAAACCTTTTCATTTCTATTAGAGCCATTTTAAATGATCATTAAACATCAAGCACAAAGCATGCAAAAGTGGCAGCTCTTCCGGCACACTCAGTGTCCGAATTCACTCAGTCGTTTTCATTCACTCCTTCAGTGGACTATATTAGTGGACTAACGTAGGGAATAGTGGATGAGGGCATAGGAGGTGATTTTGAGCACAGCCTTATCTTCAGGAGTAGGGTTGAAGACCTCTGCTTTAAAGGGATAGTTCACCCATTAACAAACATTGTGTCACATTTTCACACTCATGCATTCCAAAACTGTATGACTTGTATAACACAAAGACCATAAAATAATAAGAGTGTAGTAGGCATGAGTCCTAAAACCCAGATACAAGTTCAGAATTAGCATAAAAAAAAGAAAGACATGCATTGATGTGATCATATTTATGTTTTCAGTGTTGAAGATGGACGTCTGCTGGACTATCTAGTGGCTCACGATGAGCTGATGGAGGAGAAGGTGGCGTTCTTCATTAAAGACACACTGGAAGCTCTGCAGCACCTGCACACATGCAGAGTAGCTCATCTGGACCTCAAGGTGAAACATTATACCACCACATCAGCATATTTAGATTTTATTTAGTGAAAAGTAGTAGTTTAGCAGACACGTATCCACAAAGCCGCTCCTTAGCAACTGCACAGCAACACTAAACATGCAGGAGCGTGCTAAAAGCCTAAATAAAACCAAAGACTGTATATATCAAGACTGTTCACTTATGTTACTATGAATGGGAGAAACTGCAATGCAAAAAATATGATGTATCTAATACAGAAAGTCCTGAATACTAAATAAAAAAGTCAATCGGCAAAGCTCCTGAGACTGCACATTGGGGGGACCGACCTGAAAGATACACTACTTAATGTTATTTGAGCATAAGAAACAACATTTAAGAGACTGCTCATGTCAGATGTCAGGTCTTGCATAACCAAAGTAGCTTCCAACATGGCGGCCAAGTGAACTGACTTTCTTTGCGAGGGACTTTGATCAAATCTGCTAGAAGCCTGTATCTAGCAGCAGTCAAATACCAACATTCTGGCAATCATCCACATCACGCTAGCATTTTGAGTTTTGTACAAGCAAGCACCAAGTATGTAGGTATGTGACCACTAAAACAGAGTTTAAAAACCTAGTGCAGAGTCTTAAAAGTCTCTTTCTTGTTCCTCAGCCTGAAAATCTGTTGGTGGACCTCCACGTGCCGGTGCCATGCGTGAAGCTCTCGGATCTGGGCGACGCAGTGCAGGTTTCGGGTCACCGCTACGTGCACCTCCTCTTGGGGAACCCTGAGTTTGCCGCTCCAGAGCTCATCCAGGGCACCCCGGTGTCCCTGTCTACAGATGTGTGGAGTGTAGGGGTGCTGGCCTACGTCCTGCTCAGCGGAGTCTCCCCGTTCCTGGACGAGAGTCTGGAGGAGACCTGCGTCAACATCTGCAAGCTGGACTTCTGCTTCCCCGAGGAGTACTTCTGCGGCGTCAGCCAGGCCGCCAAAGACTTCATCGTGTCCACGCTCAACCAGGACCCCAGAAAGAGGCCGAGCTCTGCCTCGTGCCTGCAGCACCCGTGGGTCAGCGCTCATAGTGGAGATTACTCCAAAACACCACTGGACACCGTCAGACTTGCTGCGTTTATCGACAGACGCAAACAGCTACATGGAGTCAGACCTGTGACAAACGTTAAAGGACTGGTCAGCAGCAGCATGGGACACACCTTATGAGGCGATGGGCTAAAGATGGGCATTCTTCAACATTAAATATCATTTACATTATATCATATCGTTTGGAATGTGCACTTACTGTACACAGTGTTTCCTGTAGAGATAATCGCCTGCTCTGATGACTTGTGACCCTCGGAGATCAACACTTTTGAGACCATTAGTGATTAATAGATTGAGAAACTGCAAGGACACTGGAATAGCTATAGGAGTAGTGGCCTCATTAATTGTCATATGTGTGGGAGTGGCTTAGGGGGATTTGTTGTAGAACTTTGAGAGTCTTAAACAGACCAATAGTTGGGTGTTGTTGTATGTTCAGTTGTATTGAGAGAGTTTACAGGAAAAGTTAAACCAAAAATTAGAATTCTGTCATCATTTACTTATGTTGTTCCAGACCTGCAAAAAAAGGAAGTTTTGATGAATGTTTATGCTAAGCAAATGGAAAAAAAAAACTCATTTGTGTTCACATATTCAAATATGGCACATCAGGTGTGTCATCTATGAGCCCGTTCACATGTGGTCACGTCTCTTTACTGATCGGATAGCTATTTGTTCAAACGGTTCCTTTTACACTTGGCCACATAAATGTGTCTTCACAAACAAATATAAATCCGATCTTCAATTCCCCCTCTAGATACAAATTTAACAGTTCACGTCAACATATGTACTGCATTTTATTTATCAGCTAATTTCACGATTAAAGACTGCAATAGGATGTACAAAATGCACAAATATGTAATGCTATTGATAAAAAAAAAATCTTCCACCAAGCAATATAATTCTTCAGGAGCTGAATAGTTGGCAAGCAACAGGCACAGTGGCACAGTAATACTGATGTAATGTGGTCAGAGGTGTATGTTTGTAGAGTCATTTACAATGGCTTCAAACGCGGAGCAACTATTCATAATCAAGGACCGGAACAATTTGTTTTATGAATATGACTTAAGAGCTTCATTTTGAAGATTTTTTGGCGAAGATCAACAGAACAGTCTTCAATTGTATGATACGTTTAGCTCATATTTGGAGCTCAATAAGTATCAGTACTTCTCAAATTCAAATACTGGCTTGGAGCGACATGAGAGTAAATAAACGATGACAGAATGTGATAGAATGTGGTTAGGTGTGAAGAGAAATTTAGTTGTCTATCATCTTGCAGCAGATATATTTTTCATGGATTCATTAAGATGAATGAAAGAATGTAGAATATTTGACAGGTTATTGTACAAATACATGCATGTAGAAATGACAGAACATCCACCAGTAAAATGTAATCTATTCAGTTTACATAGTATAGGGTCATGGGTGTCATCATTGATGTCATTTAGCATAATGAGAATGATTTTGAATCTTAAAATAGAAAAAAATATGAATTGAACAAATTCATATTCAAAACTGTTTTCTTATTTCTCAGCAAAGTATTGTCATTTCAGTTATTAAACCTCAGCAGTTCAGCACTTATTTACATTGCCGTTCAAGATTTGGGGTTGAGATTTTTTATTTGTTTTTGAAAGTCTCTTTTGCTCACCAAGGTTGCATTTTTTTTTTATCAAAAATACAGTAACAACAGTACTATTGTGAAATATTAAAACAATTTTAATATATTTTAAAATGTAATGTATTCCTTTGATGCAAAGATGAATAGCATCATCACTCCAGTGTCACATAAGGCTGATTTAGTGTTCAAGAAACATTTCTTATTATTATCAATGTAGAAAACATTTTTTTACAGGATTCTTTGATGAATGGAACGTTTAAAAAAAGAACAGCTTTTATTTGAAATAGAATTGTTTCTTGCTGAAAGAATATATGTATTTCTTTTAAAAAAATCTTACTGACCCCAAACTTTTGAACAGCACTGTAATTTTTTTTTTTTACAAAATATTTTACACGTTGTCAAAGAAGAAACCACCAGAAGCCTTTTACTCCCATTTATTTAATAAACACATTAATGTATTATAGGAATGTCCAACTATTTCATGTGTTATACGTTTATGTTTGACTACATAATTGTTCTGTGTGTTGTATGTGCAGTCAGATTTGTAACATGTCAAACTGTCACATATCAGCTTTGACAGTCCAGAAGCACATAGTCCATTAACACTTTCAGTTGATAATGTGACGATATCAGTGAACACACTCTAAATACACATATTTGCCATCAATAAGGAAGGCTAATAGAGAAGTTCAGTGAGGGCCGGTGAATTATCACACAGCGGGGCAGTATTAAGACTTTACAGCATGACAACCTGTGAATACTGCATTGGGACAATCGCTATATCTCATGTTTAATCTCATCAGCTCCTGCTGTTTAAAGCTTCTGCTCTGTATTAATAACCTCTGTAATATCATCATCATCATCATCATCAGGGTTGGGCCATGTTTTATTTCAGCACATCTGAAACAAACAACATAAAAATAATAGGAATGTAATTTCAGTCATCAGTAGCTGTCATCCAAAGCATCTCAGGAGATCTCTAAAGAATGAAGCCAGATCTGCTCATTGCATCACTATTTCATGCATATACCCCTGCAAAAGGATTGTATAGAAGCCTGTGTGTAAAATTTGCGGAAATATTGTTTTATTGAATCATATGGGCTGTTTGTTTGTTACTGAATGTTTAATAAATCGTGCTTTGTTTTTAGAAAAACTGTTTTCTTGTTTTGTTTTTCTTTTTTTTTGAAGTTCATCTGAAGGTGGTTTTATAAATGTTAGCATGCAGTCTTAATATTATTTTGGTGTACTAATTATTATTTTAATATACAGTATTATAATGTTAATATACATTTGCACGATATGAAAGTACAAGTTTATTTCCAATTACATACCGTGCATAACAAAATTCAATTATATAAGATTTATACAAGAATTATTAACAGGCATTTGTAACACGAATGCCTGGTTTGACAGATTAAGCCAGGATCAGGCCTTCATTCAATTAGGACATTTAAGTATCTTATAAATGTGCCTTAGAAAAAATTATAAACGTTACTGGTGTGCATCTTGAGACAAAATAATGAAACTGACATATTTTGAGATATGTCAGTGCAAGTTGCTTTCAGTTAAAACAGCTCAAACATGCATTTTAGTCTGGGACTAGGCTTAAACCTCATCTGTGAAACCAGGGTTATGTGAAAATATGCGATGCACTGTGTGTTCTGACACATTTCTATAGTAATGTGTAATCGGACCAGTTGAGATTGGACCTTCGGCCCCCACATGCATCAGTGAGCCTTGGGCGCCCATGACCCTGACGCTGGTTCACCCGTTGTCCTTCCTTGTACCACTTTTGGTAGGTATAAAAACTGCATACTGAGAACACCCGACAAGACTTGTCATTTTGGAGATGCTCTGACCTAGTCAACTACCCGTCACTGTCTGGCCATAGTCAAAAGCCCTCAGATCTTTTTGCTTGCCCATTTTTTCTGCTTTGAACACAATTAAGGAATTGACTGTAGTAACTGACTGTTCGCTTGCTGTCTAATATATCCCAGCCTTGATAGGTGCCATCTTAAAAAAAAAATCAATGTTATTCACTTCACCTGTCAGTGGTTTTAAACGGAAGATGTAAAAAGGGTATGATGCTCCTGATTGGTCTGTTTTGCTTCTCCGAAGAGTGAATATGAGAGTGTATAATAATGTCCGAGATGCAGGGATGGATGGATGGATTGAAGATAGATGAAGTCGGGGCAAATTCTGAGCATCGCAGGAAGCTGAAAAATGAAAGCAGGAACAGGAATACAAGGAATAAGCCTTTACAAGGTGATACGCTTTAAAACATTTTCAGCCAGTTAAGTATGCAGAAAGCATGCTTGGGGCAAGGCAATTAAGGATCGCTTCTTAAGAAGCGTTAGTGAGATTTTTAGTTCAGCGGGGTTAGTTGAACACAGTTCGAAAACAGTGGGACCGGTGTTTGGATGAATGTTCGAATCTGGAGCCAAGAGTCTGAATTTCTGAAAAGAGAAGCGAGACAGTGAGTCAGCTATGAGATTGAGGAGTCCAGGTATGTGAGCATGCTCAGAGGACAAACTGGTGTTGAGCAGAAATTAGAGTGAGCCTGCGCATGAATGAGTGGATGAGTGTTGATTTTCTAAAATCTAGACCATTCGTGCCCTCAAAGAATGGTGGCTATGATTCTTCTTCTTCTTTCTCTATTTATAAAGCACAATTAAATACAACAACAGTTGCCCAAAGTGCTGTACAAAGAACTTAAATATAATACTAATGATACATAGAATAAATAATACAAAAATAGCATACATACAAATAAACACAAACTCAGAGTAAAACATGCCTCAGCACCTAATCGAGCACCTAATTCAACCATGTTTTAAAAATGAATATTGCAAATGTAATATGTTCCACAGTTAAGGTGCAGTGACTGAAAAAGCCTGAAGTTTCAGGCTATGGCCATATGTTATCTATGTTATGAGTAGCAGAGATATAAAAGAGAGCGGGGGCCTCCCCTCCGCATGCACACTCTCACATTCTGCTGACTGTGCCTTTCTTGCAAGAAACAAACCATTGTAATCACTGATTGACCATTTTGTCTCTTATTCAGAATTATTTATTTGCAACAACAATTTGGTGTCAGAAGTGTGATTACTTGGATGTGCCTTTCGGATCCGAGAGTGGACGGTGACTGATCATCCTGAAATCGAGAGATTCAGATCTACCCCGAACAGATTAAGGGAGAGGGGCCGGCCGCCGGGGCCTGGGAGGGACACCATTGGAATCGTAAAATAACTCAAGTGGCACTGAGAACTGGGTAAGAGACAAACATAAATTATTCTAAAATAATTTATTTATTCAAATGTATTGGGTAAATGGAGAGATGAAACCATGCGGATGCCCTGGGTCTGTGGTAGAGTAGTGAGTTTGACGTGTAATTAAACTCGAGGTCGGAACCAAATCGGTTTATGTGGTGTGCGGACTGGATCGATTCCATTCCTAGAGCTTCTAAACAAATCTTTGGGGTGCGGACTTGTGGGGAAGTGAACCCGAGGTTACCCCGTGAGTCAGTCCTAGAGCTCCTTCTGTCCGATTTTAGGGAAAAAATCGTGTCTATTGAAAACGTCCAATAGACTACTTAGGCGCGCTGAAAGAACAGCACAGACACAGTGTAATCAGCATGGGAAAATCTCAAAGAAAAATTGGAGCTGTGAAAAATATGATACACCATTGTTTAACCAGATGAGAAAGTTGTATGGGAACATAGATAAGCTTATAAAACATCATGATTTCCCTAGAGAGGGAACACTGAGCACTACCAGACTGAAGGTCATTAGAGAGTGTGTAGAAGAGTGGAATGATAAACAAAGAGGTTGTTGTTTCAGACGTGTGTGTGTCCTGTAAGAGGACCATTGATTGTTGCGTGGAACAGGGAGAGAAAAGAGAGAGAAGGTCAATGCAGAAAAATTTGCCATTTAGGGATGGGGGAAACACAAAAAGTGAAGAAAAAGAGGCCTTTTCACCAACAGAGGAGGATGGAGAGGAATGGATGGATCGAGCAAGTGTGCACTCTTCTTCCTGATTTATTAGACGCACGTCTTGAGAACTGTGAGAATATCCTCTTTGTGGATGGCTCAGCTTTTAGAGATCCACAAACAGGTCAAAACAAAGCTGGTTACGCGATAACGACTGAATTTGAAATTGTCGCTTCCGGCGCGTTGCCATCTAATGACTCACCTCAAGCTCAGGAGCTTGTGGCCTTAACCGAGGCATGCAATCTCATTGCAAACAAATGTGTTACGATTTACACAGATTCACGTTATGCTTTTGGTTTTTGTCAGAAACATTTTTAAATTAGATGGATGGCCTATTCTACATGCTTCTCTTGTTTCTGCACTTTTGGAAGCCATTCTTCTCCCTGACAAGATTGCTGTCTGTAAATGTGCCACACACACTTCTGATAAAAATTCTGTTTCAATAGGGAATGGGAGAGGCGGCAGCTACGCACACACAGGACCTTGAGTGCACTCTGTCCAAAGATAACATTGATGTCTCTTCTTCTTTACAGAGCATGCAGTCTTTTGCTACAGTGGCAAAAAAGAACGTCTGAAGACGGTCCGGATGCGCTGTTGACAATGGTGTTTGGTTAAGCTCAGATGGCAAGCCTCGTTTACCCAAACATTTTTTTCGCAAATTAAGCTAAATGGACGCTTTGGTTGGATCATGCGTCAAAAGCGGGGATGGTAGCACAATTGAACGATTTATGGTTCACAAAGGGATTTACAACATTTGCTGATTTTTTTTTGTAAAAGATGCATTATTTGCACCACCCACAATGTGGCAAGAGGAATAAAAATGCCCCAAGCATCTCACCCAGAACCAGCAGGGCCATATCACCATTTAATGATGGATTTCATTGAATTAAAGGCCCTGTGAGGGGAAAAAGCAATGTTTGGTGTATGTTGATATGTGGTCAAAATGTCTGGAAGCTTCCCCTACGTCCAAATAGGATGCAGCAGCAGTAGCAAAGGCTCTGCACACTGAAATAGTCCCACGATGGGGAGTGCCATGAAAAATCAGCTCTGGTAATTGAACACATTTTGTCAAAAAAAAAAATTGCTAGGCAATAAAACAAATGAGTCAATTTCTGGCGATAGATATGAAAAAGCATTGCTCCTACCATCCTGAGTCATCGGAGGCAGTAGAGAAAGAGAACTCTACAATTAAGATCAAATTGGCCAAATGTTGTGAGGAAACTGGACTTACATGGGTTAAAGGATTGCCGATTGTTTTTAATGTACATGAGAATGAGAAAAAGATCAAAGGCAAACTTGAGCCCTTTCAAGATTCTATTCGGTAGACCACCATATGTGGGAATAGAGGGGGGCAAACAACAAATGCCATCCACAGAACTGTGCGAACATGATATGTTGAATTTCTGCAAAGAAATGTCGTCTTGGTTGTCTAATGTCTGTGTTCAGGTGAAAGCAGTGCAGGGGAAGGCTGCTGAGAATCCTCTGCACAACATCGCTCCAGGTGACTTTGTGGTGATACGAGACCTGAGGAGGAAAAGCTGGAGGGCTAAGAGGTGGCTGGGACCGTTTCAAGTGCTTCTCACCAGACACAATAAGTGCTTCTCACCACACACACAGCTGTGAAGGTCGCAGAGCGTGCCACGTGGGTCATGCCAGCCACTGCATGATGTAATGTATTTTCCTAATAAGATAGAGTAAGGTTCAATTGGCTTTGAGCCTGGGCTCCCTATATGTTATGAGTAGCAGAGATATAAAAGAGAGCGGGAGCCTCCCGTCCGCACGCGCACTCTTACTGTGACTGTGTGCCTTTCTTGCAAGAAAAAAATAAATAAAACATTTAATCACTGATTGACCATTTTTCTTTTATTCAGAATTGTCTATTGTTTATTTGCCACAACATCTCCTCATTTGTAAGTTGCTTTGGATAAAAGCGTTTGCTGAATGATTAAATGTAAATGGACATGGAAAACAAAAAATGTTCCAGCCATTCCCTTCCTTTAAACCAACTACTGCAAATTGAACGTTTTCTGCCAATGAACTGCTCCTGAGAAGCTGCGCTGGCAAAAATGTCTGAGTAAATAAAAATAAGAAAATAAAATTTAATTAAGAGAATATGTATTTAATTAAATTTTACTTACCCTAAAAAAAAGAGAGAGAGAGAGAAGCTGCGCTGGCTGAGTTCTCCGGCTGCTATCGAATCTCTCTCGTTGTAATTTGATGGCATACGTCACAGTCACGTGGCGTCGGCGCTGTGTCAAGTCGGACAAAATTTCTAACCGGCATGCACTGCTTCAAGTCAGCCGCCGATCGGTCTGCGCAGAGCTGCATCAAGTCAAACAAGCCTATTTTCATATGTTTCATATGCATTCCATGTTTAAGGGATCTGCCATTACATTAAATTGCTAAAAATAATTTGCTAGCCTATTTTACTAGCCTATCCTTGCCTTGTTTTTGAAAAAATAAATCAAATAGTATAAAATACATTTCAGAGAAAGTTTTCTGAAATCTTTTCCACTGGCCAAATAGTATTTTTAATTGATTTATATTTTTAATGAAAACAGATAGGCCTTATTGTGCATTATTTGCACACAAATATTTTCTCAGACAATCTGCAATTATCATGGTAAGCAATCCTCTCTGTAGTCAAAACATTAAAACACAGCATGCCACAGTAAAAGTGTTCAAAAGCATTGCATCCACGACAAATATTTATATTTATTATAATATAAAATATAAAAAATGTTGTAATGTTCTCAGTAATGATTTCATGTACAGTAGTTTAAGTGTTTAACTCCATTAATGAGAATGGCATATTTTATCTAAATGTTTATATCAGATGTAAAACATGGTAAAAAAATATATATTTTTTTTATTTAAACTGTTATTGTGAACATGCACTGCATTTATGATTAGGTCTCATTATGAAGATTTACGGTTTTCCTTCATCTGCCGTTAGATAAATACAGCAGTCGGTTTCACTAAACGGCCCAACGCGCTCGGTAGCGCGGACCTTTAAGAAAGGATAGATGTTTGCTTCAAGTGATAGGCTTGGCGAGTGAAACTATATTTGTATTATCTTGCTGTATATGTATAACTTTCTTTACATTTTCTGTCTAAAAGTGACCAAAAAGCTATTTAACTCCAGCTCACCATCGGTGTCGCCAAACCGCTCCGTCTCCAAAACCTTTGTACGCATGGGTCAGAGTTTGCTTGCAGGTGCGCAAATTTTCCCGTCAAGTTGGTTCTTATAAATGACAACTTATGCGTCGGAAGTGGTGTACGCCACCTTCAGGCCCTGTTTTGTGAGTACGCAACGGTTATAGATGAGGCCCCTGGACTGGGATCTCCATTCCGAGGTCATCAGGCACCAGCAGAGCGGGTTGGTGTTGAGACTGGGCCTGAAGCTGGAGACTTGGAAAACTAGTGCTGGGTTCTCACTCTGAGTGTTGCCGCTCATCATTAAAAAAGCAGCTACATTTTGATGGCTGTCATCTTCGTCAGGCTTACTCTCACTTTTAGTGTCCTTCTTTACATGTCTAAAACACAATGTAGATATTTCCTTATGTAGCCTACATTATCGAATACTTCACGCGGAGTATAGCTCAAACTGAACTGATATCATAACTGATATTTGCGCAGTGGATCCCGTACCGCGGTCGGATAAAACCATGCCACCTCAGGAAATAAGGTAGCCCACATATTCTGGGTTAAATACAACTAAAACTCGATGACAGCATCTGTGGCCTGCTGTCTATTAACACAGAGAATATTGTACAAATGGACCAAAAGTATGTTAACAAAAATGCTCCGACTTTGTCTCTGCTAGGATGACAACAACTTGTCTTGAAATACACACTATAAAATACTTTAGAGAGATTGTCAACAAGCTCTGCAGTAAAGTGATATGTATGAGATGACAGGTTAGAAGCTTGCTAAATAAATGTGTATGATCTCCGCTCACTTTCACTGTTCTACTTTTCGTCTTTAATACCATCATGCCTGATCTTCTCTCAGCCAAACTGACCCAGGTCTCCATGCCCACCCCAATATGTCAGTGGATCATCGGCTTCCTGACAGACAGGCAGCAGCTAGTAGGGATGGGAATTGGCAAAAATGTGACGATTCGATAGTATTGCGATATTTGGGCCACAATTCAATATTATTGCGATTCTCAATATATTGCAATACAGCAAGTATTGCGATTCGATTCTGCGATATTGCGATTTATGTCCCCCATATTATTTAAAGGCATTACAAAAAATGAGGAAAATAAGACCGCTCAACTCACTTTAAATGTCACATTTAATTCTGTAAACATTATCTTCTACACATTAACTGAAGTGCAAAAACTTAGGAGGGTAGTGCAAAAACTTGAAAACTTGTTCTTGAACATTCAGGACATAGGACCTTATTACAGGACAGGATGTAATTATTCTCTGAATAGGAGACCTCTCAATGAATGGTGAGCTCTAGATTTGCTACGATAGTTGGTGTTACGGTGTCGCAACAACGGTTTCATCACTTGCCCACCGCGGCACCGCAACAATAACAAAAAAGTTTAAAGCGTTAAAAATATTTAACGCAATTACGCAGTATCCATTAAATCCTGCCTGTATTACACACACACACACGACCCACAGAAAAGATGCGCGTCAGTATCAAGTTCTCTTTCGGGCTTGAACAAATCATAACACACACAAATTATACCAAAATATCCGTTTTGTCGTGTGTCCTCATAAGAGCAGTCTTAAATGATTTAAATAAAGTCTTAAATGAACGTAGAGATTTGTGAGAAAATGGGACGCGTGTCAGATCGCGTCTCTGTCTCACATTGCACTGCATTAACGAATGTACAGCTTATGTAGCCTACGCTCAACGGCTGTCCGAATTGGACTAATTTTTTGGACTAACCAATAATTGGACTAACCTAGGGAATAGGCCTAACTTAGTGAATGAGGGTTTAGGGGGCGATTTAAATAAAAAAGATCGATACTTGGCGCCCGTGTATCGATACAGTATTGCCACAGAAAATATCGCGATACTATGCTGTATCGTTTTTACCCCCCAACCCTAGCAGCTAGTGAGGCTAGGAAAACTCACATCTACCCCTTTTCCACCAAAAAAGATCTGGTTCGGAACTGGTGTTGGTTCAAAGTTGGTTCAACTTGCGAACCTTCTCAGAACCTGTTTGTTTATCAACTGACTAGAGAGCCTACCGAATGACCTCGTTATGTCACTGTGTACGTCGCCATACGTCTTGGCTTTCCCAGAAACGCCTGCGCCAACTTCAAGTTGCAATGGCAGACTACATCGTCTTTTTTGCAAATGTTTCTCCTGGCTTTGCGATCCTATATTGGGGTCAGAAGAAGACGTTTAGAACAAATTTGTGTTGCTCGTCTGGATTACTATAGACGGAGGTCCCGTCGTGTTGTTGGTCACAATAACCCCATCCCCAGTCCCCGACGTAAGCATGACGTGGTAAAAGAATGGTTCTAGTCCAGCAAAGGCAAGGCAAGGCAAGGCAAGGCAGGTTTATTTATATAGCACATTTCATACACAATGGTAATTCAAAGTGCTTTACATAGAAGAAATTAAAATAATCAAAAGAAATCAGAATAATTAAAACAGTTTAGAATAAAAGATAAAATACAGAAATAATCAAAAGAAATCAGAATAATTAAAACAGTTTAGAATAAAAGATGAAATACAGAAATAATCAAAAGAAATCAGAATAATTAAAAACATAAAATAAAATACAGTACAAACAGTCGGACGAACCGTGGTACAGTGCTCATTCATTAAATGCACAGCTAAACAGATGTGTTTTGAGTCTGGATTTGAATGTGACTACTGTAGGAGCACATCTGATCTCTTCTGGAAGCTGGTTCCAGCTGCGGCTGGCATAGTAGCTAAAAGCAGACTCGCCATGCTTAGAGTGAACCCTTGGTATTTCTAGCTGATGTGATCCTAATGATCTGAGTGATCTGTTGGGTTTATATTCAGTGAGCACATCTGCAATGTACTGAGGTCCTAGGCCATTTAGTGATTTATATACCAGTAATAATACCTTAAAATCAATCCTATATGTAACTGGCAGCCAGTGTAAACACCTGAGGACTGGTGTGATGTGTTCATATTTTCTGGTTCTGCTCAGAATCCTAGCAGCAGCGTTCTGTATGAGCTGCAACTGTCTTGTGGTCTTTTTGGGAAGGACAGTGAGAAGTCCATTACAATAATCCACCCTGCTGGTGATGAAAGCATGCACAAGTTTCTCTAAGTCTTGACTGGAAACAAAGCATCTAATTCTTGCAATATTTTTCAGGTGATAGTATGCTGATTTAGTTATTGCTTTGACATGACTACTGAAACTAAGGTCTGACTCTAGAGACACACCAAGATTTCTGACTTGATTTTTAGTTGTTTGACCCCTAGACTGAAGGTATGCGTTCACCTTGAGAAATTCATCTTTGTTTCCAAACGCAATGACTTCAGTTTTGTCTTTGTTTAACTGAAGAAAGTTTTGGCACATCCAATTGTTTACTTCATCAATGCATTGGAACAGAGAGTTAATGGGGCTGTAATCGTTAGGCGATAGGGCTAAGTAGAGCTGTGTGTCGTCTGCATAGCTGTGGTAAGCGATTTGGTTCTTTCTCATTATTTGGCTCATTGGGAGCATGTACAGGTTGAATAGGAGTGGGGCAAGAATTGAGCCTTGAGGGACTCCACATGTCATGGGTGTCCACTCAGACTTATGGTCTCCTATACTCACATAATAACCTCTCCCTACCAAGTATGACCTGAACCATTTTAGGACTATCCCAGAAAACCCAACCCAGTTTTCCAGCCTGTCAAGAAGTATGTTGTGATCGACAGTGTCAAATGCAGCACTGAGGTCGAGTAGTACCAGCACTGATAATTTGCTTGTATCAGTATTTAAGCGAATATCGACTATCTTTATGAGCGCTGTCTCTGTGCTGTGATGCGGTCGGAAACCAGATTGAAATATGTCAAAATATCCATTTGAGCTTAAGAATTTGATCAGCTGATTGAAGACAACTTTTTCAATGATCTTGCCTATGAAAGGAAGATTTGAGATCGGTCTATAGTTGTTTAATATGGTCTTATCCAGATTGCTCTTTTTCAGGAGGGGCTTGACAACAGCAGTTTTCAGGGAGTTCGGAAAACTCCCAGAGAGAAGTGAGGCATTTACCACTTCTAGGAGATCTGCTTCTAAACAGTTTAACACCTTTTTGAAAAAAGATGTGGGAAGTGCGTCAAGGGCGCAGGTTGATGTTTTAAGGTGCTGTACGGTTTCTTCCAAAATGTTGCAATCAATTTCTTCAAAATCAGACATAGTGACTACTTTCTCAGGCTGTTGTCTGATCTGTCTGACCCCAGCGCAACTCAAGGATGAGCTGATCACCTTTCTGATATTATTGATTTTCTCAGAGAAGAAAACTCACTGCACTTGCTCTCTGAGAGCATTTCACTGGGAATCTGGCTTGGGGGGTTTGTCAGTCTCTCTACAGTAGCAAAGAGAGTGTGTGTGTTGTTTAAGTTGCTGTTTATAATATTTGCGAAGAAAGTCTGTCTAGCTTTGCCTAGTTCCTTATTGAAAGCATGGATGTTGTCTTTGTAGATGTTATAATGGACTACAAGTTTTGTCTTCCGCCACATGCGCTCTACTTTTCTGCATTGTCTTTTCATATTTTGCACTGCTGTTGAGTTTCTCCAAGGTGCTTTTTGTCTGCCAATCTTCTTCCTGACTTTCACAGGAGCAGGAGCAGGAAAGAGTTGGTGCCACTTTGCAACCAATTTTCCTGACCGAGAACCAGTTCTTTGGCTGTCGAAACAAAGAACTGGTTCGCGAGTAGGCACCGGCTCCGAAATAGGTAATCTAGGAACCTCACTATCAGGGCTATGTTTTCTCGACACAGCTCTTCTCCCTGTACATGAATGACTACACCTCTAATGACCCCTTTGTCAAGCTCCTGAAGTGTGCAAATGGCACCTGTCATCGGTCACATCCAGGACGGTGATGAGTCTGCATACAGACAAGAGGTTGAGCAGCTGGCTGAGTGAGTGACATTGGGGGTAACCCATACTCGGAATTTGTCCTCTGCATTAAACCCATCCAGTTAGTGCACACACATTACGAGTAGTCTAATAATGTGACAATAGGAGAATATTTCTGTGGCAAGCGGGACGAGGCCGAGGGCCATGAGAACGGGCCGATGCCGGTGGTGTGATTGACAATGAGCGTCTCGAGTTTCTCACGGAGGAGCGTCGAAAGCATAAAAGGAGGAGAGACGACAGTGGAGGAGAGGACCAGGCCTGAACTTTATGTAATGCTTTGTTTCCGTGTGTGCGGGGCTGCCAGCTTTACTTTCGTTTTGTTGTTTATTTGTTTTAGTATTAAATTATGTAAAACGTTTGCCGGTTCCGCCTGCTTCTTCCCTGAACAACACACCTTATATGCAGTCATAAATTTGTTACCACCTCCAATGCTTCTCCAAAAAGTACACCACTGATAATGTAGAACAAATGGAGTTACAAGGGTTGGACAATGAAACTGAAACACCTGGTTTTAGACCACAATCATTTATTAGTATGGTGCAGGGCCTCCTTTTGCTGCCAATACAGCATCAATTTGTCTTGGGAATGACATACAAGTCCTTCACAGTGGCCAGAGAGATTCTGAGCCATTCCTCTTCCAGAACAGCGATCAGGTAACTATGTGATGCTTGTGGAGGAAAGAGTTTTCTGAATTGCTCCTCCAAAATACCCCAAAGTGGCTGAAAAATATTTAGACCTTGTGACTGTGCAGGCCATGGGAGATGTTCAACTGTCATGTTCACTTTCATGTTCATTCAAACCATCCTGTCACAAGTCTTGTTGCAGAACCCCCTTCAGGGTACATTAGCTGCACATGGTCATCCAGAATGGTTTGGTTGTCCTTATCAAGCACAGTAGGGAATAACATGATATGGTAACCCGAACCATCACTGATCCAGCCTCGTGTTTCACTCTGGGCAGCAACTGTCTGGGTGTTAAGCATGTTTGGGGCTTCTCCACACTGTTAATCCCACAGATGTGGCAAAGACTGTGAAGGTGAACTCATCATAGAACAATAGATGTTTCACATAGTCCACAGCAGTGGCGGATCTATGATTTTTTAAAAGCAGGGGCCATAATGGAGCCACTCTTTCCAGAGAGGGACCAAGTTTAATGTTTAAGTCATGAGTAACAAGTAATGAGTTTTTCATACAGTTTACCACTTTCCTTTGTGGCTGGCTCTAGTGTTTTGTTCATTAACTGTTCTTTAAAGCCCTAGGTTCGAGCACTTAATGGATTTATAGTTTTTTCCGAAGCAATTTCTGGATTTAGAAACTTTAAAATCAACAGGTTAAATATTTCCACATTTTATTTTTATTCATTAAGAATAAATCACATAATGGAATATAAGACAACATTTGGATAAATTAAAGCTTCAGTGCAAATTTGGAGTTCTGTTTCTGTTTTGGGTTCCAACAAGAATATTCATGAGCATATGATCAAATGAAATAGGTATACCTTATTGTTGTTCTGACCATGTTATATTTCAAATCTGAGGATTACTCCATGCCAGATGTTTCTGTTTAGAAAACTGCCCCCATTCATATTTTGTTTCCATGTGCACACATTCACACTTCCCCCAATGGGAGTCTTTTAAATAAATCTCTAATCTTTTATTTTCTTGTCCATTGTTTATTGAAACCTTTCTGCTCATACTGTTTGAACCCACACTTTTTTGATCAAACTTCATTTCATCTTTATCATTTCAATGAAATGTATTCCTTTAAAAAACATTCTTATGGTCTTACATCAATTATCTTTCCTAAAGTATCTATAAACTTTAATCGTTCAAGTCAACAGGTGCATACGGGCAAGCATGTAAACTAAGCTTTGTCATCAACACACAACAATTTAGTTAATGAATACTGTTTTTGCTAAAAAAAAAATTGCCAGTGAATGATTGAAAGAACTTATTTTACCATCTGATGGAGCTTCTTATTAGATTGAGGCAAAAAAAAAATCATTATTTTGTAGTTGGCAATTATATATTGTGATAAAGGCTTTTTCGATTAGCATTACATTATCAGTATACTTTTTTCTTTTAAAAATACCTGAGATGAAGAAACACTGAAAACCATATATTGTTGCAATTGTGTGTTTGTGTGTTATTTGTCTTCATGTATCATTAGTCAAAACGTTTATAACTGCTTTATATTCATTTGTTTTCAGTGATAGCTGAAAGCCTTTGTCTTGTGGTTCGTCCTAATTCGCCTACTTATACTACACCCTAAAAGTATACTCTTTTTGTGAAGAAAAAGTACATAATTTTGAGTGTATAGCAAAAGAGTAGACAGGCTTTGGGACATACTATCACATCATACAATTGCTCTTTAACGGTTTCTCTCTGTCGCATCTTGTCACAGTAAACTGGCCTGTCAATCATCTTGTCACAGTTAAAATCCTCGACATTTAATTTCATTTCCTACCGTTTTGGAGACAAATACAGTAGCACGTTGATGTGCAGTCGCGGGTCTTTCATGCGGAGACCCTCCTCATATTAATGCATAAAAGTCTACATTGTTATTGCACTTGAAATATAATGGATATACACGGATAACATTAAATAAATATTTTTTATCAGATAAAACTTTGATTATTAGTCACTCACATCTTTATCTAAAACTCTCGCCGTTGGTCGTGCATATCCGCCATGTTTTGTAGTTGTTGTTTTTTTTTTGGAGGGGGGGGGGTTACCACTTTTTACTCGTAGTTCTGAACCGAATTGTCCTTCAAAGCGCAATGGGCCGTGGGCAATATTAGCCTTTATGGTGTGCATGGAAAACGCACCCTAAAGTTGGCTGACGAACACATCTTCCACTCACACCTGTTTGAAAGATAAACCGCACGCTCATATTTTAGCAGAAGGCTTGGTAAAGAAGGTTCGACAGCGTTACGTTAAAGAGTGCAAACTTTATCATTCAACTGAACTGTGCACATTCATTTTAGACACTTACGTTGTGCTCTTGCGCCGCCAATGCAATGAATGCACGTCCTTGAATGAGCGGTGTTTTTATGCAAGTTGAATTGACGTAGATCAATGATGGTTGACAGCAGGGGCACTTCAGGGGCCAATCAGATTTCAGCTGGGGCCCTGGATCCACCAAGATTTGCACTGTTGGCACCAATAAACCCAACATTTGGCATTGGCACAAGTGATCAAAGGTTTGGCTGAATATTGACTCCCGACGAAGAGTTTTGGTGAAAATAGGAGAGTCGACATGCACATTTATTTCTGCAGTGAGTTGGGCAGCTGTGGTTTTATGTTTTTTGGATACAATTCCAGGTTAGTACCTGGACATCCCTTTCAGACAACTTCCTCTTATGTCGACAAGTCCTCCTGTTGGATGAGGTTCGTCCTACGTGGTGGTATGCTGACATTATACTGGCACTCAACATGCACCAACAATTTGTCCTCTTTTGAACCCTAGCCTCTTTTCAAGCCTCTTCTGATATGTCTCCCATTGTATTGTGTGGATTGCAATATTGTATGTCCAGCTGTGCTTCTGCTCTGCTAATTCAACATTCACACTTTGCTCTTACTGATGGAATGTAAAATCAGTGAAGATTGGCCACCAGGCGTGCACAAATGCGTGAAACAGTGTCCAACAGTGTTTCAGTTTCATTGTCCAACCCTTCATCATGTACACAAATTCCAGTATATAGCTATAGATCAGGGCCCGTATTCATAAAGATTCTAAGAATCCTCTCAGGGGATTCCCTCGTAGGAGTCTTAGCTTAAGAGCAATTCGGGACCGATCTGAGAGCAACTCTGAGTAAGGAAAAGACAAAAACTTTTATCTTAGTGAGGAGGCGGGGCTGACCCCGTTGCTATGTATGACACAATCTTTTGAAGACTGTGATTGGTTGGTTGTCCAAGAAGGAAAAAAAGAGTGATTTTAAGTATAGGGTCTAATCTAAGCCTTCACTTTGAAATTACATGCGTAATTTTTCCGATTTGACCATTCTCATACACACACACACATTATATATGTGTATATAAATCCTTTTTTTTTTATTTACCATACTGTTAATTTCCTATAAGGTATTTGATTGGATTAGAATGATAAAAATTGTTCCACTGTCTATTTAAGTGGTGGTTTGAATGTTGGTTTTAATGTAGCAAACATGGAATAAAAAAACAAGAAGGACAAGAAAGCTCAACTGGACAGAGGAACAGTGTTTACTGTGAGCCCAGTTAGTGGATGAACACAAGGCCATCCTTAAAGGAAAATTCAGGCCGGGTGTCACAGCACAGAAGCAGACGTGGGAGCTTATAGCGGTAAATAATAAATTATTTACGGTTCATTCCCCCTGCTTGTGCGGAAGCCTGCTATATTCATAAATGCATTTTTTTGAGCCTGCAAGGTGGGAATGTCCAGTGTAAACAAAATGAACTGCGACACAATAAGAGGTTCTGAAAGTGCTGTAATTGTTTGTGATCACTGCTTACAGAAGGTTGTGACAGACCCAAATCATCACTGCTGCGTTGATGCATTTTCCCAGCTGCCAAATATCTTAATGTACAGTAGTGATTTCATTTCTGGCACTACGCAATTCCTGCGCTGTGTCGGAGATGTTATTGTGTCTCTAATAAAATCGGTCACAAACATGATCCCTGCACGATCTAATCTATAGTGTCTTATTAACTCACTGTCATCTATTGTCTTCTCCCTCTTCGTCTTTCTGTCATTTTCTCCTCTGCTAAAGAAACTCTTAAGCCTCTTAAAAGTCCTCGTCCATACTCCTAACAATTTTGACTTAAACTTTTAAGGGTTAAAATGCTTTCTGAATTACTTTTTTCTTTATTAGGATTTTTTCTTTAATTTTAAGAGTAAACGTCCATATTTCTAAGAATTTTCTTAGAATTTTGTCACTAGGAGCTACTCTTTGCATTAAGATTCTTTATGAATACGGGCCCAGGCCTTTATTTGTAAAAAAAAAAAAAAGAATAAAAAAAAAAAAAAAAAAAAATATATATATATATATATATGTATATATATATATTTTTTTTTTTTTACAAATATATATATATATATATATATATATATATATATATATATATATACAGGTCCTTCTCAAAAAATTAGCATATTGTGATAAAGTTAATTATTTTCCATAATGTAATGATAAAAAATTAAACTTTCATATATTTTAGATTCATTGCACACCAACTGAAATATTTCAAGTCTTTTATTGTTTTAATACTGATGATTTTGGCATACAGCTCATGAAAACCCAAAATTCCTATCTCAAAAAATTAGCATATCATGAAAAGGTTCTCTAAACGAGCTATTAACCTAATCATCTGAATCAACTAATAACTCTAAACACCTGCAAAATATTCCTGAGGCTTTTAAAAACTCCCAGCCTGTTTCATTACTCAAAACCTCAATCATGGGTAAGACTGCCGACCTGACTGCTGTCCAGAAGGCCATCATTGACACCCTCAAGCAAGAGGGTAAGACACAGAAAGAAATTTCTGAACAAATAGGCTGTTCCCAGAGTGCTGTATCAAGGCACCTCAGTGGGAAGTCTGTGGGAAGGAAAAAGTGTGGCAAAAAACGCTGCACAACGAGAAGAGGTGACCGGACCCTGAGGAAGATTGTGGAGAAGGACCGATTCCAGACCTTGGGGGACCTGCGGAAGCAGTGGACTGAGTCTGGAGTAGAAACATCCAGAGCCACCGTGCACAGGCGTGTGCAGGAAATGGGCTACAGGTGCCGCATTCCCCAGGTCAAGCCACTTTTGAACCAGAAACAGCGGCAGAAGCGCCTGACCTGGGCTACAGAGAAGCAGCACTGGACTGTTGCTCAGTGGTCCAAAGTACTTTTTTCGGATGAAAGCAAATTTTGCATGTCATTCGGAAATCAAGGTGCCAGAGTCTGGAGGAAGACTGGGGAGAAGGAAATGCCAAAATGCCTGAAGTCCAGTGTCAAGTATCCACAGTCAGTGATGGTCTGGGGTGACATGTCAGCTGCTGGTGTTGGTCCACTGTGTTTTATCAAGGGCAGGGTCAATGCAGCTAGCTATCAGGAGATTTTGGAGCACTTCATGCTTCCATCTGCTGAAAAGCTTTATGGAGATGAAGATTTAATTTTTCAGCACGACCTGGCACCTGCTCACAGTGCCAAAACCACTGGTAAATGGTTTATTGACCATGGTATTACTGTGCTCAATTGGCCTGCCAACTCTGCTGACCTGAACCCCATAGAGGATCTGTGGGATATTGTGAAGAGAAAGTTGAGAGACGCAAGACCCAACACTCTGGATGAGCTTAAGGCCGCTATCGAAGCATCCTGGGCCTCCATAACACCTCAGCAGTGCCACAGGCTGATTGCCTCCATGCCACGCCGCATTGAAGCAGTCATTTCTGCAAAAGGATTCCCGACCAAGTATTGAGTGCATAACTGAACATAATTATTTGAAGGTTGACTTTTTTTTGTATTAAAAACACTTCTTTTATTGGTCGGATGAAATATGCTAATTTTTTGAGATAGGAATTTGGGGTTTTCATGAGCTGTATGCCAAAATCATCCGTATTAAAACAATAAAAGACCTGAAATATTTCAGTTGGTGTGCAATGAATCTAAAATATATGAAAGTTTAATTTTTATCATTACATTATGGAAAATAATTAACTTTTTCACAATATGCTAATTTTTTTAGAAGGACCTGTATATATATATTTGAGACTGCAAATACTTTACAGTATCACACTCAGGTCTTTCATGTAATACAGACGTCCCAAGTCTCCCGGAAGTTACATCTACACGACCTGGCAAACACCGCAAAACCAAAACGCAGAAAAAAAAACAAAAAAAACAGTTGACAGTGTTTGGGACAGGGCAACCTTAATTTGGTAAAAAAAAAACTACCCTGCCCCTACAGGCCACTGATAATTTATGAATTGTAAGTGTCATCTAACTCACCGGTATATCAAGCAGATCAAGTCAACAAAGTACCCAAGCAGCGAGGGCTCGCAGGACAGTTGGTACTGAGGTTGTGACTGGTGAAGTGTCGATAAAGACATTCCTTGAGTAGTCCAATCCAAAAATAAAATCCCCCAAGCAGAAAACATGTCCTGTATCCGACACACCAGCACAACTATTGCAGCGGGGGACACTTATCAATATCAATGAAGTATCACTTATTAAAAATGAGGACAATGCTTAAATGTAGCAGTTTAAATGTAGGCCTACTTAACACATGGTGAGTTCTTGCTGAAGTTGTTTTTTTCTGTCAGTATGTCAGTGTAACAGAGCATCTTTCTGTCACATTGGTAAGGTTACTGCAGTCTGAAGAGGTCTGATATCATTCTAGTATTAGAGAAACACAAAATATTTTTGTTGAGTCATAAACACATGTTTAGGCCTACTTTGAAGTTGAGTAGCTGCTAATAATATATCAAGATTTGAGTCCAACATAGTCTCAGTAATGCTTCTGTCAGATAAGCAGCATCTCACCCTGCCGTCCAGCCGTGAAATAGGCACTAATTACACCTAACAACCTCGCGAGAAACACCGAACACTCGATCGGGCTCATTATTGGGCATTTGCTGACATAAAAACATCCGATTCCGCTAGAGGGCGCTTGTCGGCTCAACACACGCATTCCTCCACTGAAACGCATTCGAATGTCAGGAAGTTTTTATCTTATTTGAGACATTTGTACACTAAAAAAGTATTCTTTAAAGCTCTTATTTACTATGAATAGTCGCAGTGGTCCAAATTTAAATCTGATACAGTAATCGCGCTAAAATTATTCCAATAAAAACAACAGACTGCAGCCATGGTCCGTAACTATCACAGGTAGCAGCAAAAGTTTCGAGAAACTTTAATGAGTTGAAACACAGTGGGGGGCAAGCTGGGGCCAGTTGTACTGTTAGAGGGGCCAGTTACATATAGACCTTATTGTTGTCATATCATTTTCTGCACTGCACTGCAGGCATTAACAGGCAAAATACCATGTCTATAATAATTCAACAATGTATTTGCATTTCCATTATATTTTTACATTTGCATTACATATTCAGTATTAGTCACAGTAACTGTAATTGACATGATGTCCTTCTTTCTCTTCATTTTGGTGAGAACTATAGAGCACAAGCAATGGGAACCAAGAAGCTTATTAATTCATTTACTAAAAATAACTGACTTGCTAGGTAACTATGTCTAACCGTTTACAGGGTTCCTGCACACTTTTTAAAGTCACATTTAAGGCTTTTTAAGACCTGAAGAAATCAAAATTCATACCGTACATTAGGGGTGTGCAATATTGACAAAAATATATCTCAATATTTTCAATGTTTTGTTGATAATTAGATGATATTTTACTGATTGTGTTTTTGTGCTGGTGCCATGGCTGGTTTAGGCCTGTTGTTGACAGCAGACTCACAAAGATATTCATATTGCAGTGGTCAGTTAACAGCAGGGACCGAAATTAATTTTTTAATTAATTTTTAATTAATTTAATTTGCCACCTTAAATTGATTTCCAGGGGCATTTTTACCTATATACATTCTTTCTAAACTTATTTAGAGTTATGAATCACCTTTTATGTCAAATACTAACATTCAAATTATTCAGTAATTAGCCTATACTTATTTATACAATAATACTTAATTATACAATAATTATACAGTACCACTGTTACAGTCAAATTAATTCATTCAATCAAAATCCATCTTTGCCGTGCAGTCTAGAGGTGACACAGAAGCAGCATTAATATATTTTACACTCCATTTACAATTGCATAAATAAAGCTATGAGATTTTTTTTTAAATCAATATTTAAATATGAAATGATTTCTAATTGTAACGTTTTAATTAAAGGGTACTTTAAATATGAAACTAAAACCGCCAGTAAGCGGCGGCAAGTCCCTGTCTTGATAAGTGAGTTGAGGGAGTCATTCATTCAACTGATTCGTTCAAACGGCTGATTCATTCGGGAAAGAAGCAAGTGATTCGTTCAAAACGCGGATTTCAGTCAAGAAATCATCGCTGTCTGTTGCATTGAGACTCTGCTACGGTTTCATTTTGAAATTCTAGTCGGCGAAATAAAGGGAAAACAAACAATATTGACAATATTGTGTCTAAAAAGTAACTCCCAATGTTAACTTATTGTTAATTTAACTGTTGTATAACATGAATATCACAGTTGCAATTGTGCACGGGAAAACGGCACACTTGCTGATTTGATATTCTAATATAAGAACATAATATGATATAAATATAAGACATAAACTAATTTGGGGACATAGCCTACCTATGAACCGCACACAGCAGTGAAGCTCACCGTGCATTGATTACATGTTTGATTACAGGGGGGATACGCACATAAAGAATGAACTTGCAACTGAACTGACATTTACCAGCTTTCTCCTTCTCTCCTCTCTCGCGTTCTGCCGCGATTCCCGCGAATGTGATGCGAATTGTCACGTGAACAAGCAAATCCACATAGATAGAATAAAAAAATATTAATAATAATACGCATACAACGATAGCAAAAAACAGTTTTGTAAAAATTATTTCACACTCCACATTTAGGGGCGCCAAGCTTGTTGTCACAAGGGGCACGGGCCCCCCTGGCCCAACAAAAGTGTAAACACATCCACAGTCTTTAAGGTGTTTATAGGCTATTAGAATTTGACTGTCTTATGTCTTCTCTGAAATTGCTAAAAAAAAAAAAAAAAAAAAAAAAAAAAAAAAAGTCATTAACATGTTTAAAATATTATGATGTCATTTTCGGATCCCTGTTACCAGTTAATGTCACACTTTGTTTTGTACTATTGTATGCTATGCTATGTTTTTTGTTTTTATCTATTTGTAGAACATTAACAGAAAGGCATGCATAACTAACTGAAAGTTTAACAAACAAGACTGAGCTTACATTCAGTCACCACATCACAATATACATAGCCTACCATTCCCAACAGTAGGCCTAAGTAAGTTAAAGACAAAGTAAAGAGAAAGAGAAAAAAGGAAAGGAAAGTAGGAAGTTTTTCAAATTATAAAACCAAAATCTTCCAATAAGGAGTAGCCTACAAAAGGCTATACTGCTTTGGGACTTTTCATCCCTCTTAATGTCGCCAAATAGAAATATTCCTCCTTAAAAAACAATAATTCTGTGTTCATTAAAAAAAAAAAAAAAAAAAAAAATGCTAGCGCTGGATAAAAGCGTCCGCTAAATGACTCAGATGTAAATTAAGCCCCGCCCCTTTTAGCACTCTGTTTATTGCTTACACCAGAGCGCCGCTTTGCAAAGATCTCGCGAGATGCCTCGCGAACACAGCAACAAGACAACCAAAATAAAGTGAGCACAACAAACCCGGAGAGCATGATGGCGGCGTCGCTGCTGCGCCGGGATAAGAGATCCACCGCCGCCCACCTAAAGGCAGACCTCCAGCGGGCCGACAACAGCTCGGGGCTGCGGCAGCTGCGGGAGCTGCTGGACACAGTGTTGGACCCGGAGCGCGGCTCGGACCCGGACCCGGAGGGGCTGGACTGGTGTAAATGGCTGCTGGCCGGAGGGGACGCTTTCGACGAGTTCTGCCGGACCGTCCGGTCCTACGATAACGCCACCCTCTGTGGGCTGGTGTGGACCGCCAACTTCGTAGCCTACCGTTGCCGGACTTGCGGCATCTCTCCGTGCATGTCGTTGTGTGCGGAGTGCTTCAATAACAGCGATCACACGGGCCATGATTTTAACATGTTCCGGAGTCAGGCCGGCGGGGCCTGTGACTGCGGGGACGGGAACGTGATGAAAGAGAGCGGGTCAGTAGCCACTCTTAGCGGACATATGACTGACTGACTGACTGACTGACTGACTGACTGACTGACAGGCTGTGTCTCAAACCCTTGGCAGTGAGCTGAGTCTGACTACACGGACAGCTTCATAGGGGTGTCATAGCATGGGCGCATCCCGAGTCAGATTTGGATATCATATCATAGGCGGTAGGCAACCAAAGTCAGCAGCGTTTTTGGGGATCATAGTGTCATTGCGATCTGCCTATCTTGCCATTTATTGTTGTTGTTGTTGTTATTATTATTATTATTATGCATCATAACATATGCGTTTCCATATCATTAATTACTTGAGATTGTTGGGAATTTTTAAATGTGCAGTATTTTTGGACATTGAACGTCCAAGCTGTCTACCTGGTCTTTTCATTGGCGTGCTGGTTCAGCTGCATGCTGGGCATCATAGGAGAGTTTAATGAGCAGGAATTTTGGCTATCATAGTATTAAACCTAGTGAGCTGCCTATACCTAGATATCATAATATAGGTGCATCCCGAGTTGTCAGATGTTTTGGGCATCATATTATAGGCGCAATCCAAATCAGCAGCATTTTTGGGTTCAGTCTCTGGCAGTTTTCCTAAGCCACGTTTATAAAAGCTACTTAAATGTCCTAATTAAATTAAGGCCAAATCTTGGCTTAATCTAAGCCCTGTCTGTGAAACAGGCCTATAACTAATAAATAAAAATGAATAAAAACTATATATATATATATATATATATATATATATATATATATATATATATATATATATATATATATAACAAAAACACAATTACTAAAATTAAAGTGAAAACGGAAAATATAAAAACTGAATGTAAAGTATTAACAAATACTATAATACTACATCAATGATACAAAAAACCCAGGCATGTCTAAAGTCAGCAGCCAATCATACTCTTCACAGTTAGCTTGCTGACCACCTAGACAACAATTGAATTTGGATATCATCTTACAAATTAAATTAATTCTGTATGAATATGAAGAATTTGGGGGTATCACAAGCCACTTTTCCACCGTCGGGCCAAACCGTTTGAATTTGTAATCGTGCCGCACCGCACCAAGCTCCAGTGGAAATGCAACTGGAACGGTTCCTGTTCTTTGAACCGTTCGGCCTGACAGTGGAAAAGGAGCTATAGTCTCAAACCTCGTAAACTGTCTTCTATAGTCATAATCAGCAAAAAATGTGGACCTCATAACGTTGTTATAACATCAACAACTTGTTGATCACATTATAGGTGTGTTCTGTTTTAGCAGCATGTCGCCATCATAGGAGTACCCCGAATAAGCAGGATTTTTGGGCATCATAGTATCATACCTAGTGAGCTGCATACTTGGACAACATTTTTTGGGAATCATATAGGCAGATCCGGAAATTTTATTAGGCATCATTGTCTCAAATCTAGTAAGCTGCCTACATGGATACCATAATTGGACATCAGTGCGTTCTAAATTAGCAGTAATATTATAGGTTTTTGTGCATCATATTATAAAGCTAGTGACCTGACTACCTACGACAGTGTTTCCCAACCTTGTTCCTGAAGGCACACCAACACTGCACACTTTCAAACTCTTCCTACTCAAACACAACTGATTCAACTCATCAGCTGGTTAGTAGAGACTCCAAGATAAGAAATGTATGGGTCAGATAATGCCTGATACAGACGGTGCGATTTCAGCAATCCTGTAAGATCGTTACAAATCACAGTGTACGACATCCGATAAACCTGGGTATGACATGTATGTAGACTGAGTGATGAAGACGTCTATTGAATCTTAGGCTACGACGCAAGTTGTGGGGTGGTGATGGCACAGTGGATAAGACACATGCCTTTGGTGTGAGAGACCCGGGTTCGAATCCACTGTGAGACACCAATGTGTCCCTGAGCAAGACACTTAACCCCTAATTGCTCCAGAGGCGTGCGACCTCTAAAATATAGCAATTGTAAGTCGCTTTGGGTAAAAGCGTCAGCTAAATGAATAAATGTAAGTTGGTATAAGAATAAAACATCATCAGCATGCGCTAGTGTAAAACAAATACAGCAAGATGAATCACACTTTGTGGTTTTTATGTGCGGTTGTGCGCTGAAAAAAAGAGGAAGCGAAAGCGGAGTATAGACGCGGTCATGGCTAGAGAAAAAGGCCAAATTGACATGTGAATTTTGCAAACGGAGCTCGAGGTACGTAGTTTTAAGTTTTAGTGCCATGTCGCGTTGATCAATACACTATTTCATGTTGAATTTGTATTGGATAGTCAGTAGACGTTGATCATGGCAGCAAACACACCGTGATCTTGATAAATTTATGACACTGTCCGAAAATGATCGCAGGCTATCTTTGGTCGCCGTGACAATGTCTTTGTACCTCTCTCACTGTACGACGGAGGACCACCGTTTAGGAGCCATGACAACAGAAATCGCCACGATTGGTCATATTTCGTCTAGGACAGCCCAAAATCATACAATGTATACCAGGCGTTAGGGAGACATCCAAAACGTGCGCTGTTGGTGTGCCTCTAGGAATAGGATTGGGAAACACTGCCCTATGGCATTGTATCACTGACACATCTGCAATCAGCAGCATTTTGGGCCATCATAGCCTCCAATGTAGTGCACTGATTGGGGCATCACATCATATGCATCCTGAATCAAACTGGCTGCCTACCTATCCATAGTTATTGAGCATCAAATCATCTAAATCTGGATAATTTTTGTCATGATATTTATAGGGGTGTTTTGGTTCAGCATTATTTTTGGGCACTGTAGGCTATTCCCAAATTAGCAGCAGTTTTGAGTCTCAGCATTACCTGTGCTGTTCTGAATCAGCAGTATTTTGGGCAAAACACCCTCAAACCTAGTGAACCTGGCATCATATAATAGGTGTGTTCCTTGTCAGAAACATTTTTGAGCATCAAACAGCAGCGATTTTGGGCACCATGGGCATGTTCCAAATCATCAAAAGTTTGGGTGTCAAAGATGTGACAAGAATTGCCAGATTATACACTGAAAAAAAACAAACAAAAAACATGTAATTTTTGTTTGCACTTAATTTCGATGGTCCTCTTTAGACATTCTACTGATTATGAGTAACTTGTCAACTACATGTCAACCAACTCATTGGAGTATTAGTAGATTGTTAGACTGTTAGGTGTTAGGGTTCATGTTAGTAGAGTAAGTTGACATGTAATTGCAAAGTTATTTTTTGTCAGTAGAATATATGTTGGGGAGCATCACTATAAAGTGTTAGCAGATATTAATTAGACAATACTCTACTAATACTCTACTGACTGGTAGTTGACATGTAGTTGCAAAGTTACTTAGTTAATAGCATGTCTAAAGTGGACCATTGAAATAAAGTGTAACCTAATATTTACTTTAAAATAATTTTCACTCAGAAATTACTTGTACATTTCACAAATAATTACAAAGAAATGACAAGTAGCACATTGAATTAAACATGAAATTCAAGTAGAAAGACTAAAATAATAGCATTTCCTTGTAAAATGCACTCCAATAGTCTGTTTCATTTACAGTTACTCTGTAGGCCGTTCCGAATCAACTCATTTTTGGGCCATGTTACGCGTATACATTCCTGTCGTTATTTTAATGCCGCACATTAATGGTTACTAGTAAAACTGGTAAAAGTACGTTCCATTGAAATGTTTTGAGTATAGGCGATTCTGCTGGTTTCAGGCACAGCTGTGCAGTGATTGATACACGTGCACTAACACAAGGGCTGGTGTGTGTCCCAGGCTGTCAGTGTGGATTGGGCGGTGGCACCTGATCACTGCCTTACAGAGAGTGCCACAGTCTGGGTTATTTTTAACTCCCCCCACAGGGTCAGTGACAGGTCTCTTCCCTTCCTTCTCTCACACTGCACAGGGCCTTCACTTCAACAGTTCAACATGTACAGATTCAGATATGGGACTGTGTGTGACTGCTGTCAGCTGGGGCTCAAAAGATTCTCTGTATTTGATTAGTAAAGGGTGTAATTATCATGAAGTGTTCCGCTCTGCAGGAATGAGGATATAGGCAGTTTTATTATTGGTAGTAGATTTTTATTTTGAAGAGACACTTTTGCTTTTGCTCTGGAGACTGACGTCACACTACTCGCATGTTCTTTCTTATTCATAGTGATGGTCCACTGAACTTAATTATCTGACCTCTTATTTAAAGAAGAAATTCATGGCCTTTTTAGTCCTGTTCACTGCCATGTTTAGAGATGATGTTCGCTATATGTGTGAGTCTCATTATCTCAGTAATATGTGAGATTACATGTGCTGTAAATGCAGAGACAACACTGTAGACAGACAAGGTGAATAACTCATTCAGTGTCCTGCTACATGTTGCATGACTTGGAAAAAACTAATTCTGATTAAAATTAAAAGTGCTGAGACTTAGTTTCATATCAAAGTTTGAGATTATTTGATGGGAGGTGCACTGCAAATAATTTTTAGTCTAAATTACAATTTACAAATTTTTTTTGTCTTCATTTAAATTAGGGATGCACGATACATGGGGCACCATGTCGGTATCGGCCGACGCGGTCATTTTTTAATGTTATCGCTATCGGTCCGATAAGAAAATTTGGCCGATATATTAAAGCCAATAAATAATGTATTATTTCCTTCAGCTGAGACGCTTCAGATGCGCACTGTTGTCCATGATGTTTTTGAATGGCTTGAAATATGATTGGAATCCCTGTCATATAGGCTACATAAAATTATGTAATTAATTATAATAGTGTTCTTGGGACATGATTTTTAATTGTGAGACTTTTGTTTTTGTTACTCTCAGAAATTATATAAAAATTTGAATTTAGATTTATTGGCCAATATATTGGTTATCGGCTTTCATGTATAAAGAATAACGTTATCGGCCAAAATGTATATTCGTGCATATCTAATTTAAATTACATTTTACTTTTTCGATAGGCTGTTACTCTCGGATGTCCTTCAAAATATGAAAAAAAAATAATAAAAAAAATAGATCTGTCTTAATTTCCATGTGACTTTAATAGCCATTTTTTTTGTGAGGAGAAATACACTTCCCATAATCCAGAACAGAAATCCACCAATCAGAATCACTATTTCCACGGAAGAGGCAATCACAGCAACCATTGAGTCCCATGATGCATCAAGTCTTTCTCTCTACACTCCCAGTCGCATATTTCTATACTGAAGTAACATTTTAAAATAAAGAGTTTTGCGCTTTAAAACTATGTTTAAGTAACTTAAAGTTGGCATTGAATATTTTTATAGTTCATTCCAAATTAAAATAACTTAAATGCATGTTTGTCCCCCCCGCCCCTAATTCTTATTGATGTGATTTCCCTCTGCCCTGGTTGGTTTTTCATGGCTTTGTACTCCTTACTGAAGATTTTTTATATTATATATATATATATATATATATATATATGGGGGAAATTAATTGAAAACTTACTTAATGGACAAAACCACTGATAAAGTTGGTCGTCACTGTTCTATGGAGATCTGGATCAACTAGTGTTCCAGCACTTCTTTTATCCCTACACCACCACCATGATGTTAGTGACGGCCTTGAAGACTTGCATATTGCATATATAGTGCATCAATCTGTTTACCCTTACAAAAAAAAGTCTGTAATGTTAGACATGCACAGGATTTTTTTGTATAGTAAACTCAAATGACTCTGCGTACATGTTCAACTCTAATTCTAATGCTCTTATGTGACAGGTTTTGTAGTAGGCATCGGTTAAAAACGGGAGAGAACGTGCCATCAGTCCCTTGGGATCTGCTGCTCATGTCTGAGATGGTGCTGCCGCGGTTTATCATCACTATCATTCAGTACCTGAGAGACGGCTACACTGAACCAGGTGAGGACATCACATCACACCTCAATGCCCTTGTGCTGTTGTGACTTCTTTAAAGACCCCATAAAATGGCTTCACAGGCACACAAGGTTTGTCAGCTAAAGGCTATTCTGTTAATTTATGGGAATACACTACATGGCCACAAAGCTGTGAAATAAAACCCACAATTTAATTTCATGGAGCTTTCAGTGTTTAGTTTGGAGCCGTTTCAGTAGATTCAGCTCCTAAACTGACCAGACATCTTTTGAAGCAACAAATAAGATAATCTGCAATAATAAAATAATGCTTTAGTCAACAGCTTTCTCTGTGCTTTTGCATAATATCAGTCCCATGTGTATGGCATGTACTGGCTGAGCCTGCTAATCGTGCCCGCTGGGCTCACATATGCTGCTTTATTCTGTCTCTCACACAAACATCTTATCATGTGCTTGCAGAGTCGGCCGCTGACCGAGATCTGCAGAAGGTTCTGCAGCAGTTGGAGCCGCACATATCGTTCTTAGAAGAGCTCACCAAGATGGGCGGGGCCATGCGCACCGTTCTCACCAAGATCTTAACCAATCAGCAGACCTTTAAAGATCTGAGCATGGGTGAGTTTGAAATGTGAATGTAATATTGACTGTAGTTGAGCAATTGAAGTTGTTATTATATGCATCGATCAACAAATTTCTGTTTCCAGTCATTGGGTGTATCATTTTCCCGAGGTCTACATATAACGTTTTTTTTTTCCTCCAAGCTTGTCCTTGTTTATTTATTTGACCATTTTCCACCCTCTCTCTGACCCTAGAATTAAAAATGCTGTTTTTGCTGCTGTGACTTTAAGACCTATATATGGGCAAATGACCTTTGTTATGATTGGCAAGTCCTCTTCGAATGCGAGATAACTAACTTGTAACTTGTGGGTTTTCTGTCCTATCAAAATATACTTTTTAACTGCCCATCCTTCAATAATGTGCCACTGCAAAGGATCAGGGAACTTAAACTTATCAGGGAAATAAACTTCAGCTACTTGTTTTTAACACAAGAAGCCATAAACGCCACAATATTCTGCAACTTTCCCTTAATTAACTAGTACAGTTAGAATCTGGAGTAGTATTCTGCTGTTTGGATAATAGCGTCTTCACCCCACCTTTAGAAGTTGACATGGAATATGAAATAACTTTTCTAAATGCATGATATAGATGTTATTGTGAAACATTTAGTACTCTTAAACTCGCTCCTGCAAGCTCACATTCATTTGCCTCCACTTTTGAGTGCAATTCCCACATCTCGACATTCAATGAACAACCAATGCATAGTACCAACTCACCTCCCAACATTTTGTTTTCTGTTTCGATAAACGGTTACACTTGGCTGTACATCACAATAAGGAAGAAAAGCTCTCTCATCATGACTTTAAAAATGAAGGTTCTTTATTTGCATCTAGTCACTTTTCTACCGTCGACCAAACCGTTCTCATTGCTTAACCGTTCCATTCCGTGCCGATCCGACCCGGCTGGTACGGAAATGGTTTCATTTTCCACTGTGGGGCTGATAAGGAGCTCTTTGGAATGTAATATGAATGCGTTAGTCGTTGTATTGGTAATGCAAGAGTTTACAAACAGTATGAGATGTAACGGCGAGCATGATATGGAGCATGATCAGATTTTCTTTTAGCAGTAATTTTATTACTAACTTGCATTAACTTCACTCAAATGGCACGCTTGGCCAGCTACAAGTAAACTGGCAGACAGTCAACAGACAAGTGACCAATCCTCAGTGGCGACGTCACTGAACACATTCTACCAGCACGGTTAGCCAATTCCGGGCCGCAAACCGGTCATAATCGTGCCGTGCCGCACCAAGCTAAAGGGAAAATATAGCTGGAAATATAGCTGATTCTTCTATGGCAGTGTTTCTCAACCTCTCCTGCAGGGACCCCCTGAAAGGACATGTTTTTGTTTTAACCCTGAAATAGCACACCTGATTCAATTAATTAAAGTCTTAATGTGCAGCTGACTAATTGAATCAGGTGTGCCATTTCAGGGTTAAAACAAAAACATGTCCTGTCAGGGGGTCCCTGCAGGAGAGGTTGAGAAACACTGTTCTATGGCATCACTGTGAAAACCCCCCTTTAGAACCTTTATTTTTAAAATTGTATCCTATGTCCTACTTACTCGTTATTTATGTTTTATATTTATTCGTTTTGGTTTTTGATTTCATTAATCCAATTTTTATTCAAGCTGTAATTGTAGCTATTAGCTTCCATAATCAGCTTTTTGGACAGAGGAAGATTTTTTTTTTTTTGTTCTTTTTCACACTTGATATGACCCATTTAAAATTGACTAAAAGGGAGTTTAAAATGATTTGGGACTGTGTTCACACATCTATATCACCGCACACCCACAGGTCAAGAGGAGAATGTTTATGCAAAGAGGAACTATGAGAAGTATTTGTCAGCGCTGAAGAGTTCGGGTCTGGTGTCAGTGGAGGAGAAAGGAGCAGGAGGAGCTGGCGCTGGGACAGCAACAGACACTTCAGCAGGAGCGCTCAGTCTGCTTGGTAACACTGCTGTCTCTTCTGTGCTTTACCTGACTGGAGAGATGTGTTTTCATCCTCGTTTCTTTGTTGAGTAGCGTAGAGTTGTCAAATTTTAAAATTGTGACGCTTTGAGCGCTGTTGAGCGGAATCGTAAACACCTCTGATTGGCCGTTGTGTTCACGCGCTCAACAGATATGTCTGTGATTGGCTACTATGATCAATGCATGGGAACGTTTGAGAGCACACTGAAAGTGTTTTAAAAACTAGAGCGTTTGAAAGGACCGATCCACTGATAGACGCCTGCTTTCAAACACTCCCGTGTGTATCTGTGCAAGCGCTCGGCGAAGCGTCATTGATGTATATTAACAACATTTTTGAAGCGTTGATCATTGTAGCCAATCACAGATATATCCGATGAGTGCGTACAATGACCATAATTCAATGGTATGAGAGGTATTTACGATTCCGCGTATAATGTGAAAAGTGTCAAATTTTTTAAATTTCAGTACCGAAGTCTGTACTTTTTGACAGCTCTAGAATAGCGTATTGATTACTCTTGAATACTATGGTAACATGGTTTTAATATTTTGCTACATGTTTGTGGCAACTACTTTTTTATTTCAGGAGCTACCGCTGCTGCCAGTCTGGAGGACTCTAGCAAAGAGGTAGGCACACAGACTTCTGGGATAGATCAAATGTGACCCAGCAACCAGTCAGAACAAACACTGCAGGGTGTGTCTGCCCATTGTGTTATTTTTGAGAACACAGCTTTATTTTGGCCGCTTTAACAACGTGAACTTATTGACAAAGGAAATTGTTTTAGCTGGGCTCGTCGTGGAGTAGAGTGTGTCGAATGAAAAGTGTTTGATGTATTTGTTTGACAGGAGGATCAGGACGGGCTGCAGGGTGTGGGACAGAGGAAAAGAGTCAAGCTTAGTAGCAGTACCAAAGGTAAATCCCATTACATCTCATCATACTTGGTGGCATTTATTTTTCAAATAATTTAGAAGCAATAACAATAATTACATGTCCTTGCTCTTTTCCTGTTTTGTTAGATCCATCCATAATGGACACTCTGAAACATAAATGTTTTTTAGAAGAGTTATTGTTTTGGACTATTAAGTATGAATTTCCTCAGAAGATGGTCACTTTTTTGCTCAACATGTTGCCAGATCAGGATTACAAGGTATTTGATGCTCTTAAACTTATTACTTATTACATATGCAGGATCCAAAATTAACCTGTGGTTTGTTTAAAGAGGCCATATGATGCTTTTTACTGTTTTGTGTCTAATGTATCTGTTTGTGATGTGTAAGTTCTCGCACAAAAGGGATTTATTATATCTAACAGAGAACACTGATCCAGACCTGCCTGAAACATCGATTGAAGTCCAGATATTGTTTCTGCAAACGTCTGCGTCACAATTTGAATTAGCATATAGCCCGCACAAAGGCATACACGAAGAAGGAAGGCAAGGCTTCAGTGAATTGTTGTCATGGCATTTCGGATGTTGGTTCCGATCGATCTGCTTAATCATTTGCATTTTCAGAATGCCCAAAATGAACTATACCTCATGTTTAAACACTATCTATAACACTAACTGTTCACGGTGCTATGTTTATATGCAAGTCACATATTTGAGGTTTAAATAACTACATTCTCGCAAAAAAAAAAAAAAAAAACACTTTTAAACTACATTCTGTGACACAACAACAGTAGTATTTGTTAAATTATGGTGTTTGCTCATCCAACATGACACTCGCTGTGAGAAAAAAGCTGCAAGCGGAGTGATACAATGGGTAAAATGTTTCCTGTAGTGTTAATGGTAGAATATCGCATGGCTGGAAAAGGCTCTCAGCCAATCAGAATCGAGAACCAGAACGAACTGTTGTATTAATGTACATATCATATAAAAATAACATATATACTGTATGTTTGCAAAGTTTCTTGGGGGAACACAAATGTTTTGCAATGATCGTAGAACTTCTCTGGAACATAATATTTTTGCGAGAGAATGCAAAAGCAGTGAAACATTTACAATCAGAATCAAATATTTACAAATGTTTAGTAGTGCGTAAATAGTTATAAATTGTTGCATATAAACTTGTAACTTATTTATAGCTGGTGCAAACAGCATATGATCTCTAAAGAACCAGTTTTATAATTTAATGTATAATATATTTTTTTTCCAAAATGTGTACTTTCTTCTCCTGTGCCGCAGATCACGTTCACTAAAACATTTGTACAACACTACGCCTTCATCATGAAGACCCTCATGAAGAGCCACGAGTCCGACACCATGTCCAACCGTATCGTTCACATCAGCGTTCAGCTCTTCAGTAACGAGGAGCTGGCGAGACACGTCACAGAGGAGTGCCATTTACTGGACATCATGGTCACTGTGCTCCTCTACATGATGGAGAGCTGCCTTATCAAGAGCGAACTGCAAGGTAACCAGTGCTGCACGATTAATCATATCGCAATCGCCATCTCAAGCCTATGCCATTATTTCTTTCATAAAATCGCAGCATTTTGCGTCATACAAAGGCATGTGTGGATATGTCAACTCATTCTCTCTGAGAGCTGTTTGCACATTTTCTACACCGCTAATAAAAAGAAGAGCAGTCAGATTCAGTGTAGGCAGTGGCGCGTGTGGTCACGCGGTGAGTTTCTCCGGTGTGCAGCGCGGAGAACAGGTGAAGATGACGCCGAGCAGACGGACACTGAAATGGTGGCCAGAAAACATGATACCTCTGTTATGTGGTGATATTTTGGCTATAAGATAACCGACACCGAGCAGAGAGAGCAGAGCCAACTCATTGACCTACTGCCAACTCTCACTCATCTTATCACTTTTCACACACTCTCACTCATCTTATCACTTTTCACACGCTCTCACTCCACACATCCATTTTCTCACGCCTGCCTCTTTTTTTCCCCCTGATTTTTACATGATTTTTTTTTCTTGAGAAAAATTAACATGTATCTACTGTACCTAATATTTATCCAAATGAATCGATATTGAATCGAGATCGGAATCAAATCACAAGAACAAGCAATAATAAAAACAGTAGCCTACCAGTCATTCTACCATGTAAACATTGTAACATATTGTCACTAAACTTAACATCTTATCACTTTTCACACGCTCTCACGCCACACATCCATTTTCTCATGCAGAGAAAAATCTTGAAGCAAAGAGGACACTGACACCGACAGACTAGACAGAGCAGGTTTACTTTTCATATGAAACATCATCAGCTCTCAGGTTCTGTCAATTTTATTACGAAATTCAAACAATAGCATTTTGACGCTTGTAAATGTGACGTGACAGGTCGTGAACCGAACATCTCTTACTTTTTACCAGTTAATAGTCAATAAACACGAATGAACAATAGGTGTGTTGAACGATACAGCACAACTTACCGAAATGTTTATGCCTCATACATAATATTAATCAATCAGTGTCTTTCAACCGCGGAAAGAGGTCAATGAAACAGCTGGAGAACAATAGGCTGTCACATAATGTTACATTTACTTCAGGAAAGCCATTTGATAGCACGTTAGTTGGCTAGACAAATTATATATAGAGAGGAGTATTTTGCTAAATATATGTGCACTGTATTAAATATTTATTATATTTTTACTTGTATCATTCAAATATTGTCACGTTGTTATTATAGCCTAGTAAAAACCAAATTATATTTAATTTGAGTTGTTATTTTTAACCTTTAATAATAATACCAGCTGACAGGGCTCTCTGTATGTTTACAGCATTAGGTGAGATTTTTGTTCTTTAGAAAAATTAACATGTATCTACTGTACCTAATATTTATCCAAATGAATTGATATTGAATCGAGATCGGAATCAAATCACAAGAGCAAGCAATACTAAAAACAGTAGCCTACCAGTCATTCTACCATGTAAACATTGTAACATATTGTCACGAAACTTAACAAATTTCTGTTTAGTTACCAAATATTTTGACAATCCCAATACACATCCTGCTTAAATGTCCCTGTTTGTCTGGACAGAATGTTCAAAATATCTTATTTTCACGAGCATACAAATGTTCTTATTTCTTTTATACTATTGTACTATTGAGACAATAACAAGTTTGCAGTAATGCAAAGATGTCGTTATTTAATTTTGTAAAAAATATTATTTTAATTTGAAAACACTGTGAGTTGAGAGATACACATTTCAGCATTATCAATAATCTGTGTGTACTGAACACTGTATGCGCATTTCTTGAGGCGACATTTCCAGAATGTGCAAGTATAAAATGTTTTGAAATGTCTTCTATCTGTGTTTTTTTTAATGTCACAGATGAGGAGAATAATCGTCATGTGGTGGTAAACTGTGGTGAAGCTCTACTGAAGAATAACACCTACTGGCCTTTAGTTAGTGATTTTATTAATATCCTCTCACACCAAAGTGTGGCCAAGCGCTTCCTGGAGGATCGTTCTCTGCTGCTGCTCTGGATGAGTTTCGTCTCCTACTTCCAAGGTCAATAACTGACAGGAAATCCTGCGGTCATAGACGCTGCTTTTGTTTCAAAGTCTGTGGTGCGGTTTCATTCTTAGTTCTATGAATGGCACAATGAGAATGAAATAGTAAAATGGTTACTGCTAAAGGGCTTAATTATGCCGAACTCTTCCTATTTTTGTACAAATATCTAAACTTTAAATAAGTCAAGATACATTTACTTGAGGAGCAAAATGACCTAAGATATTAAAGGATAATAATTATAACGATAAAGATGTAGTTCTAAATTTAAAAGAATAGCAGAGTCCGCACCACAACTATAACGATAACGGGATAGAGAAACAATATAGTTGGAATTCCTTTGCCGCTGATGAACGGCAAAAACATTGACAGCCAGTCAGAATCCACCAAACTTTAAAAAGCTTGTGCATTTAAATCTACAGGAGATGGAACTGTAGCGCACTTAAACAATAAACAGAACGATAATGTGTGCTGGTGTGGACGCTAATAAAGTTATCATTATACTGTAGTTACCTTTATAGTTATTGTTCTTGGTGTGAACAAGTCTTGTTTTCTGAGAAATGTCAATGTTGATGCTTAAATCAAGAAGAAATATCTAACAATAGGGTCAGAATTTTTATTTATAATGCAAGGCTGGAAGCTTGCGCTGCTATTTTGCACCAATAATCAGAACGAAAAGCAGGATGACGTGCATAATTCAGTTATTTATCTGACTCCAATATAACTAATCTGACTCCATTTAAGTGGTTGCTATTCTTTAACCTCTTATTCTTTAAAGGTAAACATCTTTCTTAGAACTGATAGGAAAACGTAGGATTTAACCTGAACGTTGTATAACGAAAGTCCAAACACTTTAGCTTTCAGCATCATCAGTGATAAAAGGAAAGATTCTCAAAGCTTTTAAAGCAGGCAAAGTTATTTATTAAGTGACATGTTTAAATATACAGACAGTAGAATGGAACAACATACTGTTTAGAAAACTTAGTTGTAACAAACTCTTAATTTTGATACATTTTTCAGAAAACAAGATGTAATATCTTACGTTATTTTTCTTCTCAAGTAAATGTTTCTTGATTTAAAGATGTTTTGATATTTTTACTGAAAAACAGTACAAAAATACTGAGGAAGAAAATATTTTTTTTGTGCAGTGAATTGTATTTAGAATATAGCTTGATATGGAATGCCTTATATAAATAAATAGTCCTAGATGCTTCTTATTATGAAGTTAATTTTATTTTTGATTAAAATCACAGAACTGTGTGTGAGATGTAGGTTATGTTACAACTGAAACTTGATTTCTGTGAGTCAAGAATCCCCCCTGATGTTATTGATTTCTTCCCTGTATCTTTTGCTCTCAGGAATGAATCTGAACAAGAGAGAGCTGAATGAGCACGTGGAGTTTGAGTCTCAGACGTATTATGCAGCGTTTGCAGCTGAGCTGGAGGCCTGTGCTCAGCCCATGTGGGGTCTCCTCACACACTGCAAAGTCAAAGTGAGCTACAGTCATCTCTGCATGCATCACTCCAGCACCTTTCTATTTGTAATGTTCTCTTTTATCTGCTGCATACTGAGTTATATTTTAGTTTGTCTTTTTTTTTATTGCGGGTTTGCTTTTCCATAAATGTTGTCGTACAATAGCTACATGTAACTTGATAAATGAGTTCAAGGGCCATTCACACAGAACAGGTTTTGCATTCAAAAATGTGAGATTTTGGCAGTATAATGGGGGATAAATGCAAGGTCTTGAGACTCTCTGTTTTCTTTTTCCAAATTTAACTTATTTTACCCTAAACACTTCGTTTTTAGAGTGCTGTGTTATGTGCGAGATGCTGCAAAAGACGCGAGACACTGGTTTAGCAGTCAAACATGTCCATCTAACACAGGTCCATCTCTCAACCTTTTTGACTTCAAGGCCACAACAATATTTGAAGGTCCTCCCTCCTTGGAATAGCTTGAAAGATGTATTTTCATTATAAAAAAAAATAACCTAATACTAATCTTGATTTTTAGTTGTTTTGTTTTAGCTTAAATTAATGCTTGTTTTGTCTTATTTTCAATAGTATTAAGTAGGGCTGTCACGATTCCACGATTAAAGTCAAGTACTCCATTTTAATAATCCTCGGTTGCAATTTACACGTGTCAACTAACCGGCAAAATACTGTAAATGGTGCATTTCACGGACGAGAATCCATGAACCGCATTTTTATATAGTTGCTTATAATGTTCATCTGGGAATGCAAACAATTTTTAAACCTACGCCAACACATGAGAATACATCAATATGTTTCTAAATATGCGAACAGTTTTAAAATAAGTTTGCATGTTTTGAGGTCAACATGTTTTAGAAATTACATTGGCTGTAGCATTTCTATAGTAAAGAAGTAGCCAAATATTAAAGATTAGAGATGTACCGATTACAATTTTCTAGGCCAATTCCGATTTTTCATGAATTTGGCCTGCATGTTACCGATTTTAGCAGATTCCGATTAAATTTTTTCTAACCACTTTACAGCAAACACAAATATTTATTTTCTATCTTTTCTTTAATAGAACATTTTACATAGAACATAGAAAACTTTTTGAACAAATGAAATAAAATAGAACTATATAAATTATTACTCCTGGTGTGGGAAATTCACACATATAAGTGCAGTGTTATGGTATGGAAGAACCATTTTCAATTCCTATATTCAACTAATATATATATATATATATATATATATATTAACTTTAGGAAACTAAACTTCTGTATGAAAACAGGAAATGGCAATAAAATAATATATAAATAGCTAAAAAAAAATATAGCCTTGCAGTATAAAGATATTTCTCCACACACACACACACACACACACACACACACACACACACACAGGCTTATTGCAATCACTTGTACATCAATGGCAAGTTTTATTTCGCAAACAGTTCTTCTCTCGTCTGCCACATGTCCAGCCAGGCTAAACAAGCGCTAAGCTCGGGCAAGTGGAGCAAGTGCAGGGAAACGATTGGTAAATTATAAAAATAATTTCTTTTCTGACATAGCCTACTCCAGTTCTTGTTAAAACACACCAGACATGCAAATTCTGGGCACTTTTTGCGTGAAATCATATTTATTTTGTCCAACAAAAGTTTGCTTCTTACTTTAATTGAGCGCGAGCAGCAGCAAAAATAGACTCTGCAGTGTGAATGCACTCATTGATTAACATGCACGCCGGGGGAAAAAAACGCGATGCTCACGCTTGCGGTGTAACGGCCGAAATTCACGAGGTTTCCTACATGTGCTTCCGTGTGCACGTGTGATGCTGATGTTGTTGCGTGATGTTAATCATGCGGCCCGAGTGCATTTGACCGGCAAACAAATCGTAATATGTCAGACTGACCGGCCGGTCGCCGGTCAGATTCCGATCACCAACCGATCAATCGGTGCATCTCTATTAAAGATTAAGTAAACATTTAAATTAAATGTCATTAAGCCAAACAAGGATTTGATCTGCTGTAAAGTGTAACAACACCAGGCCGTTGGCGTCCTCTGCAGGCATTTGTTATACAAAATGTACATTGATTGTATATTACAATATGATCTCTTGCTTTTGATACTTTATTTGAACAAAATAAGATTGGCTTATTGTTAGTATATAAAGTATGTTATGTATAGTATAATTATTTTTATTACCACAAAAAATATACGATTAATCGTCAAAGTGATCTACCAATTACTCGATTACCAGAATAATTGTTAGTGACAGCCCTTGTCATCTTGAGGCCCCCTTGGATGTTTGTTGAGGCCCCCAGGTTGAGAATCACTGGTCTACTGCATGTTTACATAGAAAACAATAGATAATCAGCACAGTGGAATGCAGAAATGTGTTCTGTGTGAACTGGCCTTGTTTAGTGGCTTTAGTTTGAATTAAACATGTTTTGTGTTGTCAGGAGACCCAGGACTACACAAAGACAGTGGTGCGGTACTGTCTGGAAACTCTTCAGATGTGGTTTGATGCCATTGGGTTTTTAGATGAGGTACAGTCTTGATGCTTAAACTGTCAGATTAAATGTCTTAATGAATGTGGAGCTGGTGAGAAACCTTTCTTTCTCTGTCACAGCCTGCCCTCAACCAGCTGACCTTTCATTTACCTCTCCATCGATACTACGCCATGTTCCTCAGCAAGGTGAGCTTGGAGCCCAGTCCGACACACTCAGAACCTGTAAAGTATTTTTGTTAAGTTTCTGTATGAATTAGTCTTGTTGGACAAACTGGTTGAGTGAATAATTTGATGACTCTCTGATAAAGACAGTTACTTGTTGCCAACTATTTACAAAACAATGTAACCTGCTGAGAGTCATAGAAAAACCCCTCCACTAATGCACTGACTGACAGCCTGTATGATATGAGCAAACACGGATAAGTGGAGTGGTAAAAACAGAAGTTCTGAAATACAAGTTCACATTTTTTACTATGTTAAATGTAAATTAACAGGGGTCACATAAATCCTGGGCAACTTTGCCCCACTTAGAACTCATTTGTTCTCAAACATAGCATGAATTTAAGTTGCTGCAACAAGCACTCCAGTCATTCACAGGTTAAACTGACAAATACAGCCAATCACTAAAATGAAATTATAGAAGTGTCTTCTATAATGAAGTAAAACCCTATGCTTAAGTCTAAGGGCCAGATTTACTAAATTGGGCAAATTATCACGAGAGTGCAATCTCATAAAAGTGCCGATGGGAGTGTGAAGTTCTGGTCGTGATCTACTGATGACGCACAAATTAAAGAACACACACGCAGCCGGATCATTTCCATAATGACCAACACAATCTACCAAGTAGGGGTGGGCGATATAGCCTCAAAATATCACGATATTTGTGATAATGATATTTATGACGATATAGACAAATAAATGTAGAGAATTTTTTTTATCACATTTATCTGACCTAAATGTTTGCTCACTCATTGCGTTTTTACAATTGGGTCATTTTGTTGTGAAGAGTTTATTACAACACAAGGAAGCTTGATTTCAATCTTTGAATAAAATTGAAAAAAGTAGCAAAACTATATACAAAATAATAAAGATACAAATAAAGAGAAAAGTTTTTGGGTAGGTCTAACACTAGTATTCAGAAATACTACAGAAACTGAATAAGGTAATCAAATGTAAAATAACACTGATAATCTTTTAGTCTTGTTCTGACTAAATTAAATACTTATAGCTTTAATTGTAAGAAATCAGAATTAATAGCCTCTTTTGTTGTTTTGATGACAACATTAATGACTTTTAGAACTAGTGCACGGATCCATTACGGTTTTCAGGTACTTTCCTGTTATCCGGACCCCACGGTATACCATTTCGGAACTATAGTCATCCCTGATTGGTCTTAACCCTAGTGACGGGTAGGTTTAGGGGCGGGGTTAGGGGTAGGCCATCGTCCCTGATTGGTCTTAACCCCAGTGACGGGTAGGTTTAGGGGCGGGGTTAGGGGTAGGCCATCTTGGGGTCCGGATAACAGGAAAGTACCGGTTTGCATTATACTGTCTGTCACATGCGTTTTATGCTTATTTAAGACCTAACCGACTGAGTATACTAACCACAACCGACATTTTTACACAATTTTGCGTGCATCCCCCCCCCCCCCCCGTTAAAGCAATATAATCCGTGAGATTATATTGATTATAAGAACTTTTATAAGATTATAAGTACTTTTGTTACTCGCGAGCTGTTTGTGAGGCGGCTTTACTGTATACATGTATGCACACAGAGAAAAACATCTCTGTGAGCACGCGAGTACTGAATAGTTTAAAATCGCTTGAATGTTTAAACTAAGACTTAAAAAGAAAATGATAAACTTTAGTTACGATGCAATGCTGGCCCGATTGTGCAAGTGACAATTCCGTCATGTCCCGACTACTAAACACTAGAGTGTGGAATCGACGCTTGCCTTGTGCAACCCATTTTGAGAGACCGAGAGAGAAGACGCGGCGAAAGAAAAAAACCCTACTACCAAGAGCAGCGCAAGTCTGGTTTAAGACAAGCTTTTTTTTAATTATGGCGTTAAATAATGGCGCAAGTACCAGTAAATTGTCTAGTGCAAACCTTAGTAAATCACCTGGCATGATTAATTTAAATATTCCCCTCCCATAAAAGGGACTGAAAGGGAAACTCCTACAAATGCATATGCAATAAGGTCAGCCGCAAAAATAACCCTGTCCACGCCTTTTCAGCGCTAATTTTTCACTGCGTGTCTTTAGTAAATCCTGACAGTAGTGTTTTAATGCCAAAAGAGGGTTTGCGCTGGTGCAAGCTGTTAGTAAATCTGGCCCTAAATGTGGAGGTATTTTAATAAAATACAATATTATACTGGTATGGTCTACAGTTAGTAATAATAAGGCTCAATCCCAATTCACCCCTTGCCCCTACCCCTTGTTTTCGAGTGGACCCTTTGGCCCTTAAAACAGAGTTACAAGGGCCAAGGGGTTGAAATATTCCCCTACGAAATGGAACAACCCTTCATGAACCTGATACGTCATCAGTCGTCGACGATGGCTCTGACGTTACGGAAGCGACGAGTTTTTACAGGATTTCTCCATGACAACGACTGACAATGAGCACCGCTGCTCTTAACTTTGAGGAAACATGATGATTATAACGGTTCCTGCCTCGAAATGTATGTCTTTTCTGTTTCGGAAAGGTAATTTATTATACAATTTCTTAATTTAAATGACTATATTATTATTCTAAGAGTAAATAAAGTGCATGGTGGTGTCATCTGGGGCTAAATTTAAATGTTTAACCGTTTGCGAAGCCATCTCGCCGGTGATTCGCGATGCATTCTGCGAACTTTCTCGTAGCCCTCCGTTCGGAGTGTGCCTCTGAAAAATCTCCTTTTCGAGGGTTATGTAGCCCTACCCCTCTATCGCAACAAGAATCGGGACACACTACCCCTAGACGTGAACGCGCAAAACGGAGGGGTAGGGCCAAAGGGTGAATTGGGATTGAGCCTAATAGTGCAATTGACATATCACAATATCGAAAAAAAAAAATTTCACTCCGCATCAAGTACGAAGGTTTGACGTTTAACGAAGGACCTCATATGGATATGTTGGTTCGAATTAAGGGTTCACCCAAAATTGGGGCACTGTTTATATTAGATTTACTGACATGAAGAAGTTTGGTGGCTTTCTTCATGCAGATATGAATTAATTGAAGAATATCTAATGTATTGATGACACTGATACAGTCAAAACCCTCCAGAGCTGCTCCAGAATCAGATGTTAATCAGTTCTAGTAATACTGTAGGTCTGTTTGAAGTCTTTATTTTATGTGCATTATTATAAACACATCCATTTTTGTTGTTTGCAGGGAGTGAAGTGTCAAGGTCTTGATTTGGACAGTTTGCTTCCTGATCAGGAGATGCTGATGAAGATCATGGTTCACCCTCTTCAGATACAGGTAACGCATGATGGAGATTAATTGAAATATTAAGATAAGAACAAATAAACTGAGAAGAAACACATGGTTGTGTGTAATTGAAGCAATAGCTCACCAAAATTAAATTTAAAATTCTGTCAGATTTATTCATCCTCATGTCAAAAATCATACAAACTCTTATGATTCCATATCTTACATTCTTAAACTGTTGGACCAGGGCTGAAACTACTAAAAGTATGGCGTAAAATAACCCATATGACTCATCCGGTTTTATTCTCATACAAGTCTTCTGAAGTCATATGATACTGTACTGTATGTTGAGACATTGTCTTAGGAACTAGTTTGACCAGCTGGCAGTTAGTCAAGGCATAATCGGTTTTACTTTTTAGACCAACCTACTTTATGTAACTGTCTGGTAAGTAACTACTGTAAAATTATGACATGTCCTATAGAAAAAAAAAAGATGACTAACTAGTAAGACTAGTCTTAGCAGTTTATGCACTCTACAACAGATGAATGTAAGTTATTCACTGGAAATCTTGGATCTTGTGACTTGTTTGTGTCCAATTAAAAAACATTTGAATACATTGCCACATGTACTACTTTAATGATAACATGACAGTTTTTTTGATAAGCTATGCACATCTAATATAGTTCTTTTGTTTTTGTCCATCAGTGCACTAATGCTACTGAAGCACAGGACATTGTATTGTGTAATGTTGCAGCCGTTTGTCATAAATCTTGACCGATGTCTCGCGTTTCACTTCTGGCGTGTGACTTAATGTCAAGTGACAGCGTTATAATGATAATTCTACAGTGTGCGATAAGTAGATGGTAATCATAAATGGATCTGTGTTTGTGTGTGTTTGTGCAGGCTAGCCTGTCTGAGATCCATAGTAACATGTGGGTGAGAAATGGGCTGCAGATTAAAGGTCAGGCCATGACCTATGTCCAGTCTCACTTCTGTAACTCTATGATTGACCCGGACATCTACCTCCTGCAGGTAACACACGCCGACACCCCTCACACACTCACCTCACACATCTGGACTTGAAGGATGAGTTCATCCATGGTTCAAAATTCTTTGCCACACATGATTTTGTTTTGTTTTTTTGTTTTGCAGACAGACAAAACAGATTGTCTGCAAAACAACAACAAACCAATCTGTTTTGTCTGTCTGCAAAACAAAACACTTTTTATTCTGTCTGCAAAACCAAAACCAAAACAAACAAAACTTGTTTTGTTTTGTAGACAGACAAAACATTTTAATTGTTTTGCAGACAGACAAAAATGTTTTGTTTTGCAGACAGACAAAACGTTTTATTTGTTTTGCAGACAGACAAATCAGATTGGTTTGTTTGGTTTTGTTTTGCAGACAGACAGCACATGTCATTGCATCACTCGCAGCATCAAAACATTTTCATTTTATTTGAGACGTTTTCATTTTTTGGACAACATGATTGCGTTCCTCATTTTCATTACTAAATGTGTGGAATATTCCATGTTTCCGTATTAAGATTAACCTATGTTGGTTAATTTTCTTCTGAGGTAAAAGTTGTTAGCAGACGCACAATACAACACATTTTCTTCAGAAGACAGTTTGGTTTGAATCACGTACATCATTCAGTGAGGGTCAGGCAGTCGTTATAATCTGATTTTAACCATGTATTTTGTGCAGTTCTTTCTAAATTTGCTGGCTACCTCACCCTTTTGCTATTCGCATTTATCACTATGTTAATAGACCCTGCATGTTTCCTCCTGAGACTATAGTAATATTTTTTTTTTTTTTTTGTCTTCAGGTGTGTGCATCTAGACTGGATCCAGATTACTTCATTTCCTCAGTGTTTGAGAGGTACGGCAACTTTTGTGTTTTCACACAGATTGTTTCCAGCCACTGTTGTTTAGAGATGGCTCCTAAAAGGTTTGTGTTTATGTCAGGTTTAAGGTGGTGGACTTGCTGACGATGGCGTCTCAACATCAGAACGCAGTGCTGGACTCCGAGCAGGAGAGACCCATGCTGGAGGGAGCGCTCACCTTCCTGGTCATACTGAGCAGTCTCCGAATACACCTGGGTACATCTCATCTCTTTTTCAATAATACTGACAGTTTGAAGCTCCATAACATTAAATTGCTAACATACACAAGATCTATCATTAGTTGGAGTGTGTTACTTCTAATTGGTGAATCTACGGCTACACTCATACAGCTTCAGTCTAGATGGTAACGGTATGCATTGACGTCACTTTCCCGCCAGGACACGCCCACTCAGTTGGACCGAGTAGCAAAACATCCTGCAACGTGACTGGATTTAATGGGGGAAACTGCGAAAACGAGAGAAAAACAAACGATTGTCTGCTTAAATGTGCAACATTGGCATGTGGCCAGGAATTGGGTTTCCTGATATTTATATGTACCTGATTTCATGGCCGGTACATATTAATATATCATAGTCAACATTATAAATACAATATAGGTAGATTGAAATCTGGATGATCACTATATTTTGTCATATTCCCCAGCCCTAAAATTGTTAAAGCACTAAGGCATTATGTGTGTAACCGCAGCGACTCCCGCCTACTGTGATGTCATGTGCATACTCTCTATACAATTACCCTGTTTTAAAGGAATGAATATGGTTTCATTCACACAGTTTGGTCATAAATATGAGTAAAAGGTCCATGTTCTTTAACAGAACTCTTTTACCAGAGAGGACTTGCGTCTGGGTCATCTCAAGTGGTCCAATGGAGGTTGCTTGACCATGTTTAACTTTACAAAAAAAGCATTTTTAACCTCCATATATTGCTATTGCAAAACCACTTTATTTTTTTATTTTAATTGGTTTAACCACAGCGGGTGTCTTTGTGTCGTGGCCCAAACAACAAATTTTTGGTTATATATATGTTTACAGTACACTCAATATCTCGGGTCAGGATGGTTCCATATAACCGTAATAAAAACCCATAAAAGGTTTAGTTCCCCCCCAAAAAAAAAATTCTATTATCATTTTCTCACCATGGCCATTTGTGTAAAAGTTATGCGGAATACATTTTTTGCATCAAATTAAGTATTATTATTTTTTAATCTACAACTACTTTTTGTAATGTTTGTTTGATACTTTTGTCATTAAACAGAATAATGATTTAAAAAATGTTTTTGGGGGTAACTTTTTAGCCAAATTTGATGTGCAGTTTGCGATTCAATTAGATTAACTAATCGCCACATTGTGTAATTATTTGGATTTAAAATTTGAATTTCTCGACAGCCTTAAATAATTATAATTATAATATTAAATGATTGTTTCGCAATACCTTAAGGTAATCACTCAAAATAATGGTCAAGCAAACAACTTGACAATATTTGGACCATTTATGACGGACTTGCACATTTTGAAAGCTGTGGTTTGTGTGTTATGGCACACATGTGGATTGTGTATTTTTTCCCTCGTGTGTTTCCAGACATTCACAGAGATGGAGATATGAACTCAATTAATTAATTCTTTCTTTGTGTCTCTCTGCAGGAATGTCTGATGATGAGATTTTGAGAGCGGAGATGGTGTCTCAGTTGTGCATGAATGATCGTACCCACAGTTCCCTGCTAGACCTGGTATCCTTTCACCATGAAAACACATTGTACTCGCAGGAAGTACGGCAAGCACTCTGCTTTGATTGAGCTTTTGCTAGTTTTAGAACAAATTGTGATGTTCTTGAGAATTATTTTTGATTAAGAACTATTTATAGTATTCTTTAAAAATTTTATACTATGTAAAAATAATGTAACCCAGTACAAAAAGATACATGATCATTTAAGTGTTTTTTTTTTTTTAAGAAAGAAAAGCAGTTTCTTAATGCCCAGATAAAATGGAAACCCTAAATACATTAGGGGGGAAAAAATAAAGTAACTAAGATTTATTATTAAAAAAAAAAAAAAAAAAAAACATAAAGGAAACATTATCAGAATATTCACAACCGTATATTAATCACACAGGCCCTCCTGTTTGTCTAATGTTAAATTGTCTAGCTCTGATCCCATTATTGACTTCTGTGGACTTTATAACATGAATATTTTGATCATATTAGTTGAGTTTTGATGATCTTCCTTGACTGCAGTTGTAGATCCCGGAGAACCCGAACCCTAAGAGCGGCGTGGTGCCGGGCAGCTGTAGTTTTGAGGAGATGCTTTCTGCTGTAGCTGATTTTAAAGCCCCGGTGTTTGAGCCTGGAGGATCAATGCAACAGGGCATGTACACACCAAAAGGTGACACAACTTCTCATATTGCCATTAATAGTCAAACCAAAATTTGTTTAGACACCTTCAACATTTCTCACATTATCAGTTCATTCGCTATTAATAAAATATGACAAGAACTCAAGAGTTATCAAATCAGTTGATATTTCACTGGTCTTAGACATCTTTCTGTTAGACTGTCTCACAAATGAATTCAGTTGAATATCTGTCAGCTGTTAAATTTAACTACACAATTAGATAATACAAATTTAGCTCAACCCAGCAATTCTTAATTGTGTTCAGTCTGTGGTGTAAAAAGGTCGCATTAGCAATTAAAGAAAAAGACGCTTAAGCAAAACATGGTCAGGTCAAAGTGTGAATTATTTTTGGTCCCACATTTTTATTAATTTTACCGTTAGCCACTGTATGACCAATTTTTTGGTATAATATGTCACAGCTTACTTTATTTTGCTATCCTCACTACATAAATTAACTATAGTGTCCTGCACCCACTAGTAAAAACATATAAAAAAAATTATATCTGGTGTCTGAATACATTTTTATTTTCACTGTCTTTTTATTTTCCATAAATACATTTGCATTGGTATGGTGTGTGTACCTCTTTTAACCTCCAGATGGCAATGTGACTACATGATTGCAGTGTTTAACACTTTTCTCTGCATTAGGACAGAAGCATCTGCTCTCTAGTAATAGATGTGCTTTTGTTTCTGTTGCAGGATATGACTAAACATAATATTTAATTTAAAATTAATCTGTAATTGAGTTTATTATCTGGTCAATGTGGAGCAAGTGTGCTTTAACTAATGAACATGTGGTTAACAGGAGTAAACTAAATATCAGGATATTTTCTTTGTCCATTCATTCATTCTAGAAGTGTAATATCGATTTATACAGTGTTTTAATATTTAGTTTCTTCTGGCTTTCTGCTCATTTTCTGAAATATAAGTGTATATATATTTTTGGATTGTATTGTGGACATTAAGTTAATCGCTCAGCTCTCTTTACATGGCAGACTGAGGCTGTTTCTAAATTATTCTCCTTTTTCATAACTCAAACCCAACTTTCATTTTCTGTGTGTGTGTTTTCCAGCGGATGTCTGGGAGAAAGAGTTTGACCCTATAATGGTGATTCTACGCACCGTGTACCGCAGAGACGTGCAGTCGGCCATGGATCGATACACAGCATTGTGAGTCTCTAAAATCCTCCAGACACTTTATCACTTACACACTAAACATCTGCTGGTTCATTTCATTTTCCTTGCTTAAGGTACAGTCTATAAACACATGCAAATGCAGCACAGTTTATACAACACACATACTTTCTGAAATCTTTGTCAGCACAGACTTTTCCTGTTCCTAGATAAGGCATAGCCTAATGTAGGCAGTCCTAAAGAATGAATTCAGACTCGTATAGTTGCTTAATAGAGTAATGTTGGGAAACAACTGCTCCAAAACATATATAGTCTGAGGTGAAACCTCACTGAGATGGCCATTGATCATCCTGAAACCAAACTGACAAAAACAAATTCCTCACACATGGAGCCTTAAATTGCTTGATTTTGTGTGCTGTTGACCTTGAGTCTGAGGGTCGCTGTGTGATAGAACAGGACAAGGAGTGACCCTGAACATGATTCCCTCTGAGGAAGGTGTTTGTGGAGGGACATACACCTGAAATGGGGTTTCCCAATTAGAGTCATGTCACGGAGAAGCTCGATTTTCAAAAAATTTTTTCAAAATGTTGCTTCTTTTTTTAAAACTTACCCACATTCAAGTGTTGATAAAAAAGAATGCATGAAGCTAGAATAAAACAGGGTTTTATTCCCCTTAAACCCGAAGTGTATCAAAATCAGCATAATCCATTGCGTTGATCACAAGATATTCCTCACAGAGGAGAAACTTCCTGAGTTATTGCATGTTATATAAAAAAGATATGTAAAATTTCCCTTGAGCGCACTTTTTTTTTTTTTTTTAACTGCTTCACAAACTTTTCTTTTCAACCACACGTATCATTATTACTGTTACAAACATTCAGATTATCACAGAAGTACTGGGATAAAGGGTCCGTGTACTTGTCGGCCAACGGATTTTCGTTTTGAAAGGAAGAAAACAAAAACGGAAAATGGACCGTTTCCCAATTACCATTAGTAAATAGGAAAACGGAAAACAACCCATTATTCGTTTTTTGTTTTGATATTAAAAAACGAAAAACAATCTCGTTATCCGATTTTCCTTGATGTGTTTACAGATGGAAATCAAAATACGACGATATAAATCGTAATCCTTCTGCATTGGTATTTTTCGTGACCCGGAAGCGATCGTAAGTAGTAAGCGGTTGTCATAGATATAGGCCGTTTCTCAATACCAAGTACTGTATACGCAAACTTCGGACTTGCCAAGTTCGACTCAGGAGAACGAACTCCCGAGGAGGAGAGGACGCAAGTCCGGTTATTCTCCAAACGGAACAGCGGCGTTCTTGATCGCGTCACTCAGCACGCTCTGGCTAATCCAGTTATCTCTTTATGTATATTTTAGGCAACAATAAAACGAAATATGGTATAAAATACAACTCCGCCTCTTTTCATCAACAATAAAACGAAATATGTAATAAAACACCACTCTGCCTCTTTTCATTTAAAAAAATCTTCAACATATTAATGGCCACACAAATGTGTTTCAGGCAATGCACATTGATTATCTTCGATCACTGCATATATTTATAACAACACGAAATATAAAACACAACCCTGGTTCTTTTTGTTTTCATTTTAAAAATATGAAACATTATTGATCATTAAAACTGACATTTAACAAACAGAGACAGGGTTGTCATTTTATTTTATTATACATGTACATACAGTGAAGAGAATGTATAGTAAAATATATATAATATTCTATATATTTTAGAATATAAAATTGCACAACCCTGTCTTTTTTGTTAAATGTCAGTTTTAATGATCAATAATATCCAGTATAAAAGTATAAGTAGCCTAATAGGTATAAGAAGCTATACAATGCATAACAATAAAGCAAACAATTAAGTCAAACATAAGTCAGCTCTCTAATAGGCTACAAAGTTTAATGGCCTAAATTTATAAAGTTATGAAACTTCACTTTGCTCTGCAGCCAAAACGATTTGCTATGGAACAAACTATAGATTAATGAGACCAAAGATCGACTTATACACAAGACAAATTATATCTCATGTTTAACCACTAGACTAAAGACATCAGAGCCAGCGGCAAACAGAAGGACTAGCCGAGGAAAAGCTGTTCCAGTCGGTGTTAATGAGCGCTGAACGCCCGGTGATCGCCTGGATCTCACAACTCCGAAAACATCAGATACATTTTTCAAATAGGGCGGGTCTTGGCGTGGCGGGAGTAACTTCCGGGTCACGAAAAAATACCAGTGCATAGTGTTTATATCTATGGAATTAAGGATTACGATTTATACATACGTATTTTTGATTTCCGATTTCCATCTATAAACACATGAAGGACAATCGGATAACGAGATTGTTCTTACGAGAGTTTCTCTCGTATTGCGTAAGCTAGCTTACGCTACGGGAAAGATTCATCTTTGCTGAGAGTTTGGACAGTAGCAGAAAGCGCTGCAGCCATGGACAGTAGCAGAATGGTTTCGGCAGGGCGTCACGATGGGGACCTTTTCCCGCCGAAAAGTCATCTCGACAGATGCATCCAACACGGGTTGGGGTGCAGTCTGCGAGGGCTCACCGGCCTTCGGCCACTGGTCGACTCAGGAAAGCCCCTTACACATAAATTGTCTGGAAATGCTTGCGGTCGGGAAGTCGCTCTCGCGCTTCCTCCCGCTCATTCGGGGACACCACGTCCTGATCCGTTCGGACAACATGGCTGTGGTCTCCTATATCAACCGTCAGGGCGGTGTCAGATCCAAGAATCTCTTTCTACTGACACACCGCATTTTAGTTTGGTCTCAGAGCCGCCTGCTTTCGACGGTCCAGACATACTATCCAGGAACCTCATCTCCATAGGAGAATGGTCCCTGAACACACAGACGGTCCAAATACTGTGGCGGCTATTCGGCAGAGCAGAAGTGGACCTCTTCGCGTCAGAAGAGAACGCTCACTGCCCAATATTTTTTACGAGGAGCGAGGACGCGCTAGCCCAGAAATGGCCTCGCCGCCCGCTCTATGCATTCCCTCCGATCGCTCTGTTACATCAGGTAATTCAGAGGATCAGGGACACACGCCACTCGGTGCTCCTCATAGCTCCGCGTTGGGAGAGTCAAAGTTGGGTTCCGGAGCTCACTCAGCTGTCACAGACAGCCCCGTGGCCCATCCCAGTCAGAGCAGATCTCCTCTCTCAAGCTCGCGGCACGATCTGGCACCCCCATCCACAGCGCTGGGCGCTACATGCATGGGTGATCAACGACTATTCGTCGATTTGCCAGAGGGAGTAAGAAACACTATCATACAGGCTAGAGCACCTTCCACGAGAAGGCTCTATGCGTCTAAATGGTCTGTGTTCTCAAAATGGTGCACCGACAAACATCTGGACCCACGGTCATGCGAGGTACCGTCTTTGCTAGTTTTCCTTCAAGAGATGCTGGACAAGGGCAGGTCCCCCTCCACTCTCAAGGTTTACGTGGCAGCCGTCGCGGCATTCTCTGAACCCCGGCGCGCTCAGTCCCTGGGCAAAGACGAGTTAGTCATCCGCTTCCTCAGGGGAGCTAAAAGGATGAATCCTCCGCGGCCCCCGTCGGTTCCTATCTGGGATCTTTCTATAGTCCTCGAAGCTATGAAAGCACCCCTGTTCGAACCACTCGAGTCTGTGGACCTAAAATACCTCTCGCTCAAAACCGTTTTTCTGATGGCTCTGTCCTCAGTAAAACGCGTGGGGGATCTTCACGCGCTCTCATCCAGCACCGCGTGTCTTGAGTTTGGACCGAATGATTCAGTCGTCATTCTCAAACCTAGGCATGGCTATGTCCCGAAGGCGATTGGTACCCCGTTCAGGGCTCAGATTATTTCTCTATCGGCTCTGCCTCCATCCGATAGTGAGCGCGACGCTAATCTCCTCTGCCCGGTTCGGGCTCTGAGATTGTACACTACGCGCGCTGCCGCGTTCAGACGCACTGAGCAGCTTTTCGTGTCGTTTGGGGGGCGCACCAAAGGTCTGGCCGCCTCAAAACAGACACTGTCTAGATGGATAGTGGACGCTATCGCTTCTGCTTACGCATCAAAATGCCTGCCCTGCCCTTTGGGCATCAGGGCGCACTCCACCAGAGGCATGGCCTCATCGTGGGCATGGTCCTGTGGAATTTCCATTCATGACATTTGTGTGGCCGCGGGATGGGCCTCCCCGTCCACTTTTGTCAGATTTTACAATTTGGAAGTTCCCGCCTTGCAGGCAAAACTACTAGCTGTCTAAAAACCAGCTCCCTAAGAAGCTGCATCACTGGGAGTCCCTCACACAACCGGTTCGCCCCTTGTGCTCTCCTAAGATGCTTATGTATACACTATGTGCCCGCTCTGCCGGCCTCTTTGTACATTCACTCCACATTAAATTAATCCCCCGGTATCACCCTGGGATTCATGAGTGTTTTTCATAGCGCGCACGGCGTTGACCAGGTGTTCCCGTAGCGTAAGCTAGCTTACGCAATACGAGAGAACCTCTCGTAAGAGAACGAATCGGTTACCTAACGTAACCTCGGTTCTCTCTAGAAGAGGGAACGAGTATTGCGTTCCCGGCCGTGCTTGCGCTACTAGCGTTTCGCTTCACGCTGAAATAAATCATCATATAAGCCTGGGAGAGACTGTTTTATACACCATAGCCACGCCCACTCTGGCGGGCCATGATGCAATGAGCGCGCGGGAGCTTCCCATTGGTAGCGGGTTCAGCCCCGCTCTCCCATAGGCTTAAGCAGTTCTCTCTGAGCGAACCAATGAGCTGCTAGCTAGCCTGCTCTAGGTCTGCCGCAGAGGAACTGTGTTGTCAATGGATACAAATTATGAAATAATTTTTTGGCTTCAAACTCTCAGCAAAGATGAATCTTTCCCGTAGCGTAAGCTAGCTTACGCAATACTCGTTCCCTCTTCTAGAGAGAACCGAGGTTACGTTAGGTAACCGATTCGTTTTTCGTTTTCCGTTTTTTAATAGCAAAACAAAAAACGAATAATGGGTTGTTTTCCATTTTTCGTTTTCCTATTTCAGGGTTTCCGCGGGGTCTTAAAAAGTCTTAAAAAGTCTAAATTTCTGTACTTTAAATTTAAGGCCTTAAAAAGTCTTAAAAACGGCCAGATTTTCATCCTAGGTCTTAAATTTCATTTAGTCAGGTCTAAAAAGTGTTTACTCTCGTTCATTTCCAGAAACGCTGGCCGCAGAAAGTTATTACAAAGTAGCAAAAAAGTATCGAGTTGTAGCTTACAAAGCGGAGCTCTAGAGCAGGGGTCTCCAACACGTCGCTCGCGTGCTCCAGTAGCTCGTGGCTTGATGTGAGCTAGCTCGCCAGAGGCATAGCTGTCAACCCTCCCGTTTTTTCCGGGTTTCTCACGTATTTAAGCTCTTTTCCCGCTGTCTTCCCGTTTTAGTATTTTCCCGTAAAATATCCCGTATTTTCACGCTCTGATTGTGTGAGACGTACAAGCTCGGGCAGATTGGGCTTGAAGTCGTTCATCCTCGGATGCGGCGCCGCGCGCGCTGTTACAAAAAAAAGCCGTGCACACAGCAAAGCGAAATGGGGTCTTGCCGGTCTTGCGCACCCAACTCGTCATTTTTGCCGCGAGCACCTTCGCGCTCGTGCGGACGCGTCGAGTATAAACCATGGTATAAACGAAGCTTAACCCTAACTCCGTGTCAGCGCGCGCTCTGATCAGTCAAGGGGCACAGACCTCTCCCGAATCATCTCCAGCAGTAGCAGCCTCCGAACTTCCGAAGCACCACGAACTCCGCCTCCGTTTCCCTCGTAAGCCGATATTAGTATTTAAACATTCTCTATGATAAAAAATGTTTGTAAAAACTATTTTAATAACACGGTTTTGGCGGTTATAGAGTTCTAATGACGGTGTCCAACTATAACCGTCGGTCTCACGGTTACGGTCACACCCCTAACACACACACACACACACACACTGTCTCTCTCTACCTCTCTCTCTCACACACACACACACACACACACACACTGTCTCTTTCTCTTTCTCTCTCTCTCATACACAGACACACACACACACACACACACACACACTGTCTCTTTCTCTCTCACACATAGGCTATGTAGGCCTATATGTAGTTATAAACTCTTTAGACTGTTAATGATTAGTGCTTTTAAAAAAAGTTTGTGGGTAAGAATCGTGTAAAAAGAAATCCCTTATTTTGGGGATGGATTCCGGGAAATCTCCCTAATTTTCAATGTTCAATGTTGACAGCTATGGCCAGAGGCCGTTCACATATCGCGTCTTTTCCGCGCTCAAGTTTGTTCAAGTGCACGCACCGCAGGTCATGTGACAGGAACCAACCAATCACCCCTTTCCATAACAACATTGAAAGCTCCGTCAACATGAAGGATGGGGGGTTCACCCAAACACTACTAATAAATATAAGCTAATGTGTAAATGTCAGTAATTTATCTTTTTGACTCATTCTTTTTATAAAAAAAAATATTTACAGGCTGAAATATTAGGTTTATCTTTGTATAAAACCTTTTTTGTCAAAACTTTATTTGAACTTGTACATGTTAGTAGATGACATGTTGCTAGACACTCTTTTAAAATCTAGCCATCATTTTTAATGGTATTTTAATGTTTATGTAAACAAAAAGTGCATATTGATGCTAATCAATTTATTTGCTGTTTTTCGACATAAAACTAGTTGAATTGACTTCATTCTGTAGTATTAGTACTTTTTGAACAGGATTCTGTGATAACCTTGATAATTTTGGTCACTTTAATCATCTCATCATTTCCTCTCTAGTTATGATCAACTATGATCAACTAAAATCAACAATAATTGTGTTTTTACAGTATAATATGCAAAAGTACAATTTTATATTAAAAAAATATCTACCTCTCCTTCTCTCACACACACATAGATAGATAGATACTCTAATGATCCCGAGGTAACTATCTATCTAACTTGGATAATGCGTCGTGTAGGTCTTAAATTTCAATCTTAATGGTCTTAAAATGTCTTAAAAAGGTCTTAAATTTGACTTACTGAAACCTGCAGAAACCCTGTATTTACTAATGGTAATTGGGAAACTGTCCGTTTTTCGTTTTTGTTTTTTTTTCCTTTCAAAACGAAAATCCGTTGGCCGACAAGTACACGGACCATAAAGGTTAACTGTTTCGATAACTACTGTAGACATCAGTGTTTTTATCCAAACTAAGTAAATCACCTTTTGAAGGTAACTTGACGTTTCAAATAAAGATTGTGTCCATTACATTGTTACACCAGTAGGGGGCGACAAGAGAAGTCATTGAATCAAAAAACACTGATTCATCCAGTAATGAAACTAGTGAAATCTTTATTAGTGAGTCATTGAATCATTCATTCAAACTGATTTTTAAAGAGTAATTGAAATTTATTTATTTATTTTTAGAAATGACATGCTATTTTGTTTAGTTGCCTATTTAGGATCGTAGGACAATCGTGATCCCAATTTTTTTTTTTTTTTTTTTTCTGAATCGAGCAGTTCTACTGTATAATAAAATATTTTTCATCCTGTATTTTACATTTATACACATTTAGATTTTGCTGCAGGCTAGCTGAAAGTTTTTATTTTATTTTTTAATGAACACAAAACTGTAATCAAAACTAATTTTACTTCTGGAATGTTAGTTTTCTGAGTGAAACATTTTTAGTGATTAAAAATTAATTTCAGTTTCCAAACTGGGATCTTATCCATCATGAATTGATTGCATCATGAAACATGGACATTAACATTCACCAATAGCCTGAACGGCCTAAGTGATGTCAGCCAAAAAGTCATTTTTGATATCATGCTGACTTTAAAAGCGTTTTCTGTTCTCTCTAATTTCAATGGCATGGTTAAATGATAGTTTTGCAGTAGCTGCAAGATCAGCATGAAAGCAGAGAACGTTTTAATAAGAGATGTCGTGTAAGTGGTTTTCAGCGGAACACACTGGATGTGACATTGGCCGTGTCAGTTTGTGAATATGTTGCTTGAGTTTCTTGTGTCCGGCCACTGGATGATGGATCACCTGTCAAGAGGACAAAATGTTTTATATCCCATGTTCCTTTCAACACAAATGCAGTCAGTGATGTCTTTAAAGCAGATCAGCTGAGTTCAAGTCTGGTAAAGCCAGAGTATTTCTCAAACACACTTTGTTTGCATTTTATCAGCTGCGTTCATGTCCGCTGTGGCTTTAACTCTAAATGTACAATTTGGTTTATGCATGCGTTTAGACTAATATTACAGTTCCTTGTCTCTGATTTTGTGAATCACAGGAATCATACACTAACTTAGGATGCCACACTGTACGTTATATCCTAAAACACAATACGAATCCAAAATTGATTTTCACATGATTTAAACTTGGGCCAATCCTTCTCAAGTGGACCAATGTAGGTTGCATTACCATTTTTATTTTGCTAATTGGTTTGAGTGATTAACTCTATTTGCTATTGCAAAACCTTCAGGTTTTTATTTGAATTGATGTAAGCACAGTGGTTTGCTGTGTGTCATGGGTTATATTCGTCGGGTCAGAGGTCACTCTTCCGCCGGAACTAGACTCGCATACGGCTGATGCCGGAAGCCAGTGATTATAGTTTATTAAGTTATAAATTAGAATATTTTTCTTACAAAAACGCATGGCTTCGCTTCAGAAGGCCTTTATTAACCCCCTGGAGCCGTATGGATCACTTTTATGATGGATGCACTTTTTTGGGCTTCAAAATCTAAGGTACCATTCACTCCCATTATAAAGCTTGGAAGAGCCAGGATATTTTTAAATATTACTATGATTGTGTTTGGCCGAAATAATAACGTCATATACACCTAGGATGGCTTGAGGGTGAGTAAATTGTGACTATTTTCGTTTTTGAGTGAACTTGAGTTTGAACCCCAACATGAATGTTGGTAATGTACTTGCGCCTCTTTTTCATGTAATGAAAAGCGAATGTAAACTTGGTCTGTTTAACTCCAAAATGAAAAAGACACAAAACATGATTTTACAAGAACCATTGTCAAAAAATGGTTAAAAAGGTTTAAATGATACCATGGAGGTAGACAGGTAGAGGCTATGACGTCAATGCGAAATGTTGTTGGTGTCACTTGTCCAAAAACTCTAAAACTCTAAATAATATATATAAGTTTATTGAATAGGATAAACCCCTTGAGATGAACCATCTCGTTTTCGAGGGGGTCCTAATATACAATACAATACAGAACAAGGGACAAATCAAACACATTACAATAATAAGACATAAACAATACCACAATCAACGCTACCACAAAGACGACAAAAAAAACAAAACATCAAAAGATAAGCATTTAGGTAAATACAACCACTAGTTAGCCACACAGAGGCTGTGATCAAATACTTGCCAGCAAAAACATAAAGAATAAAGTGACTTGTAAATTATATATAAGTATAGTATCATATGAAACATGAACAATTTAGTTCAAAATAAGAAGACAAACTATTTTTAAATATGTGAAATGATGTTAAAGATCGTATATTTGAAGGCAAGTTATTCTAGTCTGAAGGAGCCTTAAACATAAATGCTCTCTGTCCTATTGCTTTTTCGACTGTAGGAGTGAAAAAGAAGTATTGTGTGGAATGCCTCAGGTTATGTAAATATTTTCAGAATATTAATGACTTTAAATTTGGATCAGTTCCTCACTCAAGCTATTGTAAGACTTGTAGTCTTGGAATATAACGCACAAGTTATGGACTACTTTTATGATTTCTTGATGGTACTTTTTGTCATTTTGGAGATTGACAGCCCTATTCCCCATTCATTAACATCAAATGAACAGAGCAGCTAGAACAATCTGCTATCTCCTTTTGTGTTCCATGAAAATAAGAAAGGGATGTGGGGTTTAGAATCACATGGGAGTGAATAAATGATGACAGAATTGTCATTTTTGGGTGTTTTAACATTGTTTTTCAGGATTACACTGAAAAATACTCCGAAGGGAGCTTTTATATTTTTACAATTAGTATGGAAACATGCTTGCTGAAGCAAAATGCATTATTGAATGTCTTAAGTATTTGTTTTTCTTTTGTAGTTTGAAACAGTCAGGCGTTAATACGGGGAACCCCTGGCCGCCCTATAAGGAGAGGACCCCCCTGCACCCCTGCTATAGAGGACTGGTGCGCCTGCTGCACTGCAAAACTCTACATATCGTCATCTTTACACTGCTTTATAAGGTGAAACTTATCACAGAGCAGAAAGCGCTGGCAGTCAGGGGCGTCGTTAGGCCCTTTTTAGGGGGGCTTCAGCCCAAATTAAATTCGAATTTTAACAGTGCGACTCGACGCGTACGGTCGAGTGTGAGATAAGATGTAAGTAGCTAAACTTAACATTTTATATTTGACATTTTTTTTAGGTCATAAATGTTAAACGAATGACAAAAAATAATCAGGCAAACTACTATAGGTTTGTCTAATTTCGCCATTTTGAACTGAAAATAGGCCTATGTAACGTGACTTATGTAATGTAATAATTAGTTTACTGTCACTGTTAGGGGACAAGAAACATTAACAAAGCCGTTTTCATCATGTTAGGCACAAGATTAATAATGAATGTGTACATATTGAGAATATAATACAAATTGTAGCCTTTAGTAAATTAAAAAAGCTTTAGGAAGGGAAGAGAAAGGGATGAAGAGACAGAAAAAAAGAAAGAGTGATGGAGATGAGGAGAGAGCAGGTATTGACAAATAATATACTGCCAACTGACATGGTTTTAAAGTTATTTCTTATCCTCTTTTTGGTCTTAAAAACGTCTTGAAATGCACATCAGAGAAATAAAAAATTTGAACCCCCTACCAACCTCAAATTTAGGACCTCTTTGATTATAAAGCCCTGTCTATGGCCCTGTATTAGGCATAAGATCAATAATGAATGTGTAGCCTACATATTGTGAATGCATTTAATAAACTTTACCTAGCTTTAGTAGTTTTCAGTAAATAAACGCATCTGAGAAAATGATTCATAGGCAAAATCAACCTATCAGTTGACCCTATCTTCACTGACAAAAATGAAAAGCCTATATCAGTCAAAGCTCAGCTTTAGGAGGGGAAGAGACAGGGCAAGATAAAAACAAAGAGAAAAAGAGTGTGATGCTGATGAGGAGAGAAAAATAATCAGCTGCCCACTGACATGGTTTTAAAGCTGTTATCCAAATTTTTTGGTCTTCAAAACATCTTAAAATATGTAGATCAGAGAAATCTAAATATCAAAATTTTCTCTGGGAAACCCAGAACCCCCCTATCTGCCCTACCTCACATTTGGGACCACAGTGATTATAAAACCCTGCCTTTGCATGGTAATTAAACTGGTTAATAGTGAGCATTAGATCCTTAACTAAAGTGTTACCTTTTTTTATAATAAAAAAAAAAAAAATCATACCCTCATTGGGGGCTTAGCCCCCCTAAAATGAAAATCCTAGTGACGCCCCTGCTGGCAGTTATGTGTGTGGTTAATTTTACAAGATGCTTGAACTTAAGTTAATGACTGACTTTACCGCTTGGCATCATTTTATATGTAGATGTCTGGTCATTCACTAGAATTAAATGAGTGGTTTCCCATTGTTTTTTTTTTATTATCTGTGTTGATTGTTTTTTCTGTTTCTGTTTGTTTAGATCTGGATGGATCATCAGAACATGTCTGAACATGTGTTGTGTATGGTGCTGTACCTGATAGAACTCGGACTTGATAATCAGGTCCAGGATGACAAAGTGGAGGAGGTAAGCATATTTTTTTTCGTAAACAAGAGACTGGTCTTGTCTCAGAATCAGATAGCATGGCCAAACACTGATGTGGTTCACTGTGTTGTCCCTAGTATGAAATAAATGTTTGTTTGGGTATTTTTTTATTTTTTTTTATTTTTACCAAGTATACTTCAAATAAAGTTTAATTATAATTGTATATCAGTAAGTCTTAAGTGATATGTTAATCTATTTGGAGTAATTTTTTATCACACAATGCACATTTCTTAATATTAAGCCTAAAATGTGTTTTTATATCATTATTAATAATGATTGTATGATCTCTTTATAATACCAGGCTTTAAATGCAATATATTTAAAGTGTACCTAAAGTATACTTATTCTTGATTGTGCTAAAGTGGAACTATTCTATTTAAGTATATCTTTAGTTGGACTTTAGCACTATTTCTGCACAATTAAAGTGCGTTTAGTACAAAATTAGTTACAATTTATCAGACCAGTTTAGTCAGTCCCTCCAGAAAAACACGATTATGCGATCGCTGAATTCAATGCATAATCAGCCAAAGTCCGCATATTCATGCGGGGGCCGCATTTTTTCAAATACGCCGCACTTTCGCCGCATAAATTGCCGATTTCCGTGCAAAATATGCGGGACTTTCATGATTTCATAATCCTCGCATTTTCGTTGCAAAAAAGTCACATATATCTTAGCAGAAATTTTTGCTTCACACAAGAGCAGCCACTTCCCCCTGTTTCCATGGGAACGTTATGAAGTGATGCAATTACGCGATGGGATAGCTCACAGCTGAAGTTATTGCAGAGGCCAGACAGACTCACGGAGGCGATTGGCATCTCACAACTCGCTCTTTATTCCCAAATCGAACTCGTATAACTGTCTGTCACACGTTCTACCGTCACATCGTAACTTAATAAACAAAATATGATAAAAGTAGCATCAAACAGAAATTACCCGCACACATGGGGTGTTCGAGGCGCATACAATATAACACTGCAGACAGTTCAACAGGGAGCGCGCAGCTCTTAAAGGGGCCACACCTTATTTCCACTCGTTACAGTCTGAAATAAAACAAGATGAGAAATTAAATATTCCCAGCACTTTCTATGATGTAATATGCTTGCTTATCAAAGGAAGTAATAAGAAATGACTCTTTACATTAAGGTAGTAGCCTAGTGAGAACAGGGTGTTGGGGGAATCGCTTTTTTTCTTTTTTTCATCAAACCGCAATTTTTGCAAGTTCCCGCAATTTAATCTCATAAAATTGCATAAATATCCCGCATATTCCATCGCATTTTTAAAGAAAACGGGCCGCGTAATCAAGGATTTTTGCCCGCAACAATCACAAAAAAACTCCGCGTTTTTCGGGAAGGACTGTTTAGTACACCAAAAGTACAATTGCAGGGTATTTTTATTAAGTACATAAATATGTAAATGTGTTACATTGCATTAAATTAATGTCTTTCCAATACAGTTTAGTATATTTTTTTTCACTAGGGCTTACACTTGAGCAGCTCAATAAAAGCTTATCAATAAAAGAGAAACTTCCCATCTAAATAAGGGTGCTTTAACACTCGCAGTTTAGTTAAAAACTAGGGGTGCACCGATCCGATACTCAGTATCGGTATTGCTCCGATAATACCAAGATTTGCCGAATCGGATATCGGACCATCCAAATCCGATATTGTGCGTATGTTATTGTCATACAACACAAAAGCCACAAAAACATTATAAAGCACCATAATGTTTTAGTGTACTATATTCCAAGTTTTATTACATATAGTTTAATGTGAGGTACAGATTTAAGTCGTTAAATTAATGTTCACCTAAGTGCTTCCCTCCGCTGCGGCTGTCAGTCATTCTCCATTCGGCACTCAAACAGCGCGTCACGCTCGGGTACGACAGTCAACACAATGAAACTCTCTCCAAGATGAGTCAATGTTCCTATTATTATACTTTAGATCTGTAGATAAAGGTCTATGGTTTGCATAAAAGGACTTTAACTTGCTGGAGTTTCACATGTTACTTTCTCCCGGGTGTCTGTTAGATCACAACACTGGAGTAGAGAGCGATATAATTGTTCTTCACGTGCATATTAACTGAAATTTAAAACTGTTAAAAGGCTCAAACTAATGAATAAATAAGTAAATATCTTCCCTTTGTGCTTTGAGCTTTTCAATGTGAAGCCTGCGCGCTGTGACTCCATGTTGCTTCAAACACATCATTCTTCGCTCGGGATGCGCATAATTGTTTCGCTCTGAATTGGAGCCTTTCATATTACAATACTTTTGTTCAATGGCAGTTTATTGATAGCCTTAGTTGTTCTGTCCAATCTATCATATTTTCCTGCTTCATTAAAAAGTTGCACTTTAAATTTTTAAAGAAATTGCTTTTAATTATATAGTATATATTTTGTCTGTATGTTCTTTTACAAAGTAAGGAAAATAATGTTTAAGTCAAGCTTGATGTCTTTAACAAAAGAATAATCACAGTCTCTTCCCCACAGTGAGGCATACAGATACAGTTTATTAGGTAATTCGGCACTGTTTTTTAAATTATTTTAGTATTGGATCGGTACTCGGTATCGGCCAATACTGAATCCCAGGTAGCGGAGGCAAAAAAGGCGGATCGTGCCACCCCTATTCAAACAGGGCACAGTTCGCATCTGTGTATCATTTGTCCATTAGTTTTTTTTTATTTAATTAGATTTCTTTTTTTTTATATTGAAAGTAGAAAAATTTGAAAATATATACGTTTTCGTTCCCCCTCCCAAAAAACTTTTCAACTTGATTTTTTTTGTTTTGTTTTTATGTTAAGGGGTAGAAAATTAAAAAACGGCATGAATATTTCATCTCTACATGTGGGTGGAAATGAAACGCCCCTTTCCGCTGATTGTAACTAAAGATAAACCGCACCGTCATCAGTTCTTCCTCAGTTTCGCACAACAGAATAATTAGTAGAATAACAGATTAATCCGCTGCTACAGTTGTACAGATTCTTAAAGCGTTTATTGCAACTACATTTCATCTCTTTCTCATCAAACAACCAGACTAGCGAATGACTGTACACAAACCGTACAGCTCTTAGACAGGGCTTTCTTGACTCACCTACACGTTTCTTTAATTCGGTATGGCAGGTTATGATGGCTAAAAAATGAATTATAAATAAAATGAATCAATATATTAAATGAATAAGTTTGTTGTAAAAAATACTAATACAAAATAAAAAATACAAAAGGCCTATATTATTTGTCCTAATGATCACGCAAGAACTGTCATTCTGACTGTCTGACAACCGGAGCACAACGATGCTCCGGTAAAAAAAAAGAAAAGAAAAGCTGGCAGCTAAAAGCACAAATTCCCAGATTCCAGGCTATTGTGTTCCCTTTCGAGAGGTCTCTCCTATTGCGTAAGTAGCTTACGCTATGGGAAAACTCATTTTCTCGAGAATATTGAAGTCTTTATGTAAAACGCATTGCAGCTGACAGCAATGAACGAAGGAACTCGGTCATTGGCTGTGCTGCGGCAACTTGCTCGAACCAATGACGGGGCGACTCTGAATGCGCGACCAATGAGCACGCTTCGCGCCCGCGCGCGTCAGAGCCCGCCAAGATGGGCGTGGCCAAGCTATATATTGGGCGCCCCGTCATGAGAGTTCTTTAGATTTAATCTCCTTCAGCGAACACCTTCTTCGCTGGATCCTCCGGATTATTGGAAGCCTTCGCCGCCGTGGAAAAGCATACCAGCGGGATTGCTACGAGGACGTCGGCACCTTCAGCCGCCTTCAAGCACCTCCTACTGAGCCATCCGGCGCGCCATATACGCAAGTATTTTACATCTGTCCGCCCCACGACATTTGTGAAAGAGCAAATTTCCAATAAGGCGTTGTTTCAAATGCCTTTATGCGCGTCGTGCAGAGACCTTCTCCCGGACGGGGATCGTCACATCATCTGCGCTCGCTGCCTGGGCCATGACCACGCAGAAGCTGCTTTGACCAAGGGCGGATGCCCGGAATCTGATGACCTGGGTCTCTCCGCACTACGGGCTCGCGTCGCCGCTTTCGCCGTGACCGAGCCCATCGCCACCCCTCTGTTTGAGCCGCGCACTAAGAAAAAGCGCCGCTCACAGAGGCTTCCTGAACCTGAGCTCAGTGACATCACGCCGAGCCAGTCTCCGCGTGCTTCACCGCCGCTCTTGCCTTCCCCACCGCCGGTTCAGTTCACCCAGCCGGACCCACACCCCTCTAGCAGAGCGGTGGGCCTTGTGACTTTCGGCGCGTCCGAGGACGACGGGGGAATGGACGACAGCTTGTCCATCGACGCTGCATCGGACGACTGGCCGGGCTCCACTCTCGACCCCGCCCCGTCGACGCTAGCTAGCACGAGCGGGGGCTCCACTATGGATACTGAGATTATCCGTGTCCTCTCTAAGGCCGTGGAAGACCTCGGGCTCGATTGGTCTTCTCCCGAAGAACCAACCCGGAGCCGACTGGATGAGTGGTTTCTGCAGGGGCGCCAGCAGGCCCCTCGGCAAAGGCCTTCTCCCTTCTTCCCGGAAGTTCACGACGAACTCACCAAGTCGTGGAAAGCCCCCCACTCTGCGCGCCTAAAGCCTTCTTTTTCTTCTTCGCTCTCCTCAGTGGACGGCGCGAAGGAAAGAGGCTACGAGGGAACGCCGCCCCTCGAGGAGGCCGTGGCCCATCATCTCTGCCCGCCCTCCACCAACGGATGGAAAGCCAAAGCTTCCCACCCCTCGAAGCCCTGCCGCACTACCTCTGCTCTCGCTGGTCGCGCCTACGCTGCCGCCGGCCAAGCTGCATCAGCGCTTCACTCAATGGCGGTACTTCAAGTGTTCCAAGCCAAGCTTCTCCGCTCTATGGACGAGTCTGGCCCCGAACCCGAAGCCTTCAGGGACTTACGCAGCGCGACTGATATAGCTCTGCGAGCCACGAAGGCCACCGCCCAGTCCATCGGCCGTGCTATGGCTAATTTGACTGTTCTCGAGCGCCATCTGTGGCTGACTCTGACTGAAATGAAGGACGCGGATAAGGCGCCATTTCTCGATGCGCCTATCTCCACCAGCGGGCTGTTTGGACCGGCGGTTAAAGGTTTCGCCGAACGCTTCACTGAGGCCCAGAACGCTTCACAAGCTATGCGTCATTTCCTGCCAAAGCGCTCCAGCTCATCGCAGAGCAGACAGAGACCGCCACAGCCGCAGCGGGCTAGAACAGCCCCCACCGCCTCTCAGCCCGCGCCTCAGGCTGACGCTCGCGCTCTCACAACCGCAAGCCTCCTCCTGAGCGACAGGGTCCTCGGCCCAAGATTGTGCTGAACCCTGAGCCTCGAAAGCCGTCCTAGCCACAGAAATGAGAAGAGAGAGTGCGTGTCTCGCAAAAGCCGGACCACTCTCTCTGCAAAAGCTCAAACATTACCCAGTCCCCTTACAGGCGGCTGGATATGTCCATACAGCAGTCAATGGGCCAGTCACAGAGCTCGCTCACCTGCAAACAAACGCCGTTTTTACGGCGACGCACAGAAAACACAAAAAGAGTCTTTTTCTGCCTGCATCACTAAGGGTTCACATGTCCACAAAGTGTGCATTCCCAGATACTGTCAAAACAGTGCCAAATTCATTCCCAGCTCAGGCTGCGCTTCCCATGAATGTAGATCACGTGCCTACGGTCATGTACGCACCACTACACACAAGCACTGTTCACACAGTTATAAATTCATCCCCAGTAAAAGCGGGAAACATTATAAAAGTGACGCGTGTGCCTACCACTGTTTATGCACCCCCACTTATAAACACTGCCCTTACAGTGTCAAACAAAACCTCAGCTCAGGCTGCGAGTTTTACAAACACAGCGCGCGCTGTTGTAATCACACACGCGCCCATTCACTCAGCTGCTCAGCGCGCGCCCGCGCCTCTGAGAGCTACGAGCTCAGGCGATTCGCTAGCCGGGTCCCTACGTCACAGCGGCCCGCCCCTAGCCTGTATTCAGCCCATATCTGTACACGCAGCGGCATGGGAAAACATTCCAGATATGCCGAAATGGGTATTGAATATAGTAAAGCACGGATACTCGCTCCAGTTCGCTCGCAGACCACCACGTTTTACGACTGTGGTCGAGACGAAAGTGAGAAAAGAGTGTTCACATGTTCTACGCACCGAGGTGCGCAAACTAATAGAAAAGGGCGCTGTGGAAACTGTTTCCCCCTCTCTGAGCGGGACAGGTTTTTACAGCCGCTATTTTCTCGTCCCGAAAAAGGATGGCGGTCTCCGCCCCATCCTAGATCTCAGACACCTGAACAAAGCACTAATGATTCGCTCGTTCAGAATGTTAACAACCAAGCATATCCTCGCGCAAGTGCGCCCAGGAGATTGGTTTCTCTCAGTGGATCTGAAAGATGCTTACTTTCACATTCCAATAGGGCCTCATCACAGGCCGTTTCTGAGATTCGCTTTCGAGGGACAGTCATACCAGTACACAGTACTCCCGTTCGGCCTGTCCCTGGCTCCCCGTACATTCACGAAATGTATGGATGCAGCACTTTCCCCCCTAAGACGAAGGGGAGTGCGAATACTGAATTATCTCGACGATTGGCTGGTTCTAGCACAATCAGAGAGTCAGCTAATAACACACAGATCTTGGATTATCAGCCATTTAGAATGCCTGGGTCTAAGAATCAATTTTGCAAAAAGCATACTATCTCCCAGCCAGAGAATTTCTTTCCTGGGAATAGTTCTAGACTCGATGCAAATGACAGCGCGTCTCTCATCGGAGCGCGCGCTCACCATCCGGCGCCTTGCAACATCATTCAGAGCGGGCGCGCGCGCCCCGTCAAACGGTTTCAGAGGATGCTCGGTCTCATGGCCTCAGCATCGGCCGTACTCCAGCTAGGATTGTTGCATATGCGCCCTCTCCAACGCTGGCTCAAGAGCCGCGTCCCTACTCACGCGTGGCGTTCGGGCCACTTTTTAATCAGAGCGAACCACGGCTGTATAAAAGCCCTGACGCACTGGAAAGCCGCCGACTGGTACCAGTCAGGCGTGAGTCTGGGTGTGAACACAAGGAGAAAGATGATAACGACAGATGCCTCCAAAATAGGTTGGGGGGCCCTTTACGAGGGCAGGCCTGTCTCCGGCTTTTGGTCAAACCCGGAGAAGCGCCTACACATAAACTGTCTGGAAATGAAAGCGGTCGCTTTGGCTCTCAGAGCCCTGCTCCCACATCTAAAAAACGAACACGTCCTGGTCCGAACGGACAACATGACGGTAGTGTCGTACATAAATCGCCAGGGTGGACTCAGGTCGAGCTCCATGCATTCAATGGCCAGGAGACTCATTTTATGGTCCCAGCACAACTTGCGCTCGCTGAGAGCAGCGCATGTGCCAGGCGCCCTGAACCAGGGGGCAGACATGCTATCCAGAGACAAGATTCTCCCAGGAGAATGGGCTCTCAACCCTCTGACGATTCAGTGGTTATGGAAAACCTTTGGCAAAGCGGAGATCGACCTCTTCGCCTCCAAGGAGAACGCGCACTGCTCTTTTTTCTTCATGAAAAGCACGGACGCGCTCGCCCAGAGCTGGCCGAGCCGCCCCTTATATGCCTTTCCCCCGATCGCGATGCTGCCACAGGTCATCAGTCGGGTCAGAGAGGAGGGAAACGCAGTGCTGCTGATAGCCCCACTCTGGAAGAACCAAACATGGTTTCCAGATCTGATGCAAATGCAATCTGCACCACGGCCGATTCCACTGAGGCCAGACCTCCTCAGTCAGGCCAGCGGGATGATATTTCATCCCCGCCCCGATCTGTGGGCCCTTCATGCATGGCCCCTCAACGGGTTCCCAGGAACCTCGCGAGCGGAGCACTAAAAACCATCGCTGAGGCGCGGGCGCCCTCCACGAGACGCTTATATGCCCAGAAATGGAAAGTGTTCAGTGACTGGTGTAATACCAAGGGCCTGAACCCCGTAACATGCGAGATTACGAGTGTACTCGTTTTCCTACAAGGGCTTCTGGAGGCGGGCCGCACCCCCTCCACGCTCAAAGTATATGTGGCTGCCATCACAGCGTCACACGACCTTGTAATGGAACGTCCATTGGGAAGAAACGACCTAATTATTCGTTTCCTAAGGGGCGCCAGGAGGATGAACCCTTCACGCCCCCCCTCAGTGCCGATCTGGGACCTAGCTACGGTCCTAGACGCTCTTAAAGGCCCCCGTTCGAACCACTCCGAACCGTGCACCTTAAACAGCTCTCGCTCAAGACGGCGCTCTTGCTGGCACTCGCCTCGGTCAAGAGAGTGGGCGACCTGCACGCGCTTTCAACAAGCGCTGCCTGCCTAGAATTCGGACCTAACGACTGCAGGGTCGTCCTTAGACCGAAACATGGGTATATTCCTAAAGTGCTCACCACTCCCTTCAGAGCACAGGTTATCTCCCTAACTGCGCTTTCGTCTCCAGCAGACGAACACGACGCTAATCTACTCTGCCCCGTTAGGGCTCTCAGAGTGTATTTGGAGCGTTCTGCCCTATTCAGACAGACAGAACAACTGTTTGTATGCTTTGGCGGCCGTACGAAAGGTTCCGCCGTTTCAAAGCAGAGAATCTCTCACTGGATAGTCGAAGCTATAGCGCTGGCTTATGAAGCTAAGGGACTTCAATGCCCCTGGGGAGTCAAAGCACACTCCACCAGGAGTGTGGCTTCTTCCTGGGCATGGTCGAGCGGGATACCGATCGAGGATATTTGTGCGGCGGCAGGCTGGGCCTCACCGTCCACATTTATCAGATTCTACAACCTACAGGTCCCGACATTGCATTCCAATGTGCTATCAGCATAATGCTAGTTGAACTGCGAGTTCGTATCTAGATTATGTATGTGCTTGTGTCACACTGAGCGCCTTCTAGCCGCTCTGTATTTTTTCCCACATATAAAGCTCGCCTCTGCCGGCTAGTTGGATGATAACTTTGCTTTTTAGCTCAGGCACCTGCCTCTGGCTATCATAAGGCGAAGTTCAGCACGCACGGCGTTTTGCATGGTGTTCCCATAGCGTAAGCTACTTACGCAATAGGAGAGACCTCTCGAAAGGGAACGACTCGGTTACTAACGTAACCTCGGTTCCCTGAGAGGAGGGAACGAGTATTGCGTAAGCTGCCGTGCTTGTGCTTGGTTAGTTCGCTTCAGTCGTTTTAACCTAAAGAACTCTCATGACGGGGCGCCCAATATATAGCTTGGCCACGCCCATCTTGGCGGGCTCTGACGCGCGCGGGCGCGAAGCGCGCTCATTGGTCGCGCATTCAGAGTCGCCCCGTCATTGGTTCGAGCAAGTTGCCGCAGCACAGCCAATGACCGAGTTCCTTCGTTCATTGCTGTCAGCTGTGCAGCTGCAATGCGTTTTACATAAAGACTTCAATATTCTCGAGAAAAGGAGTTTTCCCATAGCGTAAGCTACTTACGCAATACTCGTTCCCTCCTCTCAGGGAACCGAGGTTACGTTAGTAACCGAGTCGTTTTCCTCCTTGCTGAGGTGTGTTTTCCTCACTCTGTTTCAGGAGCCCTGTATCGAGGAGCACTGCCATGACAGCTGGTTCCCGGGCACCAGCCTGCTGTCTAACCTCCATCACGTCATCAACTTTGTGCGGGTTCGAGTGCCAGAGACGGCTCCTGAGGTGGAGAGAAAGAGAGAGCGGGAGAGAGAGAGAGAAACTCCACCCAGCACCAGCTCTGAGAGCGCCGCCTTCGGACAGGTGAGCCAGATGCTCCTCTGAGTTCTTGGGCCCTATTTTAACGATGTAAACGCATGATCTAAAGTGCACTTATGGCGTGTCCGAATCCACTTTTGCTAGTTTAAAGACGGGAAAAATGGTCGGCGCTCTCGGCGCATGGTCTAAAAGGATTGTCCCTATTCTCTTAGTGAGAAATGGATGTGTTTTGGCCGTAATATGCAAATAAACCAATCATAGTCTCTTCTCCCATTCGCTTTAAATGCCAGTTGCGCTCGCGCCATGGCGGATTCGCTAATTACTAGGGGTGTAACGATATTCGAACCGAACCGAAAAACCGCGATACAGACCTCACGATTCGAATCGCGATACTCTCATTGCGTACCGAACACGCCCCGCCCCCTGCTACCCCGGCCCCGCCCAGCCCGGCTCATTGGACCTCATGTACAGTACACAACGAATTCAGTTTTGTAGCCTAACCACCATTAACACCAAATAACAAGCTCCATGTTTTGTTACTTTCGATAATAAGCAAGTTGTAATCTTTCAAATTCTGTCTATTTGATCACGAAATTCAAACATAAATGGCGTTTTGGCGCTCTTTGATGTGGCGTGACAGATCGCTGTAGGCCTACTAGGCTCCTCATTTCAAGCAGCAGCGCGGCGCGGGAGTAAACGCGATCATCTCTTCCTCAGTTACAGAATGGACATCTGAAGGTATGTTGAAAGATACAGTATACTTACTGAAAGGCATCATAACTCGTGTAATCGCTCAATCAGTGTTTCAGCAGCGGAAAGACGTCAATAAAACAGCATATCTTGTCACTAGCATTATATTTACCTCAACAGGCAAGTGATTCAGTGTCCACAACTTTGGTTCCTATAAATGAACTCTTGCACTAAATAAATGCACTGTTAGCCTATATATTATATTTTACTTAACCTGTTAATGATATCTTGATTATTTAATGTATGTTTAAAATAGCTTTCATGAAAATGACAACTGTGTAAATTATTATGTTTCAATAACAAATTAGAGTAAAAACACAAGTTAATGCAAAAACTGCCTTATGTTCAGTTTACATGTTTTCATACAATGTGTTGTGTGTTGATTGTTATATCTAAAGAATAAATAGCATCTGAATTTAGGTTAAAAGTCTAGGCTACAACCTTTAATGTTATAGTAATGTGCGGCTCCCTATATAGTTTACAGCATTAGCAGATTTTTTTTTATCTTTGTGAAACGTTTAATTGTAATTGAATTAATTTAAAGACAAAGACAATTTTTTCATTAAACCACTGTTTAAAAAAACCAAAAAAAAGCAATTTTAGCTTTCTAAACCGAACCGAACTGAACCGAGACGTCAAAACCGTGGGAAAACCGAACCGTCAGTTTTGTGTATCGTTACACCCCTACTATTTACATGACGGAATTTGGATGCGGAAAAACTGATTGCTTCTCCAAAGAGGAAACGGATCTGCTCGTGCGCGAGGTTTAAGCTCAAGGACAAAGTGTACGCACGTTGTGCACCCGTCTATAGGCGCGCATTACTAACGCACTCTTTAAATAACAAAAAAAAAATTGCACCATTGACTTTAGACCAGGTTTCAGTTGGTCAATGGCGCAGTCTATTTCAGTTTCCTCAAAATAGCAACCCGTCAACAATGCACCAGAACACTCCTCGTTTTCAGACCAGGTTGTAAAAGTTGTTTCCTATATCCTGTTGTTTTGATGACATCACTCTCCATCCTCAGAGTTCCAGACGGCTGACCGGAAATTGGAGAGAGGTAGCGGGATTTGGGAATGATATTATAAGTGATGTGGAATGATTTTAAGAGTTCTGTTTTGAATAACCAAGTATGGAATGGTCTGAAATAGAAGCACTGCACTTTTTTTTTTTTTTTTTATATTCAAAGACCTGTTGCTCATTTTCTTGTTGCACTAATTTTTGGGAGGGGTAATGACAATTGGTCTGTGACAAATAAGGATATCTGAGTTGATGAAAACAGGAAGAAAACGTATAGCTTTAAATGGATGTGAAAAATTTTAGATTAATTGATAGATCCAGATACACATAACGAGCATCGTGCCATTGACCCAATTATAAATAAGTGCACAGGAAATAGAGCACAGGTATCTTTGTTTTTTGTGATTGCATTTTTGTTTTGTTTATTTTGGGGGTTTTCGTTTGTTTTTTTGTCTTTTGAGTTTTGATCTGTCCAGTTTTCTCCTGCTTGGTTTGTTTCTCTTTTGTGACCTTGTGTTCAAAGTATGTGATTTCATTCATGTTTCTGAGCGTAAATGAGCTCAGAGATAAGAGGAAGTTTTCATTAACTGCATGTGTTTCCAGTGATGTATGGTGATATAATGAGTCTTGAGCACAGCGGTCAGTGGTTCAGAGCTCATTAAATATTCATTCGCTTCAGTGAGATTAGCGTGCTAATTAAACACTATGGACAGCTGACACGTTCAGTAAGGGTGAGTTGTTCATATGTGTGAAGGAATTGTCCTTTATTATTTTGATTCTAGAATAAGTTCTGCCAATCGTGTGTCAGAAATGTCATGAATATTTTTTAAAAAAGAGTAACGCCGGTCTATTTCAGTGTATCTGCAGGGTTTTTAAATCAAATTGAAGGCTTTTAAGACCTGCACAAATAAAAAGTGTGACCGTCTGACTGTATGGTAATATAATATCCAAAATGATTTAAGCAAGTTTACAGTTCAAATAATGCAGGTTTTAAAAAAGGTTTTATGATAAATCTCACATTTCAGCCTTTAAACCATGTTAAAGTCTAAATTATAAATGATTATATATAAATGATTTTAAAATATGATTATGTATGTGTTATATAGAAAATCTTTGTTTAGATTTTCAGAATGCACATTAGCTTCTTTTCAATCCACCGATTAACAACAGTGCGTATATGTTGTGCTGCATTAAAATATGAGTCAGTTTTTGCATTGGTCAAAAACAGGAGATGGACTGAATGAAAATAAGTTCTCTCTGACGACCAGTAGGTGGTGCTTATGGAAATATAGGGGTTACTCTGGTAACCCTAGTTAACAACCTACACTGAGCTTATTAGACCCTGTCCCAAATGGCACACTTCATGTGCACTCACGGTCTTGTGGATTTACAATGGGCGCCGCATGTCTGTTAAATCCTCAAGACCATAGGTTGTCCCATTTGTCCCCCATTTTAGGTTTTAGAAGGGGGCTCACAAGTGCCCCCTTTGTGGCCGATATGCTCCCTTGATGCGCACTTTTGCAGAGCCTATGAGCTGCTCAGCAGACCTCTACCCGACAGTCAAAGCGGTGTTACGTCACGACAGTGTGGACGTGGAGGAAGATCGTGAGCGTTTGGGTTCCATTTGAGACAGGGCCTCGGAATGAAGAATTTTGCAGACAGGCAACAAGTTTGCAGGAGATATAAACATAATTTGTCATAATTAACTTAATTTTGATTAACTTAACTTCACATAACTTTGTCATAATTCATCAACAATACATCATAAACAATTGCTTGCCAAACTGCTCTGAAACCAAGAGCCTATAGAACACAACACCAGTGTGCTTTTACTTTGAAACGTGAGCAGAGTGAGCGTTTTCAGTTTATTCCTATGGAAGTGGACTTCCATAGGAATGAAATGAAAACACTCGCTCGCTTCGCACCAGTGGACACGTATCATTATCAATGCCCATGGTGCATTTTACTTTCACTTTCGAATTAGCGGAAATTCAGGGGCGGCAGTTGCCTGAATGGTGGGTTCATTATTATTCTTAATGAAAAACACAACAACAAAACAGTACAATGATAAAAAAACAAAAATAATAAAAAAATCAGAACTTTTATTGACAAAACAAGATGTTTTCTTTTTTTACAAAACGAATAGGCACGACATACATGAAGGTGTGTGTGTGTAAATTAGAAGCGTTACCTCTGGATGCTGCCACCTTCATCAGGCAAAGTTTACAGATGGCCTCATTAATGTTTGCAGGTTCTCTATTAGCTTTGGGTTTAAATCCAAAATATTGCCATTTGCCAAATAGGTGCTTTTACATTTAGATTTGAAACCAAATCTTCTGCCATTGTCTTGTCAGTCAGCTTGTGACTCTCGTCCCATGATAAATGAAATCGGACTCCTGCTGCTGATCTGTGCTGCGACTCTCTTTCGACTCGCTCTGAACTGAGCAGACACATTCAGTTTTTAATCGTAGTGTCTGTTATCTAACTGAACTAAGATTTTTATTACTATGAAAAATCTAAATGATGGTGAGTGGTGATGTAATTGGTGTGCGACTGAACACTGTGTAACACCGGAACTTCAAGCAAACTTCAAGCTTTTTAAACCGCTTCAAACATAAACTAGTTATTACTATTACTTCTGTTTATTAACATTTGTAAATGTTTACTAATTGATAAACAAATACATTTTGTAAATCATGCTGCACTTAAAGCTGTATTATAAAAGCAGATTGTGCATTACAATGATTTAGCACAGTGCCTCACCCTCAAGTGAGTTTTTGCTTTAATAGCATGTGAATTACTTACTCTGAATGACTACGACCAAACGAATCTTCTCAACGCAACCATGAGTGTGACATTGGTGTGCGTGGCGACCATAAATGTGTGTATTTGTCATTCTACCAGTTTATTCTCTGTCTTTGGTTTCTCCTCAGAACCTGCGTGAAGCTCAAGTGTTCAGTCTCGTGGCGGAGCGCAGGAGGAAGTTCCAGGAGATCATTAACCGCAGCAACCATGAGGCCAGTCAGGCGGTGCGACCCAAGTCCTTGTCCTCCCGGTGGCTCCCGCCCGGATCACCCCCGCAGCTGGTGACCGAGATCCTGGAGATCCGGGAGAGCATGCTGTCACTCCTGGTCAAACTGCACCAGAAACTTTCAGCCAAGCAGAACTCTCTGTCTCTGAGCTGGTTGGCCGAGGTGGATCCGGCCCATCACGCACACGGAGATGGGTTAACAGCCATCGAAAGAATCTTGGCCAAAGCTGCCGCACGTAGCCGGCACAGCAAGAGATGCCTACAGGAAATCTGTGGAAAGGTGTGTCCACCCGTACCACCCAAGAAGAACAGTCCTGGAGACAAGAAGAGCATGGACAAGGAAGAGAGGTGTGTGTTTCCTGTCAAAGGTGTCATATTCCGTTTGATTAGACCTTATTCACAGCAGCGCCATCTTTGATTTTTAGCAGGAATGAAAGTGAGGCTGTGAGGGATAGACATACATCTCCTCAGTGGGTTCTTGTTCTGTTATTTAAAGTGTTTTTGGATTGTTCTGCTGACGAAACATTGCAAAAATATCTTGTGATCTAGGAGCTTTATACAGCTTTTTACAGAGGATGCCATTGAAGTAAGTATCCCTCACATCTCACTCTATCATGGTGCTGCTCTGAATGAGGTCAAGGTTTTTTTGGACCCAAATTTCTTTTAAATATTTTTCATACTTTCTCAGAGTGTTAGAATTAATTATGTTTACATAGTGAATCAATGTCTGATTTGAGAAATGTTGTGTTATCTTTGTGGTGTTATCTAGTCTATCTTTAATTCTTCAATGCTCTGTAATGTTGAAGGAACGAGTAATAAACCTCCTATCAGCACCTCTGATTATGGAACAGATACCCCCAAACCAAGTCAAAGCTATAGTTTATAGCAGCGTTGCTAAGAGAAGTGTTAAAGGACTTCGCACATGTGTGTTTGTCCTTAACGTTGTCTGCTGGAAACTCTTGAAGCTTAACATCCCTGTTTTTATTAGCTTAAGCTCCTCTTAAGTGTTCCGTTTTTTTTACCTAAAATTTAAACCAGCATATGGAAAGAGTGATCTATTTCATTGTAGTTCTCTATATGAAGCATATAGACTTTATTCAAGCCACAGAAAGTCAAAGTTTTGCTGAGAAATGCACTATACGCATTCTTCCAGGTTAGGGTGATGTCATTATGAACATTACTTATGATTTGGGACAAATATTTATTGGAAAACTATGCGAGTAGTCAAAATAATTTTGTACAGCCTCTGGATTCGTAGCTGGGCGCTGCAGACAGATGGTGAGTGGTGGCGCTGTGTGTACACTCATAGAAAACAGTGTGTTCAAATTTATAGACATAACACAACATGGCATGACACTGTTTCTTGTCCCCCTTTACCCATTTTTAATATTGTCCATTGTAAAGTAATCACTAATAGCATGAAAAGTCTTGTAAACTATTTGTTTGTTAAATAAATAAAAATATATTTTATGATATGGCCATCATATTGGTTAATGTGAAAATAACATGAAATATACATAATTTCTGTCAGTGCATCCCTAACTAATGAGGATTTCCATTGGACCTAATGACTTCTGAGAATGATATATTCCCATCCTCAAAATCTGCTAGAGTAAATGGTGGTCAAATGCGGAATTGCGGATGTCATCAAATGTAATCTAAATTATGATCATGTCAACATTTCAGTGCTTGATAATATGTAATAATTAAAGTTAATGATGCAAATGACTTGTGTTTTGACATCTGCAGGCGTCAGAGGGCCAGAGAGAGACAGCAGAAGCTGCTGGCGGAGTTTGCCTCAAGGCAGAAGAGCTTCATGGAGACTGCCATGGATGTTGGTGAGCTTGAATATGAGCTGATGTTGTTTGCTGACCTTTATGAATTTGATGAGCCTCTCTAGCTGTTAATTAGTAGATGACCAGTTTCATGTTTATATGATTTATTTACATTATCACATATGTCAGATCTAAAGACACAACATCAATTTTTAACCGGGATATGTTTTCAACTCGATGTTCTCAATGTTCTCACAATATCTTTCAGTCTGTCAATGTTTGTTCTTCTTCATGATTATGGGTTGGGCAAAACAGCCCAGACATGCGGGTTGTTTATATGAGATGTGTTCTCGTGTTCAAAAATAGCTACGACATGGAACTAAATGCAAAAAAAAAATTTTTAATGTGCAATTTAGAATTTGAGATAGGATTAGTCTTTTCTGTTTTCCATAACAGGAGCACTGGCATGGAGATGTAGCCTTAGCCTTTGACTCGACCGACCGAGGTTCGAATGAACCTTTTTACAAACTCATTCTTCTCTCTTTTCCCATTGAATATCAGCTTATAGAGGCATTTAATTGAAGTAAAAATGAAGATTTTTTTTGGGGGGGAAACAGGAAATAAAGTGCCTAATGTATATTTACTAGTGGGAATTAAGTGTTCACCTGGTAGGGTTATGGGTTGGAGTAGGGGAGGCAGGGTTTCCGCGGGGTTGTAAAAGGTAGTAAATTAAATTATGCCAAATTAAGGCCAGTAAAAAGTAGTAAAAAGTAGTAAACGTCATCTGACGAGGTAGTAAATTTTCGAACCCCCATCCAACTAGGCCTATGAGTTTCAATTTGTGTTAAGTGCAGGACTTTGTTCTAAAATTCCTAAAATTCGCGCGGATTTATTTATATGTTGCGAGTAGGACCTGAGCGATATCATGTGACGTGGTGTTTGTTCGTTCGCGCGCGCTGAAACAAACTGGGTACCCGGCTGACCTGGCTTGCTGCCCAACCTGTTCGCGAGTTCGCTTCTATTTCAGTCATCAGTCGGCCGCCAAAGCCATATTTGATTGGTGAGTAGCCTAATGTAGACGACTGCCTGCTGCGCTTGTGACAGGGTGCATGTTAACTGAAAGAAGGAACAGAGAGACAGCCCCGGCTGCGCGCGCACTCAATTCACTCTTGCTCTCTCTCTCTCGCTCATATTAATCAAAATCAATTGACACGATGGTAAAAGGTCGGAAGACCGAAGTTTCACGTAGCGCAATTGGAAATTTATTTCCCGCTGTGTGTGAATTGTGCTAAAAAACGTTGCCTTATCTTCTCTGAAAAGCGTTCCCCACATTCAGCTGACATAACCACACTTTCAATAAACGGAAAAATCTATCCTAAAAAAAACTATTTGTTGACACAAATTTTGTGCGATGTCCTAACTGATGGGATAACCACACAATGCGTACACATCCGCTAATGACGCGTCACTTTAATGAATGGTTAACAACTGATCTGTCCTCACGGGACTTCTGAATCGGTAACTCAATATGGTTCCATTTATTAAAATCTAGTTAACCACATTGGTTAACATGAACTAAAAATAAACTGCACGTCTACATCATTAATTAATCTTTCTTAATGTCAATTTCACCATATAGCCTACATTATTGAAATCAAAAGTTGCATTTGTTAACATTAGTTAATGCACTGTGGAGTAACATGAACAAACAATTCATGTATGTTGTAAATTACCTGGTATTTTCAGGTTATTTATGTTATAATGCGTAGAAACATTGCCAAAAAAAAAAAAAAATTTGTTTAGACTGGAGTGAGGTAAAACCAGAAAAAAAGTGCAAAGCAAGTTATCTAGCAGCAATTTTTTTTATTTAATTAAAAAAAATGTATCTGGCAGCTAATTCTATTAAATTTTACAGTATATGGTAGAAAATTAGAATTAAACTTTTAAAATAAACTTTTTAATGCTTCATTTTTATTCTACTTTTTGATATTGATATGATTATACCAAAACAATTATCAGGTCCAGCAAAGAAGAATTTTATGTTAGAAAGCTATGAAATCAAGTGGTAAAATCAAAGCTAAAAAAAAAAAAAAAAAAAGAGGGCAAGAAAGGATAAGTGTCTGTCGGCCACCACCGAAGACCAATTTTGACCAAGGAAAAAACCCTGGACATTATGGGGAAATGCAAGTTTTCGAAGATATTTCATTACTTTACTTGTCTCTATACGCCACTACAGTTGCATATTGAAGTCGTGATGGTATTAAAAAATATTGTGAAGGTATTAAAAGGTATTAAATTCAATTTAAGAATTTCTGTATATACCCTGTGTTAAATGAAAGATAAAATATGATAGAGCAATAGAATGAACAGTGACAGAAACAGAAGCATGCTCTTTAGCAGGATTAATTAAGCATGAAAATATCTGAAGGAAATATATATTTGATGAACAAATTAAGCCAACTAATATGATTTATATTATTTTGGTTTATCTACTAATACATTTAAAAATTACATATTGCTAGCAAGTACAAACCCAGACGTGGAGTTTAGAGGACATGGTAAACTTGCAGAAATCCTTGAATGCTGAAGCTGTTGGCTGTAATTTTACTCTCTGAAGGAAGGTGACTCAAATTGCCTCTGTTCTGCCATACACACTCCCTCAGGCCCTTTTAGTAGAAGCGCGTGTGTGTGTGCGGGGGGGATTCTCAGGGGCCGTATTGTTGGGCTTCAGGGCAGTTCTACTGTGTGCTGGTCACTGAGATCAAGAGGGAGAACGCAGTGACACAGTGTTTAAAACATGAGTGATGAAGTTTAAATATAAACCGTAATATCTCAGTACAGTCAACATCATATCCTACACATGACCGCCTATGTACTGTACATGGGATGGTTTAGAAAGAATCTCTTTCTCGATTATGAAACAAAGTCAAATCAGCTATAACACGGCTCTGCACAAAATAATTGATTTAAGAATCGATATTGGTTCATCAAAATGAAGAAATGATTAAAAATGAAAAATCTGTATTTTATTATGTTTACCTGTTCAGGGCTCAAGGCGAAGGATTTTTCACTAAATGCGTATGAATGACACAGATGGCAACAGGTATATTAGGCTGCTGTCACTTTAAGAGCGAATGCACAGATCCAATATACTGTTACACATGCATTTTCTTTCTCAACTCTTTACATTCACTTAAGACTATACTGACTTTGTTTATGAGGATACTCATCAAGACTGCATTTTGACAGTTCAAGCGCAAGAATTATTTATCATCTTCTTGGGCTTGAATGGTTTAAAATTGCTCAAATGTTTAAATTGGCAAGACTTAAAAACATGCAAATGATTGGGCTAGTGACAATTCTGTCAGATGTCCCAAGCATCTTTCACGCTGGCCTGGGCCATCGGGCAGTCTCTATCATCAAACCCTGCTGTTGTAGCTCATCTACGTGGTGAGTTTAAAAAAAGAGACAAATACAGTCAAAACGTGCCATCGGAGAAGTGCTAATTAAATGTCACTTTAAGGATTTTGGCCCTCCAAACTGTTTATGCCAAAACCAAAAATGTATTTTCGTCCAAATATTTTTGGTTGCCGAAATATCAGTGCATCACTAGCATTTTTATTTGAATAAAGATCATATCTGATCTATTTAGAGAAACAGTATTTGTCTTTGTTGTTCACCGTTTGTCACGAGCAAATGCTAAAATGACGTTGAGATTTGGTTGAAATATTAGCTTCAGACGCCCATGGCTGATGTCCCCACTGACATTGAGCGGTGTCTGTATTATAGATGTACGCGTGTCTGGGATTGTCAGAATAAAACATTCTCTTGAGCTCTGCTGTACAGGCTCCATTTGTTTTCCAGATTTGAATCAAAGGTCACATTGAAGATGGATATTTGCACTGGAATAAATTGGGCCAGCATTTTGAGCATCTGTGCATATGGTAATTAATCTCAGAGTAGTACTGGATGTCTTACTGCAGAAGAGACAGTGATGGGACAGTGAAAATGGGGAAGGTGTTTACAGAGGGACATGAGTTTTTAGTCACTGCCCGATCAAAAATCAAATCGAGGTAATAAATTAAAGGCAACTTGAGTGCCAATAATATAGCTAGTCTCTCAAAGCCAGACTTGCTGTTGGCATATAGTCTGGTCAATTTAGAAGCTTATCTTCACCATTTAGACAGGAACCGACCGTCTGACTGACATGTAAGCAACCAGAAACAGGGCTTTTGCACCTGAGGAACCTTTTCATAGTTCCTAGAACTATTTGTGGAAGTACCTGGATTTTGGCCAGTTTGCACCGCAGGAATTAGGAACGATTTTAGTTCTAGGAACTCCTTTTGGAGGAATTAATTTAACTCCTACTTCTGAGTAGGGTCTAAACCAGCACTATATGAACTATCCGTGACGTTACTGTACGCTGATTGGCCGAACTCACGCAAAATACCAGCACCCGCCATTTAAAAAAAGCTGTGTGTAAATCCAGATTGGTCCTCCTAACCTTTACGCTAAGGAGGAAATCCAACACAACTGTGAGGGGACCAAGCGAACATGATTATGTATTTCTGCTCAGCTAGCAACACTGGATATCAACCATACGGCATACGCTAATACCTTTTTCATTACTGTCTAATTTCTATTAGATTGTAAACTAATGAACACAAAGAATCCGAGTGCTGTGTACTCAGCCTCTGACATTCTCAGCGCAGCCAAAATAAAGGTCTGCCGTGCCGTCAAAATAAGTCACAACAACAAGCGCGGCTTACGTCACTTCAGAGTTCCTACTTGCAGTGCGAATGCAACCAGGAAAATGTTCCTAAGGGTTCCTAACCATTATTTCTCGGGGAACCAACCTGGTGGCTAGTTCCTAGAACTAAATTCCTAGAACTACTTGGTGTGAAAGCCCCTATAATGGCGATATTTGCCATTTTAAAGGTAGGGTAGGCAATTTCGTAGAGGCTAGCAATAGCAAGTTAGCTTTGAAAGCATAAGATCCCACCCTCCCTTCAGAGCGTCTCCAAAGTCATGCCTCCTTCAAAACACATGAACGCGTACAGCAGTATCTGCAAATTGTCACATAAATTACCTATTGTCTCAAAACAAATAACTATAACAATGAACGTAAACAACTTGCAGAGCTCTAGTTGTACCACCTGACTGCAGCAGATTAATTTCAGTGTTGACAGACTCAGACTTATGAGTTTTTATGTCAACACTGAGGACGTGAACAGCTCCAGGTAGAACATCACGGGTTGCCATCTCATAATTATGTTTACGACATGGCGTAAACGCAATGTAAGCTGGTTGTTTTGGGTCAGGAGGAACTGTAAAAGGTGTCTGCTGTTTGTTATTTTGGCTCTCGGTGACTGTGTGTCTACAACTCTGCATAGCCTTATGGAACGCGATGATGATGTTTGATGTCTGCACGACGAGGGTGCACGGAGGCATGAACATACATATGTTGACAGGCAGGTCAACATTCGGACCGAATGCAATGATTGGACAAACATTTTTTTTGGTCCTGAGACTTCCACAGCAGATATATGTACTTTTTTTATTTTAGCCCATTTTTTTTATTGATTGCTATCAGGATGTGAAGAGAGGTTCAATCAATATAACAAAAAGTGCTTCTAAAACTAATTGCCTACCCTATCTTTAATTCTTGGCTAAGGGCCGAAGTGGGGCTTTTATTTTGACATCGCTGAGATCTCCTGTGCCTGAGTACAGGTTCTGAGGAGCATGACGCTCAGCGATTTCTGCTTCATAGTGTTTGCCTGAATATTACATTGAATAAAATGTTGAATTATTCTGTTATGCATAAAACAATAATAAACATTTACTCTGAAAATTTGACTTATGAAAGGATATAAAGTTATTTTGCAACCATCAGCAATACAGTGATTGAATCTGAACTTTTTATAATTTTGGGTTTGTTTAATAGTGCGTAGGATACTAAATCTGTGTCATAAATCTCTCAAAGTTCACACATTGCTTTTATTGCTATGGAAATGTCTCTTGGGTTAATTAAGTTGTATTTGCTGCATAATTGCTTTGTGATGAATACTTTATTTGTTTGTGAACTGGTGGTCAGGTTCATTAATCTTGTTTACTGTATAATCAGAGCTTGACTGATGTGCTGTCTGCATTAACACTTGAGTTGGTGTATGCTCGTGTGTTTGTCTTATGAACAAGTTCTACTGGATGGAAATGGATGAATGGATTAGAATATAATCAACAAAAACTAGTTTCACCATTATGAAATTTGATGTTTTAACCTTTTGTACTGTATACAAAGGTCATGAATTGTCCACATGTGACGACTAGTTGTAGTATCTCGTATTATAGTGTTTATTTAGGACGGGTGTGTGTGGAGGGCAGCAGTACCTGGCAGGTTGCCTCAGGCAAACACTGTCACATTAACTTTCAAACACAAACGGTTCATTTCCCCATAGACTTCCTGTCACTGTCAGTGCACCTTAAGCTATAAATCAATCCAAACACACACTGACATTTACAAAGCCTCCATTTGCTCGTTCTTTAATGTTTAGGGATGATTTAGAAAAGGTAATTAATGGAATAGCAGACTTTAAAAGTAGTGGAGTCAGCAGTGTTTGACTGAATTAATTACTGCATGACTGCTAAAAAAAAAAAAGTATGATCTATATAGTATGAATGTGTGTAGTATAAATGTAATCCATGACTGGGCACGCTACTTTTAAAGTAATGTCAAATATTTTGCATTACTCTTTATAATAAGTAATTATTAATTAAGTGTTGACTGAGAATCTACATATAGTATACTACAGAGTGGAAGGTGGAAGCCAATGCTTGACTTGTGGCTGCACGATTAATCATTAAAAGATTGCAATCTCGATTCAAATACCCTGTGATCTTATTCCTAAATCACAGCGATTCTGTTTTGTCTATTGAACATTTGAGTACGATCACAGCGGAACATTCAAATCTGCGTTCACGCTGCCGCTGACCCAGAGAGAGCAGTGTACATGTATAGGTATGAAGCAGCTTCACAATTTATGCAATAATTCAGATTATCACAGAAGTTCTAGGATAAAAGTGTATAGTTCGGATATAAACGCTGATGTTTACGGTAACGATCAACAGAGTAAATCGCCTTTGAATGTAACAATGCTTCAAATAAAGATTTTATCTATTACTTTGTTACACCAGTAGGTGGCGAGTTAGTGACTGTTAAAATGTTTTATTTATCATTGAATCATATTTATCATTGAATCATATGGGGTGGTGATGGCACAATGGATAAGACACATGCCTTTGGTGTGAGAGACCTGGGTTCGAATCCACTGTGAGACACCAATGTGTCCCTGAGCAAGACACTTAACCCCTAGTTGCTCCAGAGGCGTGCGACCTCAGACATATATATATATATATATATATATATATATATATATATATATATATATATATATATATATAGCAATTGTAAGTCGCTTTGGATAAAAGCGTCAGCTAAATGAATAAATGTAAATGAATCATTCATTTAAAGAGCACCTATTATGCAAAATTCACTTTTACATGGTATTTGAGCACCAATATATCTGTTGGCAGTGTACACAACCACCCTATAATGATAAAAATCCACAAAGTGGTTTTTTTTTTTTTTTTTTATATCCCCATAAATCATAAGCACTGTCTCAGAACAAGCCGTTCTCAGATTCAGGGCAAAGTGACATACTTTTGCACAAGCCCCTCCCACGACGGTTGATTGACACAGCAGATTTAGCATAGACCCGCCCCGAGTGAGCTAAACACAGTCCGGAGTTTGTTTGGACACCGGAGCAGCTGTAGACAAGAATGTCTCGTAAGCAATGTAAGAGTGAACATAACAGTTTTCATGTACTCCTGACATTACCTGACATTTTATTTTATAAATAAATATTATTTATATACCGAATATAAATATACCTACATTTGTTTGTCTTTGCAAATCATTTTACACCAGACTGCTTTGTGAACGAGGGGCAATACAAAACAGGTTTTGCTAAAAAGTTGTCACTCAAGGATGGATCAGTACAAATATGTTCGTGATCCAGCTTTCAGTGTGCGGAGTGATAGGCCTAACGTTACTGATCACGGCAGAAATGAAAGGGAGAGTGTTCATTTTATTACAGTTTAACAGAGTTGTTTTAGGGATATAAAGTCTACCAGTTTATTAAGCACCCCCTGAAAAGGCATAAAGTCTGTATTTGTTTACTGTTAGTTGTAACGAGTGTTTTGTGTACTTCGCTGTGTATGTTGATGATAATGAAAGGGAGAGAGAAGACTTTAATGCGCACTTCTTGTGCTGTGTTTATTCAGCTCTTACAGTGATTATCTGGAGTGTAAACGGACGCTTCATCTTTTGTGTGATGTACAATAAACTTCATAATACTCATCAGTAAAGTTTTGGCCATCATTCGGACGCGGTCCGCTACAGCAGACTTGTATAGTGGATAAAAGCAAGGTGACAACATAAGTTATAACCGTAATTTAACCGTTCTATCTCCATACAGCATATTTTCTCTGGCTCTGTGGGCATTATTGTCCGACTCTGGTTTGCACTGAACACCGCTGACATTTCAGTGCATGAAATTGTCCTGTTTGTTAGTTGCATGAGCTCTTGAAGCTCCGCCCTCTTCTTGAAAGAGGGCATAGGGCAGCAGCTCATTTGCATTTAAAGGGACACAAAAACTGCGTATTTTTGCACATCCTCAAAAAGTGGCAATTTTAACATGCTATAAAAAATGACCTGTGGGGTATTTTGAGCTAAAACTTTGCATACACACTCTGGGGACTTCAGAGAATTGTTTTACATCTTGTAAAAAGGGGCATAATAGGGGCCCTTTAAGAGATTCGTTCAAAAACGCTGATTCATCCAGTAATGAAAAAAATGTAGGCTGCATCCGAAATCTAGTATTATTTTTTGTTTTGTTTTAATGTTAATCAGTAAATTCATTAAATAGAAAAAAACAAACATGCATCACTTTATTAAAAGTAATTCTGATATTAGAATACATTTAATAACACTTTTACAGTCACAGATTTCAAACCATTCCTTGCGCCTCCTCATCACTTCACATACCCAGAATATTCATTTCAGCTTCCACATGCTGTACAAATACAGTGTGGTTCACACAACATTAGCTCTGTTGTTACTGCTTTTAATGCATGACCGCCTGAACCTCCATTAGCTGTTTGCTAATTTAACCAGGAGAGTGCAAAAAAGTAATTCAGATCCACATTATATAACTAATTAAGTTTTGCCAATCTACTGAGCTCATAATTCATGTTCAGTTATTGGATTTCACCCCCTTTTTCTCTGACTTTTATGCTTGGCTTCTCTCTTTTTTTTAAATGTAAAATGAAAATGCCAAACTCTTATAATAAAGTACTGTGGTGGGACCATGAATCAGTGGGATGCCATGGTAATGAATGACCGTATCTTGGAAGTATCTAAAGAATCCCATGATACTTTTTGGTACTTTTTTGCTAGGAGCTTCAAACTTTATCAGTCTTTCTAAAGTTTCCGGTGAACAATCAATGTCTACTCAACTTAAACTGAATATAATGGGCCACCTATGCAAAGTATCCCTGATGCTTTATCTAAATTAATGTTCTTTATCTCTTCTCTGAAAGCTGTATTACGGATTTGCTTTTCAATAGTTATTATTATTTATTAGAATAATTTATAATCAACATTTCTCTTAACTCATCAGGAATCTTGAATACAATTTTTTGGGCTGGTATTTTTCACAATGCACTCTGGGATTGCCTTCTCAGTGAGGGAAACGTGATGCTTCCCTAGAATTTGACCAAAAAAGTATCTTGAATGCAGACATGTATGCCTTACACTATATTTATTCACGTTTTAATGTGCCTCTGGTTATAGGGCTATTTAGATGAATGCCAATGCTTTTTAGGTCTTGTAGAATCTGCTATTTCTGACCCAATTCATTTGCTGTCTTTCATGGCTGCAATAAGCTATGTTTTCCCAAGGAGTCAAAATACTATTGGGTAAATGGCAGTGGGCGGCATCACACAGGATCACGCGGACCAAAGCAAAACAGACATACTGACACGAAACGCACATTTGAAAGTAGAATAACTGGCTGTAGAAGTGTTTTTCAGAGAAACAAGTATTTGAACTTAGCATGTTTCCTAAATCTCTGCAAACGTAGTATGGTATTTTTATGCTTTAGTGAGTACACTAAAAAAAAATGACATACAGCACCTAATGCTGTATATGTGGACAGCTCACTAGGTTATGGAAAGAAACCATTTTTATTTGAAGGGAGATTTTGTGATCTTAAAGACTGTTCTCTATAATTGCTTTTATAGGTTATCTGACTTTTGTTTTGTTTGATTTTGTGTTGAATAGAGTCTCCTGAAACGGATGCAGTGATGGACATGGGCTCGGCAGAACCTTTGGACTCTGAAGTTCTGTATGACTGTGTGATCTGTGGTCAAAGCGGCCCGTCCACTGAAGACAGACCCACAGGACTGGTGGTACTGCTACAGGCTTCATCAGGTATCACACACGCTAACATTAACATCAGCAATGCAGCAGTGTCTATATCAACAATGGCTAGTATAAGTGGATTTTAGGCCAACTTTAAAACGGATATCATCAGGGCTTCTAGTAATGAAAAATAAATGTGATTTCGGTGATCAAAGATGAGTTTTAAGGGATTCAATTATTGACTACAGGGGGACTTAAGTTTTGTCTACTGAATGATCAACACCCATGTATATTTTTTTGCATAGTGCTGTAGTCTGTACATTTCAGAATGTATATAGTTTCAAAGCAGCTGAACATCTACTGAACATCACTGTCTTGTTTTCATTTGCGTAAGTCTCTATATCACCACTAGGACTGTGTGTAGCTTTCCAGCTTTCTATCTGCAGGTTCAAGTTGTGGTCCAGATCACTGGAGCTCTTTAACTGTGCATTAAACCACCCATGAGTTTAAATTCACCCTCTTTACTCTACTTGTTTTAACAACAGTGTTTTAATTGCTTCTGTGACTTCTCAGCTGGTGCTGTGATAAAATTAACATTGTGTTTTATGAATAATCACTGGTCTTTGATTTGTCTGTTATGTGACTTTAGTACTCTTGAAACACCTCAAGGTCAAGATGGCAACTTTCTAGCAGTCATGTCTGACTCTATAGAGAAATTCTCTGTTGAAAATCAACAGTTCTTGGAGATTTGATTGACTAACAGGCTTCTGATTTGGTCTGTTTTTCATTTGTATTGCTGAGTATTCAGTATGGTAGGGTTTAGGGTCAGCAAGCATCGGAGTGACATTCTTTACAGTTTTGACTTTGACGTGGTATTTAATTATAGTATACAAATGGTGAGTGCCATAAATGTGATGACAGCTAATTAACATATGATTGGAATTTCTGAAGAGTGTGTATGTGTGTGTATTTCAGTTTTGGGGCACCGTTGTCGTAGTGACACGCCAAAGCGATTGCCCACTACAGATGAGGAACACATCTACCCTGAGGACACATGTGGAGCAACCCATGATGTTAGACTGTCCCTTATGCAACGCTACTTTAAAGATGTATGTGCCATATATAAACACACAATAACCTCTCTATAACACACTAACAATATACAACTCAATCTGAAATATCTCAAACATCTTTGTTCAGGCATGTAAGTGTGATATGACTGCATAATCATGCATTTATCCATTTTCTTTTATTTTTTTTGAGATGCTAAAATGTTTTAAGCGTTTTAAATGCACCACCACTTATGCAAGACATACTTTCATACAGGTACAACCTCATTACGGTTGCACACACATGCTTTAATAATGCAGTATACCACAAGAGGCCAATAAATTACAGTGTTGTTACCTTAGTAAAGGTTTGTTAGGCACAGCATGACGTAGTAAAATCAATTTCTCATGCGTCATATTGCTTTTAAGTCAGTGTCAATGTGTTTCTGGATCCCATTGACTTTCGTTGTATGGAAAACCCCACTGCAAGTGAAAGTGAAAGCTTTGTGTTCAGTATGAGTTTAATAATACATCAAATCTGAATGTGTTGTTAACAAGCCACTCATTAGGTCATGACTGATGTTCTGAAGTTTCTCTTTTTTTCCATGTTCTCAATTTGCCAGAGTTCCTGTCTGCAGTCTGTGTCTGTTGGCTGGGACGGGGGTGTATATGTGCAGACGTGCGGCCACACTCTTCATATAGACTGTCACAAGTCCTACATGGAATCCTTACGGGTGAGAATCACTGTAAAGAGCTATAACTTATCAAGCCATTTATCATGCATTTGGAACAGATATAGAGGAAGTCTTACTTCAGTGAGGAAAAGTATATGTCCACAGTGACCCCACTCTCACAGCCCACCTAGCATTTGAACAGCTCTTAAATGATTTAACCCAACTGATGATCCTGGAATCATTCATCCAGCTGTCTAATATAAAGTGGCTTCTGATCTAGTGTCTGTCAAAACTGGAGTTTGACTCCCCTGTCAGAGACATATTCAGTATTCACCGTTCACACACTCTGTCAGCTGCATTTCAAACCTCAATTCATCATTTATGGAAATGTCCCATGGCACCGGAGCCTTGTGAACCGCAGACTCTGGAGTGGAGGAACTGTCTTCATTGTCTGTTATACATAAAGACTATCAGTTTATCTGCTAAAAATGAATTTTAAGGATTCATTTTGTTTTACTTGTGTTAAATGTTGTTTACTGTGTCTCTTCTCAACTGAACCTTTGGTGTGTTGTGCTTATGCTAATAAGGGCAGTCTGACATCACCATCTGCTTAATAATCTGTGACATGAGCATTGACGCGTAGAGCAAGAGAATTTAGCTCTAGAATTATGAGCACTTTAGTGTCAGCCTCAGGAGATGCACACAAACCCCCAAAACTGATGCATATCACACACAAAAATACCAAGAGCTTCCTTAAAGTCATAAGCTCCAGTGTTGTTCTGTTATTGACAAAGTGAATCATTCTCCAGGCAGTTTTCTTCCAATTGACCTTTGGCTAAGCCCCGCCCCCCTTAGTTACTGTTGCTACGTCCGTCAAACTTCGTCTGGGCTCTGGTGTTTGCTATCAACATGGCTTATGCTGTGACAGCTCTTCCTGCTGAAATTTTATCCAACTTTTATAAATCAGCAAATAAAGTGTCCGATAGAAGTAGGCAAAAGGGGCTGCAATATGCGTTCGAAGGCTATATCCATGACATACAGGTGAAACGCAAGGAACAACAAGGCATCCAAATAGAGGCAAAAGCATACTGGTCACAGTCAAAAAATGAACCACCGCATATCCTACTGATCGAGACGGAGGCTAACAATATCAAAGAGCAACACTGTTCATGCAAAGCTGGGTAGGTTTTTATTCACTTCTATAATCGTTATTACAAAGCAAACGGACTAACGTTACGCAAGTATAACGTATTTATTAGCAGCGTGTAGCGTATCAACAATCGGTATGCTACAGTAACGTTAGTTAACGTTAACGTTAGCTGACAAGGTGATGTTTTGGTTAGCTCCACAGGGTTTTAATAAAACTGTCTAACTAGTATAACTTCACAGTAAGGTTAAAAGCAAAATTTACCTTAGAGCACACAAAGGTGTGCTTGTTGATCCTCGAGGGGTTTAGCTGACTGTCCACAGTTTAATCCAAAGACGACACTTGTCAGGATTTGACTTCGGTTTTGGGAAGGGAAAAAAACGGACACCCCCTCCAACTTCTCTGGGAAACGCGTATCGGTGTTACAAATGCCCCAGGCACAACGTTTAACCATGTTTTTGATAATCCTACGACCATAATGGCCTGCCGAGACCAAAAATATGAGATGCTCGCGTTAAAGTCAATGGAGCACTGTGAAAAAGTGTCGGACCTCTGTCGGAGCTCGTTCTTGGCTGCGCTGTGATTGGTCAATCTACATTCTAGGGCGTGGCTTAGCCAAAGGATAATTGGCCTTATTCTGATCAAATTTTTTGTGCGTGATGACGTCATCCAAATTGTAGCATGAACTATAGTGTATCACAAAAAAAAATCTGCCCTCGAGCCAATTCCATACATAATTTTGTCTATTTCACAAATTTGTATCCTTTGCATTCCTGATCTCCCCGAATCCTTGTAAAATGGATGAGAGTAATGAGAAAACATGGCCAGCTTACTGCTTACAAAGTTCACAAACAATTTAAATTAAGACTGCGTGTAACTGCCTTTATGTGATGAAGCATATTTCCTAGTATGCAAAATGTTTTCATGGGACAATAAAACACTGATAGTATTGATAATTTTGATTTTGTTAGGCCATTTTGCTGTGTATGAAGTCTGAATAGATTTAACACACCTTTGAACAGTACCGAGAAGCAATGATTTAATGGGAATGACATAAGGATCCATGTGGAATTCTGTCATGTGACACCTTATTTATTTGCATTAAATCCCCCTTTTTGGACTTGTTTTTTGCAACATGAAATATCAACATAGAATTTATGCACTGAAGTTTAAGATTGTGTCGACACTTACAAAGTTTTATCAATAATTATAGTATTTACATCACCGATATCTGAAAAAATTTTGATGCGTTCAAAAGAAATCCTTGGATGGAAACTTGTCTAGTGACAAGAATATCACTGGTTTATTTTGACTTGGACCAGTAAGTAACCTCCTAACAACACCCTAACAACCACCCAGAACCCCATTTCAACCATGATAACAGAATAAAGGGTGTGTTCACACTTCGCATGTTTGGTTTGATTAAAACGAACTCTGGTGCGATTGCTCTGTTAGTGCGACTCATTTAAATAAAGGTGTATTCACACCAGGAAAGACCGCTAGTTCACTTGCTTTGGTCCTGACCAAATACAATGTTGATATTTTTATTTATTTATTTTAATTTTTTTGGGTGTGGTCCTTTTTGTAAGTGAACCAAAATTTGTAAACAAAACCACATGTATGCTAAGGTCATCCATTCATCACTGATCCATGATGGCGCCGGTGTATGTGGCGTGCCGTCTGTTCCATGGCATATTTGTCTTCATTTCGTTTCGTACTGTTATGAGTCAACCAGCTGTTAACCTATCAAACTTTACTCGACATTAAATCTTCGATGGAAGGACTGCATACCATCATACCAGGATGCAACACTCATCGCCCTCCTATGCGGTGTCCGTTCCCAAAGTTTCATTGTCGACTATACTGCTTACCTTGCTGGAGAAAGCGTTGTAGAAGACGCGGAAATCGAAGCGACCTATTATGGCTCGTTTCCACTGAGCGATACGGTACAGTACGTTTCGGTACGGTAAACCCTGATCCGGTTTGCGTTTCCACCACCAAGAGTACCCTTACTTGACAGGCGTGGTGTAGCCTATGTCGGAAAGAAGCGATCAACGTCATTTTCGTGCAAAGAAGAAAGCGACATAGTAAACAACAACAATGTATGACATGCAGCAGATCTTGTTCTTGCTTCTCGGCATGTGGCTGTTTGTCACAAGAAGACAAGCGCCGACATTAGGCGTTTCTCGATACCAAGTACGCAAAGTTCGGACTTGCCAACTCCGACTCAGGAGAATGACTCTCGAGGACGCCAGTCCGGTAATTCTGCAAATGGAACAGCAGCGTTCTTGAAAGCGCCACTCAACTCGCCCTGCTACTCCGGTTATCTCTGTATGTACATTTTAGGCAACAATAAAACAAACCATGTTATAAAACACCACTCTGCCACTTTTCGTTTTCATTTAAATAAATCTTAAACATTATAGCCAGTAGCCACACAAATGTAGTTCAGGCAACGCGTATTCACTGCATGCATAACGTTAGCCTATTTATAACAAAATGAAATATAAAACTCAACCCTGCCTCTTTTTGTTTCAATTTTTAAAATATTAAACATATGGTCCAGGCAATATGTGCATTTGTACTAAACAAATGTTGCTGTAAACAACATAACAGTGATCATCTTCACTGTAATAAAATTAAAAATGACAAAACTCAAACCAGTCTCTTTTTGTTAAATTTCAGTTTTTATCAATATTAGCCATTATAAAAGTAGAAGTAAAAGGTACAAGAAGCTATACAATGTTAGGAAGACTGTTCCAAAGTTTTTGTGCTAAATAGGAAAAGGATCTACCGCCAGCAGTCGATTTTGATATTCTAGGTGTTATCAACTGGCCAGATTTTGAGATCGCAATAGACTTGAAGGACTATAATGCGTTAAGAGCTCGCTCAAGAACTGGGGAGCTAAACCATGTAGTGATTTGTAAGTGATCAGCAATATTTAAAAATGTATACGATGTTTAATAGGCAGCCAATGCAGTGTTGACAGAACTGGGCTAATATGGTCATGCTTCCTGGTTCTAGTAAGAACTCTAGCTGCTGCGTTTTGGACAAGCTGTAGTTTGTTTATTATGCGAGCAGGGCAACCACCCATAAGAGCATTACAATAATCTAGCCTTGAGGTCATGAACACATGAACTAACTGTTCCGCATTTTTTATTGAAAGCATTATTCGTAATTTAGATATATTTTTAAGATGAAAGAATGCGGTTTAACAGGTGCTATAAACATGGCTTTCAAATGAAAGATTGGTATCAAAGAGTACACCCAGGTTCCTAACTGACGACGAAGACTTGACAGAGCAGCCATCAATTGTTAGACAGAATTCTAGGTTATTACATGTGGAGGTTTTTGGTCTAATCATAGCCTAACCCTAATTTTGTGAATTGGTGAGTTTCGTCGGGGTGCGAAGAGATGTAGAGCTGAGTATCATCAGCATAACAGTGAAAATTAATGCCATGCTTCCTAATGATATCTCCCAAGGGTAGCATGTACAGAGTGAACAGCAACAGTCCTAGTACTGAGCCTTGTGTTTACTACTACAAATTGATAACGGTCAGATAAGTATAATTTAAACCATGCTAATGCAATTCCTCTAATGCCAACATCATTTTCTTGACTATTCAAAAGAATGTTGTGGTCGATAGTGTCAAATGCCGCACTAAGATCGAGCACTAATAGAGAGATACAACCACGATAGGATGATAAGAGCAAATAATTTGTGACTCTAATGAGAGCTGTCTCAGTACTATGGTATGGTCTAAATCCTGACTGGAAATCCTTGCAGATCCCTTTTTTTTTTTTTTTTTAAATGAACATAGTTGTGAGGATTCTGCCTTTTCTAGTATCTTTGACAAAAAAGGTAGATTCGAGATCGGTCTGTAATTGACCAATTCACTAGGATCAAGTTGCGTTTTTTTTTTTTAATAAGAGGTTTAATAATAGCCAGCTTAAAAGTTTTCGGTACATATCCTAGTGACAAAGATGAATTAATGATATTAAGAAGTGGATCTATGACCTCTGAAAGAATCTCTTTCAATAGCTTAGTCGGTATAGGGTTCTAACATAAGTGTTGTTGATTTAGATGATTTAACGAGTCTAGACAATTCTTCCTCTCCTATTGCAATGAATGAATGGACTTTTTCGTCAGGGAGACTAAAGTGCACTGTCTGATGCGATACTGTAGTAGACGGTTGCATAGTTATAGAAAGTAGCCAGTTTCTCTCTAATATTATCAATTTTGTGTGTAAAGAAGTTCATAAAGTCATTACTGCTATGCCCTTTGGAAACTTCAGAAGTACAAGCTTTATTTCTTGTTAATTTTGCCACTGTATCAAATAAATACCTAGGGTTGTGTTTGTTTTCTTCTAAGAGAGTTGAAAAATAAGCAGATCTAGCAGTTTTTAAGGCCTTTCTGTACGCAATTGTGCCCTCTCTACAAAAAAAAAAAAAAAACTACTAGTTTTGTTTTCTTCCAGCTATGCTCCATTTTTCTGGCTGGTCTCTTAAAGGCCTGAGTGTGCTCATTGTTCCACGGCGTTGGACTATTTTCTTTAATATTCTTTAAGCGCAAAGGAGCAACTGTGTCTAAAGTGCTGGAAAAGAGAGTCAGAAGTTTCTGTCGTAATATCAAGTACCAGACGGTTACACCTTATTCTCCGTTATGTGATATAATGAAGAAGAAAGACTATTTCATTGCCTTTTGTCCTATAGAGATGCCATACAAGTGGATTACATTTGTTTCAGACTTCGTTAGTCCACCCCCTCTGCGTCGTGCTTCGCAGACGGAGAGCGATTTCGCAAAATCTACGATCTCTGCGCCGCGAATTGTATACGGAGGCCTCTACTGAACTAAGGTTTGCTTTAATAAATGTGCGATCTCTCGCAAACAAAACATTTATTTTAAGTGACTTTTTTAATACTCAGAGCCTGGATATTTTATGTTTGACGGAGACTTGGCTAAATACTGGTGACTTATCCTCGTTTTCGGAGTTGCTACCTCCAAACTGCAGTTTTCTGAATTCCCCTCGGCCCCTCGGAGGTGGACACTAAGAACACTTTTAATTGTCGTTTTCTTCACACCAGAGTGTTTAACAGTTTTGAACTGCAATTGTTTCAACTAAACAATTGTTTGTGCAATTAAATATCGGCCTCCTAAATATAGTAAGGATTTTATACAGGAGTTTTTAGACTTTGTAGGTGAGCTTTGTTTAAAATATTATTCGTTTTTAATTGTGGGAGATTTCAATGTGCATGTTTGTTGTCCATCCAATGCGCTGGCGATTTTTTGGATATGATTGACTCTTTTAAACTCAAACAACATGTTTCTGGATCCACTTATGTTCATGGACATGCCTTGGTCTCTCTTTTGGGGATGTTAAAATTCACAATTTAGCTCTCTCTGATCATATGCCTGTTACTTGTACTGTAACTCTCCCTTGTGTCATTCGTAATACCTCATTTCCAATTTGCCAGGTCCGGAACTTAAATGCAGTCACTATTGAGCATTTTAAAAATGCATTCATTGAATCTGATATCAATTTTACTTTGGAGAGCCCTTTGCATTCAGATGTGAATGTTTCACTTGATACTTTTAATTCTGTATGTTCTTCTATCCTAAATGCAATTGCTCCTCTGGGGGTTAAGAGTGTTAAGGTCAAACCAGAACCTTGGCAAAATGAGGTTACTCAGGGCTTGAGGCGTGCTTGTAGGAAAGCGGAGCGTGGATGGAAGAAGGATATATTACAAGTGTCATATGATATACTACATGAGTCTTTATCTACCTACCAGAATGCAGTTAAATCAGCTAAGAGAAAATATTTTGCTGATCTAATCTTAAGGCACCACAGTACTCCCAATATTTTATTAAATACTATCAATTCAGTGCTAAATCCCACTATTACATGTCCTGTTTTGTCCACCATCACATGTGGTGATCTGCTGAATTTTTTTGTGCAGAAAATTGATGATATTGGGTCACAAGTTTTACCTGGTTCATATGATCCCACGGTTACTTGTTTCACCTCTTCTGTATTTGATAAATTTTCACCTATTTATTTTCATTCTTTAGCTGAGGTAGTTGGGCAGTTAAAACCTACAAATTGTGGATGTCATTCCATCTAGTTTAGTTAAGCATACTTTTGATATTATTGGTCCTAGTATATTGACTTTAATAGAAGTTTTAAAACAGCAGTAGTTCCAATGGATTTTAAGCATGCTATTGTACAGCCTCTTTAGAAGAAAACAAATTTGGATCCAAATGTTTTATCTAATTACAGGCCTATTTCGAAACTGCCATTTTTATCAAAACTTCTTGAACAAGTCACATTAATCCAACTGCAGACTTTTCTAGTTCAAAATTAGATTTTTGAAAATGTACAGTCAGGGTTTAGATTGAATCATAGTACAGAAACGGCCTTGTTGAAAGTTCTAGATGATATCTTGATTTGTGATTTGATTCTGGCATCTCAGTGGTTTTAGTTTTACTAGATCTTAGCGCAGCGTTTGATACCATTGATCACAATATCCTAGTCTCCCGCCTAGAAAAGACCGTGGGAATTCGGGGCATGGCACTCAATTGGTTAAAATCCTTCCTTTTTAATAGGACGTTTTTCAGTTAATTTTGGCCCATTGTCTAGTGGGGTTCCATAAGGATCCATTCTTGGCCCAATTTTGTTTTCATTATGCCTTAGGTTCTATTTTTCATAAGCATGGAGTATCCTTTCATTGTTACGCAGATGACACTCGACAAAAGTTATTTTGAGTCACTATTGAGATGTTTACAAGAAGTTAAATCTTGAATTTCACAACATTTTCTGAATCTGAATGAAAGTAAAACTGAAATAAATCTTTAGTTTTTTTTAAAGAAACCTGAAATTACATTTAATTGAATTAGCGTTTGGTTTATTAGGTTAATTGGCAAGAGGCTCTTAACAGATGTTGTTAGTCTGAAAGTACATATTATTTGTGAAATTTTATTGTGTGATTGTACAGCACATTGGTCAACATTACATTGTTTTATTGTACTTTATAAATAAATAAAAAATAATAAAAAAATCCATTCATTGGACGGAAATTCGAACCATTCTAAAGTTCGTTTGGAACCGGACCGAGACCGCCTCTTCAGCTGGGTCTCGGTACGGTTGTTTGGTCCGCACCCGAGTGCGATTGATGTATTCACACCTGCCAAAAAGATCCGCACCAAGGGGTGAACCTAATTTGAGTTCGATTCAGTCAAACCAAACAAGACAGGTGTAAATACACCCTAAGTGTGAACGCTGCCATCCGAATCCTGGTGCGCACCAAAAAAGAGCATCGAAATGCTGAAAAGATGGGTCTTGCGCCGCTTCCAAATGAACTTGAGTGGTTTGAATGAAATATAAATGCAACACGGACCAAAGACATGTAAACAAACCAAAAACAGGACATGATGTCACAAGATGTGACCCTAAAAAGGACAGAGTGCTCAAGCATACCTGTTTTTTGTCATCATAGTCGTGATGTTGCCCATCACAGTTCAGTACAGGCATCAGAACCATAATGAAATCCGACCATTCGGGTTATGAACAAATCCCAATGCCTTTAGGTTCGGTATCAAAATGCCAATGTGAACGCTAAGTGCACCAGAACTAAATGTTTTGGGGTTTTTTGGGTCCGAACTAAGTGAACCGAACTACAAGTGTGAACACATCTTAAACTACAATGTGGATCAGACTTTTGGTCTCTATAAGAGTATATATATGGTATACAATAATTTGTTATGTCTGGTGTGTTTTTTTTTTTATAAAGTAGTCTGCTTTAAACCTAACCGTATTTGTTTATTCCTCAGAATGATCAGGTTCTTCAGGGGTTTTCTGTGGATAAGGGTGAGTTCACCTGTCCACTGTGTCGTCAGTTCGCCAACAGTGTTTTGCCCTGTCGTCCTGGGAGTGGGATGGAGACGGGCGCCTGGCACACTCCCAGTAACAAGAGCCTGTCCACACTGGTGAAGGAAGTGGAGGACCTTCAGGAGCAGCTGGGCATTTTCCCAGTAAGCGCCAGCGTAAAGCAGAGAGATCCCATACTGGTATTTATTAGAGCGCTCTCCCCTCCCCTCTTTTCTGTTCTGTTCATCTCATCCCTCCATCCTGATTCAGAGTAAGGACTGGTGTGCCATTCACCTCCATGTGATCTTCCATGCCCCACCAAATATTGTTGGGGTTTAACATCTCAAGCCAGTGTCATAGAATTGCATGTCAGGTCATTAAACTCACGCCTTCACAAATCTGGTGTGTTTTTTCCTTCCTCACAGGCGGAGTCCAACCTGAGTAAAGAGATGGAATCTGTTATAAAGGACATTAAAAACACCACACAGAAAAAATACATGGATTACGGGAAGAACCCAGGGTCACCTGACAACGACTTCCTGTTCATGTACTCCGTGGCCAGGTGAGAAAGAGCATCTGTTTAAGACCTAAATTGCACAGTTTTTCCACTTTTGTTTTATGGGTCAGTGTTTTTTTTTTAATTTAAAAGAGAACTCCGGGCAATTTTTAAGTTAATCTTGATCGTTACAGCTTTGTGAGTAATGTCTATAGAAAAAAAACTAACCGGATTGGTGCTTGCAACACGGAGCTGTTCCCGCAAATGCCCAGAGCTCCCACTCAGCTAAAACGGCAGTTATGGGGGCATATACATAAAGATTGTGTTTGTGCCTCATAACAGACACGAAATGCAATTAAAATGTCTGTCCAACATGAACAGGCCCCTTACATGTGAACAAGATGCGTTTAGCAACTTAGCCATTGTTTAAATTCACCTAAATAGTGTTTTAGACAGCTAGCTGTAGTCTCGCGCTGAAGTCCCGTGGGAACTCAGTTGTAGCCGGAAAAAGGTAAATACCAGTGTGCAGGTGGGAGTATATTATATATACAAATATAATTGAAGACATTGAAGCTAGTGAAATAATTAAAGTTTTGCAAATAAGACTATAAAAACATATGACTGCACATCTCTCCTCAAGCCGTGTGTGCCCAAATGGAAGGATAAATAAAGTTTACATTACCTACAGTGGTTGCACCCGTCTTCGTCCACGGAATGGATTTTTTCTTCAACCGGCCCCGCTGTGTTGTGTCTGTGTAGTCATCCTTGCTACTTAGCCATTGTTTAAATTCACCTAAATAGTGTTTTAGACGGCTAGCTGTAGTCTCGCGCTGAAGTCCCGTGGGAACTCAGTTGTAGCCGGAAAAAAGTAAACAGTGTGTACGTGGGAGGAGCGTAGTGTGTGAAGAGTGATGATCGGAGTTGCTCACAAGTGAAGAAGAAATGGTTCGCGTTTGTGTCGTTCCGAATTGTGGCAACAGAATGCGAAAATACAAGAACTTAAATTTTCATCGTCTTCCTTTCCATGACCTCGAGATTCTGCAGTTGTGGCTAGTTTTACTTCAACTTGATGTGCAAACTCCCATACAAGTACTACACGCTAAAGATTACGCATTTGCAGCGAACACTTTGACAAGGATGACTAACTTACACAGACACAACACAGCGGGGCCGGTTGAAGACAAAATCCATTCCGTGGACGAAGACGGATGCAACCACTGTAGGTAATGTAAACTTTATTTATCCTTCCATTTGGGCACACACGGCTTGAGGAGAGATGTGCAGTAATATGTTTTTGTAGTCTTATTTGCAAAACTTTATTTCACTAGCTTCTATGTCTTCAATTATATTTGTATATATAATATACTCCCACCTGCACACTGGTATTTACCTTTTTCCGGCTACAACTGAGTTCCCACAGGACTTCAGCGCGAGACTACAGCTAGCCGTCTAAAACTCTATTTAGGTGAATTTAAACAATGGCTAAGTTGCTAAACGCATCTTGTTCACATGTAAGGGGCCTGTTCATGTTGGACAGACATTTTAATTGCATTTCGTGTCTGTTATGAGGCACAAAGACACTCTTTAAGTATATGCCCCCATAACTGCCGTTTTAGCTGAGTGGGAGCTCTGGGCATTTGCGGGAACAGCTCCGTGTTGCAAGCACCAATCCGGTTCATTTTTTTTTTCTATAGACATTACTCACAAAGGTATAACGATCAAGATTAACTTAAAAATTGCCCGGAGTTCTCCTTTAAGCTTCAGTGGTCTCATGTTTGGCATTAGAGGGAAGTTCAGTACAGCATAAAGTTTGCGTGTCTTGCATTACAGGTGTTCTGATGTAATGACAGTGTTTATATTCTTGGTAAAATTTGTAAAAAAAAAAAAAAAAAAAAAAAAAAAGGTGTTTAAATGGCATCATTTTAGTTTGTGATTTGTTCTTCATTATGATCAGTGTTTCCTGGAGGAAGAGTATAATGTTTGTTATATTGAGCAGTGTCGAAAAAGGGGAAAATATGGAATTGACTGATTTTTACCACCTCGTATTATTTTTGTATGTTAGTACTTTCTTTCCCGTGTTCCATTCATCCATTCTTTATTAGTTTCTTTTGTTTGTTTGTATTGTTCAGTGTTTAGTTAGCTTGTTCTTCCTTTTGTTGTTTCTTTCACTGTTTGTTTGTTCTCTTGTTCATTCTTTTGTTTGCTTGTGCTTTGATTAATTAGTTTGTTCCTCCTTATTTAATTTGTTCTATTGTCTACTCTCTCATTCTTTCTTGCTGTCTTTTCTGTGTTCCAGTCTTTTATTGGTGTTGTTCATTCTTTATTCTCTCTCTCGCAGGACAAATCTGGAGTTAGAGTTGGTTCATCGTGGGGGGGATCTGTGCAGTGGGGGGGCCAGTGCTGCCGCCAAACGCTCCTGTCTCAGTGAGTTTCTCTCTTTTTCCCTCTTTTTGCTTTGTGAGTTTAATGTTTGTTAGATATATTTTGTTTTGCTTGTTTTTTTTTTGTTTTTTTTTTATATTTTATAGATTGTTATCAGTGTACAATTTGAGTGACAAAATGTCAACATTTCCAGAGAATACTAACAGCTTTGTTAGGAAGTAATGCAGAATTAGGGTTTGTTCACAATTGTGGTTCTCTTGGTTTTACTGGTTCGGTCACAAAAAAAAGAAAATAATACATTTAGTCCTTTTTCAATTAGCATTCACACTGTCATTTTTTTAACACCAAACCTAAAGATAAAAGGCAAAATGATAAGTTCACATCCTGATTGGACTCACAAGCCTTTATGATTCATATTTTGCAACGGAACTCACTGAACATCCAAAACAGTGCTGTGCGCTCAATGCACTCGTTGTATGTGTTTACATATAGTGGTATTTTTTAGCAGTTGAGAACTCATAAAGAGGTCATAAAATGTCAAAACAGCGGCAGGAAACTCCGCTGCACACACTAACGCATCTGCTGCAAGGAGATAGCGGTTCTAATGCCTGTACCGAACTGTAATGGACAACATTGCAACTATGACGAGAAGAATCAGGTATGCTTGATATATCGGCCACCATATCGGTATTGGTCGACATATGTTCATTTTTAAAGTTATCGTTATCGGGCCAATAAGAAAATTTGGCCGATATATTAATGCATTATTTACTTCAGCTGAGACACTTCAGATGTGCACTGTTCACTATGATGTTTTTGAATTGCTTGAAATATGATACTTGAAATGTGATTGGAATCACTTCAAAAAATTAAAATACAGTAAAGTGCAACATGTGCAGTGCAAGTCTGTCATAAAGACTACATAAAATTTTAATGAGAACATTATAATTGTGTGCTTGAGACATGGTGAAACTTTTGTTTTTGTTATCAGGCTCTCAAAAATTTGGATTTAGATTTGTCGCCCAATATATCGGTTATCGACTTTCAAATATACAGAATTATCGGTTATCGGCATTGGCCAAAATTTTGTATTTTGTGTCAGGCTGCCAGGCTTGGTCATTCTGTTATTTTCAGCATCTTAACAGTGCCCACTTGGCAGATGTTGTCAGTTCCCAAATCCACGTCAGCATTGATAATTGAAAATAAACATGTTCACTTTTAAATTTTTTTGTGAATTGAGTAAATGTATTCGTTTAATTACAGAAGTTTTGTGTATGTTTCATTTGCTATTCTCCGTATGTCAGGCACACTGCTCTTTAGATATGATGTTGACCTTGAATGTGTCAGCCACTGGTCCTGAACTTATAACACTTCAATTATCTGGAGTAATCTGAAGTTCACTGTCTTCAATTTAGTGTTCAAGGATACAAAGAGTTCATTGATAGGGCCTTAAGGGGATTCAACCTTGCAGTTACCAGCCTTGAACCTTAACCACTACACAACGCCACGGCAAATGAAATTTCCCAAGTGGACTCTACTGTCCATGATTCAAATGGGAACGGACTGTTCTAATTGTTCAGGAATGTTATTCTTCTGGGATGATGAACTGTGGATGATATATCTGTATGCTGATAGACTGGATGCAAGGAGAATATTGAGACTGCTGTTGTTGGATTTTTGCAGTCAAGACAAGTCAATCGAAACGCATCCACACACTGGCTCTGTATAAATGAGTGTGTGTGCAGACTTTGAGCTGTTATGAAAAAATCCTGACACTCAAGCGCAGCTGAAGAGATTTCACACTCCAGCAAAGCCTACATTAAACACACATCCATAGAGAGGGCCAGATTTACCTTTTCTCTTGCTAAGCTCTAATGTACTGAGACTAAGAAAATAGAAAGTATGGACAAAGAAAGACAATGTGAGTGGCTGTGCAGATCTCACCGCCATATTGTTAGTGTTGCGAGTGGTTGTTAGTAGGGATGTCCCGATCAGGTTTTCAATCAATCCGAGTCATTGAATATTGAGTGAATATTGACCCGATACTGAGTCTCAATCTGATACTTGTATTTTCTTAGTGTTTGCACACTTCAAGTACATTAAAGTTATTAAAATCAAGCCAATGTGTGCAGAGAGTTCCTCAGAGGCTCGAATGTAAAAAAGGGGCATCAGTCACCATGGAGTAATTCCAATATAACAATTAATTACTACAGTAATTATATTTATAGGCCTATATTCTTACACACACACTGCCGTTCCAAAGTTTGGGATCGGTACAAATTTTTTAGTCTCTTATGTTCACCAAGGCTGCATTTATTTGATTAAAAACACAACAACAAAACAGTAAGATTGTGAAATACTATTACAATTTTTAACTGTTTTCTATTTGAATATATTATAAAATGTAATTTATTCCTGTTATCAAAGCTGAATTTTCAGCATCATTACTCCAGTCTTCAGTGTCACATGATCCTTCAGAAATCAGTATGATATGCAGATTTGATGCTCAAGAAACATTTCTGTTTATTATTGAAAACAGTGGTGTACAAATTTTTTTTTTCAGGATTCTTTGATGAAAACAGCATTTTGCCACATAAATAGTTATGAAGATAGGAGATATTGATCTGAGATGAAACTTTTTTTAAATCGTACCCGTTTGTTATCTTATAGACTAGAGTGTTCAAAACAATAGTCGCAAAATGGCAGCAGCTGCATTAGTATGAAACAAGAGAACGAATCCGCGATACCTGATGACAAGATTTAATAACTCTACACAAAATGTTGATTTGATTGAGTTTTAATATTTAATTAGCTCACCCAACGCAAAACTTCCACGTGGAAAAAATGTTCCTAGCAAGCGTATATCGCTGCTGACTTCAGTAACCCGGATGAGCCTGGGAAGGTTGTTATCGAGGAATGGCATACTGCCGGATGGCGCGATTGACCAATCGGAATCAAGTAATCAGACAGACCATGGTATAAAAAGAAACATCACACTTGTCCAAAAATGTCCATGGAACTGTACAGAACGATTTACATGACGAAGTTTAAAAGTTAAGGTTATTGATTTGTTCAGATGAAAGTGGCTTGTTAGTACGTGCCTTAGATAATGACTCTGACTGAACTAGAGGACATCTGACAGCAGTGGAATAGAACAGAGGGATTCTGGGTTGTATTTTGGAGAACTTGAGTGTCATTTCATGTAAAATGTTTCTCTGCATGTTAAGGTGATGATACACAGGGCAACTTTTTGAGCAATGTTGCTGGGCAATCTTGCTGAGTGATTGTTGCTTGGGCACTTTCCCATTGAAACTGGATAATTTAGATCGGTCGTAGGCCCTGTGTCTCATCTGGTTGCCCATTGACGACAACATTGCCCAGCAACATTGCTCAAAAAGTTGCCCTGTGTATCATCACCTTTAGTGTAGATTGGAGGTCATTCCCTTTTGCCAGTTGAACATCTAAGTCTCTCTCTCTCTCTCTCTCTCTCTCTCTCTCTCTCTCTCTCTCTCTCTCTCTCTCTCTCTCTCTCTCTCTCTCTCTCTCTCTCTCTCGTGTTTCGTGTTTGTGTGTGATTGATGGCGTGTGAAGAGGGCCGAGTGTGCACTCTATAATCACAGGTGTGTGGAGACACAAGATCAATATGGAGCCGTAGAGTGTGTGTGTGAGGGTAGGCGGTGGAGAGACAGATGTGAACGAGGAATAGAGCGATGCAGAGGTCCCGGTTTCAGCTGTCAGGCTTCATGATGAAGTGATTGGGAAATGGGTAGAAACGAGGATGGAGGAATGGAATAAATATCTGAAGATCTCTCATATTTCCTTGTGCCATCATGTCTGAGGTTTAGAGGGCATTCACAAACATTTTTGCAATTGAAAAAAATGCTAATAGATTTTTAACACCTAAACGTATTGCTAGTTGTCTGAGAAATGAGGGAAGGAGGCAGACCCTTAAAAATGTATGTAAGGACCGTGCAATAGAGCGGCTTTAACCCTGTCTTTGTTTAAGAGTCATTTATGATAGTTTTACTGTTGGATGAAGTAAAATGAAATGTGTTTTAGCATGTTGAACTAAAAAAAAATCAAGATGGTGAGTTCTTCATAACTTAGTGATGGCCTGTAGGTGGTGCTATTGCTCTCTCAGGAGTCAGTAGATAAGCCAGCTTCTTGAATGTTACTGGTGTTTTATTGAGTCTGAGAGAGATGTCACTTCTTTTGTTGCATTCACAGGAGAAAAAAATAGTAATTAAAGGCTGAAATAGTGTAAATGTCCCTTATTATGTTACTGTCTAAATCACACGACGTTGCAGTCACAGACAGTTCACCTACACTACATGTTCTGCTCACAGAAATAGGTTAATGAACTTCCATTTTTAGAGTGGTTGATGAGTGTATGTGGACATAAGCTTCAGTCATCTTAGGCTTGTTGGGAATAGAATGATAACATATTAAAAAAATGTATCACGGTTTCCACCAAGATATAAAGCAACACCTGTTTTCAACAATGATAATAAAAATAAATGTTTTTTTGAGCACCAAATCATCATATTAGAATGATTTCTGAAGGATCATGTGACACTGAAGACTGGAGTAATGATGCTGGAAATTCAGCTTTGATCACAGGAATAAATTACATTTAAAAAAATGTAGTGTAAAAATGTAAATGTAAAAATGTAAAAACGGTAGTGTATATGCAGTGTAAATACTGCAGAAATGGTACAAGTCGTATGAAATTACAAACACAGCCACATGTTCTTCTCTTTGTCATCATCCTTGAAACCTCATTTGGACAAATGTTTTTTTGTTTTGTTCCCAGCAGCGGGTCTGTCTGTCCTCAGAGTTTGTGTTGTTATCTGTCTGAGGTAAAGTTGCAGGTTCTTCAGGCTTTGAGAGTGTCAGGTTCAATGCCTTTAACATGTTCTGTCCAGCATGTGTTGAACGCATTGATCTGTGTGAAAAAGGACAAGTTTTCATGAGGTCTAATGTCTGTCACTTCCTCCCACACACCTAGAGGCTTTACGCAAACTCCATCAATCATGTTACACACACTAACACTTGTGTGTGTGTGTGTTCTCTCTGTTTCAGATCAGCTGTTTCATGTGCTGGCCATGCACATGCGTCTCTACAGCATAGATTCAGCATACAACCCCTGGACCAGACTCACACAGACCACGCACAGCAGAGAGCCTGAGTGAGTATACACACACACACACACACATTTGTTTCACTATATTAGTGAGGACGTTGCATAGACTTCCATTGATTTTATATCAGGTTAATGCTATTTTCTATGACCTAATCCAACCCCTCCCCTGAACCTACACATCACAAAAATATGTGCAAAATTCTCATTTTAAACAAAAACATCCTTATAAGCCTAATCTTGAGTTTTAAGCCTCTGTTGTCATGTTATTTCACTATATAAGTGTGGACGTTTTGCCCTCACAAGTATAGCCAAACGTACACACACATTTCCTGAACTGATCCTGATCAGAGATCAATCCTTTTTATGAAATCATGTTACATTTCTGAACTCATCCTGTAGAACTGAACTACCCATAATCCTACAGAGAAATCCAGCAATCAGAGAATTTACTGTAATTATGGAATTTTGTCAAAAGCACTTGTCCGAGCGCTTACTCCCATGATGCATTGCCAGTAAAATAATTGAAGTCTTCCTTGCATATGCTATCGTTCAAAATTTTGGACCGTTATTCAGCAAGGATGCATTACATTTATAATGTTTCAAAAGATTTCCATTTCAAATAAATGCTGCTTTTGTGAACTTTCTTTTCATCAAAGAATATAAATGAATCGTTCTATTCATCTCAACATTGATGATAAAAGATGATTTTTTTTTTTGAGTATCAAATCAGCATATTAGAATGATTTCTGAGTAATGAGTAAGGATGCTGAAAATTCAACTTTAATCACAGTAATAAATTACATTTTGAAATATATTCAAAAAGACTTTATTTGTTCGAAACCAGATTTTTGTACACTAGTGTAGATTTTAAAGTACAATTATGTCAATACATTACATTAGCATTTACTGTGCTGAATTTAATACTTTATTTACTTAAATAAATAAATATATGGTGTCCATGATTTTCATTACTGAATTACAGTATTACAGTATGAATTGCAGTAGCTAAACTTTTGACTGGTATTATCTGAATGTTTTAAAATATACTGTTTTTAAAGTTCTAATTAATTTTAAAATCACTAGTTTTATATTTTTTATTCACAAAGTTTTGCACACAAAAAAAAAACCAGTGAGACCAGTGAAGTCTGATTCACAAACAAATTACTATTTTATTTAATCAGTCAAAAAGACTCAAACTTGACTGAATATTGATAACAGTACACAGACACACAAGAGTTTTGCTCCTATAAAATGGTATTGTATTTAAAAAAAAAAAAAAAAGAACATGACAAAATTTGCTAAAAGAAGTATTCTTGTTACTCACTGGCTTTTATGGTGTTGCTGCCGCATCTTTTTGAAAGAGAGAGAGACATTAGAGCAAATGGGGTTTCCATAGATACCAATAACTGCTGCATCTCGCAAATGATGGTGTGCAGCACTACATGTCTTGAGTGCTGTGGTTTATTTGGAGGGTTTATGGCTGTGTGGAGGTTACTGCTCATCACGTCTCCTGTTTAAAAGGCACTTAACACTCTCGGGCTGGCTAAGTGGCCTCATTTCTCCTGCGTCCAGGCGCTAACGCAGTGTTTTCACCCGCGCGTCTCTTAGGACTGTTAGCCGGGCTGGACTCCGACTCCGAGGGGAGGCAGATGTATTTATAAATGCCTTGTTTAGGGCTTTTGAAGGAAAACTCTGTCACTATAACCCTTGGGCACATCTGCTGAGTTATTAATACAGCGATTAGAATAAAACCACTGCTGTCCCGGTTTCTGCCTGTCCGTAATCACTGTCCAAACACAACTCTCAGATAATCTTGTTTCTGTTTGACAAGTGAAGTCATTGAATGTCAATGTGCGTGTGTGTTTGAGTGAATTATTTGAGTGTTTGCAGTAGTGTCCAAACACCATTTAGGGTTCAGATTTCTGCTCTAATGGACAGCACTCAGTCCCACACGCTCAAATAGTTTTAAATATAAGTGAATGAATAAATATTTGCTCTTCTGTTTTCTTTATATTTTAATTGCGGTCTTGGGTTTTTTATATGTAACCTGCCCACCTACTGTACATTTACAGTAAAATTGTATTGAAAGGATTTGAAGCCTCATGAATATTCGCCCACAGTAATGGTCCTGTTTTTACATAATAATGTAAGTTGTGCTGTTGTGTGTGCAAGACAGTGTCATCTGTAGATCACATAGTTTCATGCTCCCAAGTTAAAAATGCTGTGTATATTTGATGTTTGTATCATGTGTTGTGTGTTTCTCTCTGCAGCATTTAGTGTTGTACTGTTGTATGATTCTGTGTTTTTGTGTGCAGGTTCTGTGATGATGAACGTCCTGAGGTGCCCATGCTCTTCAGAGACGTCCCGTCCCTCCTCATCATCTTCATCCTCACCATGCCTCAGCCTTTACGCAAAGGTAACACACACACACACACACACACACACACACAAAGTAACATGAAATCACAAATACTGTTTGTTTATATCACACAGTAAATGATGATGAAAGACCTTCTTAATGACTAATTAATCAAATAAACCTGACAGATTAACAGTTAATGATAAAAATGTGATTTAAAAAGGAAAATGTTCAATCAAAAACAATCAGTCTTGTGATGCACAAGGCCAACCAGCAGAAAACACATGAGAGCATATTACCATGATGCTCTCTGCTACAGTAGATGTACTGCACTTAAGAAAAACATCTTCCTCTTTCCCCTCACACACCCTACCCTTCACGTGTGACTTTAGTCTTTAGATGGGCCAGGACTGTCTTGGCTAATCACTAATTATTGATTGACTCGAATAAGCATCATGTGTTTTGTCATTGTGAGCAGAGGATCGATTCGGGTCCATCAGTCTGAAGACGCAAGACAATAAAGCTCGTATTAGAACAGAAACAGGCTGTGCATGTTAGAGAATAGTTTAGCGCCGTCACAAAGAAACGCGTGTGTGTGTGTGTGTATGTCTCTGGTGAGGATGTTAATGGAGTGTCATTGTCTGTGCGAGTGTGTGTGTGTATGGCTTTTCATCTCACAACCGGTCTTAACACCTGCTACATGAACACAAGGGCTAATTACCCTCTCCCAACAAAATCAGATGTCCTTTTTCTGTACAGTCACATGATTGATTTTTGTGTCTTAACAAAAGACCCATGATTCTTTTGAAAGCTCTGCTGTCTGTAGAGCTGTTTGAGTGGGTATCTCTCTGTGCACCTTGTTATTGGAACAGATGCTTTTATTGAAGGATGCAACTGACATTTTTACAGTTTGGGGGGACCAAAGTTAAAGTTTAAGAATTGGTAGAATTATATTGTAGTTATTGTCCCACTTTTATCCATAGACTTTACAAATATGCTGTCTTCTGTAATTAGTGTATGAACATAATTTGTGAGGAACAGAAGTCCAGTCCAGTTTAAATTGTCCTATTGTCTCAAGGTCTCAGGTCACATTTTAATTTTCATATCTTCGTTCTTGTCCACTGGAAATATATTGAACGATGCATTTTCAATGTACACTACCGTTCAAAGCACAACCGTTTTCAACATTGATAATAACAATACATGTTTATTGAGCATCAAATCATCATATTAGAATGATTTCTGAAAGGTCATGTGACACTGAAGACTGGAGTAATGATGCTGAAAATTCAACCTTGATCACAGTAACAAATTACATTTTAAAATATACTGCATATCAAAATAGGAAACAGAAAATTTTAATATATATATATACACACACACAGGTCCTTCTCAAAAAATTTGCATATTGTGATGAAGTTCATTATTTTCCATAATGTAATGATAAAAATTAAACTTTCATATATTTTAGATTCATTGCACACCAACTGAAATATTTCAGGTCTTTTATTGTTTTAATACTGATGATTTTGGCATACAACTTATGAAAACCCAAAATTCCTATCTCAAACGCATTCATAAACGCATCATAAAGCGATCGAAAAAAAAATTCTTCAGAATATTTGGACTGAACCGCTCGATTCCTATGGATTAGTGTAATGATCTCTTTATGAACTTTTTGAAGTGTCAAAGTGGTAGTTGCATAGCTGTCAATGTAGGGACAGAAATCTCTCAGATTTAATCAAAAAGTTCTTCATTTGTGTTCCAAAGATAAACGAAAGTCTTACTGGTTTGAGACGACATGAGGGTGATTAATGACAGAAATTTCATTTTTGCTATATGTCACTATGTCATATAGCACATATGTCAGTGTACTTCATATTGACTCGCCATGTTAAATATGCTGTCTTTTTTTATGAAGCAGTTTCATTAACAGTGGCTAAGATAACACAAGATTTAATACCACTTTTTCAGGTAAATTAGATTTGTTAACCTAACATTGTGGCGTGGGTTAAAAACATTAAGTTCTTAAAGGACAAGTTCGGTATTTTACACTTAAAGCCCTGTTTTAAGATCGTTTCTGATGAAATAGAACGGTTAAGATTGAAATTTGGACAAATGCTGTTGTCCCGAGAATTTTAGGTTTCTGTGGTAGCACCCCCCCCCACCTCCACGATGGTTTCATAGGGGCACTGGAACAATATAATTCATAAAACGCATTAAACTTTAGTTTACAAAGACGTGAAACTCACCGAGTGGTCTGGGGTGTTCACTGATATGCTCACACAAAAATCGCTGCAAAAGATGCTTTCCAACAGGTTTTATCGTAGTTTTTGTCCAACTCCAATGACTTGTATTGGATGTTCTGTGAGGTACGGTATTACTCCGCCGCCGGAAACGGAAATGGGGTTGTTTGTATTCTTTCTATAGTCTTATGCAGTCGCGGTATCGTAGGCTACGCTATCCAAACATTGGTAAAGGTGCATTATCGCCACCAACTGGTCTGGAGTGTCTATTATTCAAGCTCTCAACGGAAGAATGTACAGGTGTGAGGCGTTTGGAAAAATAGGTCCACAGTTTTACAACGAATGGTAAAACACCTGTTGGAAAGCATCTTTTGCAGCGATTTTTGTGTGAGCTTATCAGTGAACACCCCAGACCACTCGGTGAGTTTCACGTCTTTGTAAACTAAAGTTTAATGCGTTTTATGAATGATATTGTTCCAGTGCCCCTATGAAACCATTGTGGAGGTGGGGGGGTGCTAACACAGAAACCGAAAATTCTCCGGACAGCGGCATTTGTCCAAATTTCAATCTTAACCGTTCTATTTCATCAGAAACGATCTTAAAACAGGGCTTTAAGTGTAAAATACCGAACTTGTCCTTTAAAGTTAAACAAAGAATTTTTAACATTTGAATAAATTAATGACATTAGCGTTCCTGTTGCTTGAACAGTAGAGCAAGGCAATAGCAAGGTCATGGGTTCAATTCCCAGGGAAAGCTTTAATGGGATAGTTCACTCAAAAAATAAATAAATAAATAAATTACTCAACCTCATGTCGTTCCAAACCAGTTAGACTTTCGTTCATCTTTGTAACATAAATGAAGATATTTTATAAAATAGACATTTATTTTTGGGTGAACTAACCTTTTAAGTGATGAAATATTTACTTAGAATGTGCAACAGTCATAATCTAATGCAGTATGAGTGAAATAAAATGTTGAAGATTAAATTAGAGAGAAAATCTGTTTTAATTTCATGTTTAAACATAAGATACTTGTGTTGATTATACGCATGTTGTGTTTGTGTGCAGAGCACTTCACGTGTGTGGTGAAGGTGTTGTACAGTCTGCAGTTCACACAGGCTTTGGCCGCTCTGTCCATCAGATTCAGCCGTGAGGAGAGACTCGCCTGGAGCAACACAGGAGCTGCCAAGAAGGTGCGACCAATGAGCCTAACATCACAACCGTCTCAGCCAATTACCAAGCAAAAAGCTTTCTTAGGCATACGCCAGCCAATTGACTTTCATGATTGATTACCACGCCTACTGGTGTGCCCGTCAAACAAAATGACAGACCAAAAAAAAAAGACTTCTGATGCAGTTCATCATAGTTTATCATTGCACAAAAGTCTGAATGTACAACCACTGTATCAGGTTGTTATGTTGAAACACTAAAATAACAGTAGAAGATGAGAAATTAGTGAAAAAAGATACAATCCACACATAAGATGAAATCAACAGATCCACAAATATCTTGGATGAAGCCTATTTCCAAGAATGTGTTATTGGCCCTCAATCCTGTTTAAGGGGTGATGGCAATAATCTTCAGAAAACCCAGAGCAAGGAGCTACTACAGGAAATCCTTCAGATAAATCGCTCTCAGAGGTTCATTAGCACAGAAGAGATCATTAGCAATGCTTCTGCATTCCATTAAAAGTCTATTTTTGGTGTAGAGGGGCTTTATGAGAAATAAATGGACTAAGGTGAAGTTTCATGTCATCAGTCAGACTGCTTTATTTCACATCTCTCTCTGTCTAAAACTTATTTTGCTTTTGCAAATTGCTGACTATGTTTAAAAAAACCTAGCAAGTTCCTTCCAAGACTGTATTATTGGTGCATTTAATCCATTTGTGATGACCAATAATGTTGTCTAGATAGTCAGCTCACTAGGTTTTGAAACACAGCTAATATACAGTATTTCAATTAGGGGTGTAAATCGGAGCCTACATGACGATTCGATACGATACCGATTTCTTAAGCCAACGATTCGATTATTTTCGATACTTCAGAATTCCCCGCGATACGATTCGATACGATTCAATAATCGATATTTTTACATGATATCTATTAAGTTTCAAATAAATCAACAAAAATGTTTATAATTTGCCTTTTATTGAGAATACAGGAACAGTATTCTATTCACATAATGTGTATGTTGTGCTCTATGCACTGCAAATAGAACAGCAAATATAACAGTTAATGCATACAGTTCAAAACTTGATTCTATCGAATCCTGGTGCGTTTCCGTGCATCTTACGTCATCGCAAAAGTGAACGACGCATGATAGAAAACAGAACGCGGGTCAATATATTGTGTTTTTTTTATTTTATTTGGTGCTATTATTATTATAGCATTTGGCTTTTTGCAAATGCAGGAGACAGTGGATTTCCATTAATTTGTTGCCCTGAGTCCACGCGCTATGTGTGTGCGAAGACACTGCAGACTCACTCTCGCTCTTATCCAAGGTAAATTATCAACACTTTCATCCCTTACATGTGTTTTATTTAACTAAATACATCATAATCAGCTAAAAAGCATGGACAGGTCACTTACTTTCTGAACAAGTCCGCACCCGAGTCCGTGATGCTTTGACATTCACGTGAGCCGCGGCACGGTTCGAGTGCAACCGAACTCAGCGCACCTCCTCCAAGCAGTCTCGGGTTTGGTACCCCAGTGCCCACCCGGGTCCGCATGACAGACAGCGTTTACATAATTAGCGATTTTTCATGCGAACCGTGCCCGTTCCGACTTGGTGTGAAAGCACCCTAGACTTTTCAAGTAAGCTGTTGAAGTAGCCTTTTGTACACGTTAGCGCCTGTTTGTTTAAGTTAACTGCTAGCTTGGAATTCGTGACTGAGGGTGCATTCACACTGGCAGTTTAGTTCGGTGACTAACTAACGTTAGCCCAGTGCATAACAACAATGGTTTGTACGCATATGAGCGGATGCTGAAAATAGACAGGCGGCAAAACAAACACATTAATCGATACTCTTGCGGACGCATCGATGCATCGAATCGTCGGCTGTATAATCGATGCATCGATACGAATCGATTAATATTTACACCCCTAATTTCAATCCAGTTAGTACAATGACAGTGATTCCAGTCTGGAGGGAGTAAAAAGCACTTTTTCTTTGCTTTAGTTTATATATTCAATGCTACTTCAATACACAGAACATGCCAAACTCTGACAAATCATGGGAGTCGCTCCTGGGTCACGTGATCTCCGAGCTGACGAAGGCCAAAGATGTGTACGACACCAACTCTGAGGAAGCATTCGTGGTGAGTCCTCTTCAACATCACGAAAGGACCGCACAGTGCTACAGTAAAAGTGACATGTGATGGCCAAGTACTCAGAATGTGTCCTCTGGATTGAACCCATCTAAGTTAGTGCGGGTTACAAGTCTGACTATACTACCATTATGACTGGATTTACAAAGCAAAATTATTGCACACAAATGATCATTGAAGTCATTAACTAAAAAATTCAGCATCAGTAGTAATGAGAATATGTAGTTCAGAGAACAGCAGGTTCAGATCCTTAAGTGTCCAAGGACCCATTGTGTCATGGGACAGTACATCTATTCACTTTCTTCTCTTGTTGTTTTGACAAGGCAGCATCATCACTTCAGTCTTCAGTGTCACATGATCCTTCAGAAATCATTCTAATATGCTGATTTAATGCTCAAGAAACATTTCTGATTATTATCAATGTTGAAAACTGTTGTGCTGCTTGTGAAAACCAAAAAATTGGAACAACAGTGTATCATCTATACATAGAATTTTTATTTAGAAACCAGTTTCATGAGAATTAGCCACAGAGTAATTATCTATTATATAGGAATGTGCAACTCACTGTTATTTGAGCCTAAAGCTTGTTCTTTCAAAGCAAATCATCTCTGAGGAAGATCTTGTGTGTTATCACCAGGGAACGAGCTGTTATTAATGATGTCTTCTCTGTGTAGTTGAGCTCCAGTGTGTGGTCTCCTCAGTCCATTGAGTTCACCCTACAGCAGTTGTGTCTGCCCTTCCTGAGACTGTCCTGTTTACTGCAACACCACCTGTATGGAGACAGCCTACCCGGATGCCTGGTACACACACACATTTACATCACTCTCTAGATGGGGACATTACATAGACTATTACAGCTAGTTTCTATAACCTAACTCTCACACCCTAAGAGGAAAACAAATATGTTTATTTTAATTTTATACTGTTTTTCAGATGAATCCCCAAATGGAAGTTTTGGGGATTTAGCTCACTTCCCAGAATATGGTTAAATAGGTTCTCACACACATGTTGGCTCTCATTGAGCACAGTTGATAGACTCACGGCTGCCTCTCGTCACAGGTGGAGGAGGAGTTTTCTCTGCTGACCGCGTGTCTGAGTTTGACTGGTTCTGTTCAGTCCAGTGGATCCATGAGCAGCGCAGCGTGTCTGAGTTTGACTGGTTCTGTTCAGTCCAGTGGATCCATGAGCAGCGCAGCGTGTCTGGACTGGAACTTCAATGCTTTCGATCTGATTAACCAGTGGTGTTCAGAGGTGGTCGCTCTGTCCAGGACACCCTCCCAGCAGTCTGTGGTCAGTATCTGTGTGTGTCTTGATTCTTTGGAACCCTGTTTTATTTAATGTGTTGCTAACGTCAGTGTTTTAACCAATTGTTTTATTTTACTTTATTACTGTCAACCACTGTGACCTAACCAAGCGTAACCAGCTTCAATAACATTATCTTTGGTATTCAAGATTGCTGAGCCGGGTTTTGAACCAATAAGATTCAAATACAAATTAAAGGGGTCACGACATGAGAAATCAAATTTGACTTGGTTTTTTGAAATATAAGAGGTCTTTGTACCATTATAACATCCTGCAAGATCCATAGCTTTAATCATCCTCATTATAAACAAAGCGTTTAATTTAATCAAGCTTCAAAACAATTTTTAGTTTTGATATTGCGGGATCTGTGACATCACACTGGCAAAAGCATTTGCATATGCCTGCCTCCAGAGCAAGACACTGACGAATCGTTATACATCATCACAATATAGGCCCCGCCCACTGACGTTCAGTCGCTTAACGGCTGACACTTAAACAGCTGGTTTGTATCTCTGTACAGACTTTCAGAAGGAACCCAGTGTCAGAAACAAGTGGATGGTTTATTTTAGTGGTGTCCCGGATCACGTCAGAGGATTATATGTTTGTTCAGAGCATTTGACGGTAGGTTGTTTTGTAAATGAGGCACAGTGTAATGGAGAGTTCGCATAGAAAGTTTTGTTGAAAGATGAAGCAGTATTGGATCTGACAGCACAAACTGTAAGTAAATGATTCCATGCTTTATCTGTAAATGATGGTTTTATATGGATAATGTTTCAAAACACTTACTCGCGTGTAATAGCGAGTGGCCATTGATACTGTTTCCTATGCAATGATGTTAGCCAATCATAAAGCCTTAAACGAGCCACCCCTTAAAAAAATTATATGAAAATAACCATTTTCCTATATATATATATATATATATATATATATATATATAGTTTTACTGTGCAAAGATTTTTAACATTATAAGTGAATCTCAAGGAACATATTAAAATAAAAAATCCATGTCATGACCCCCTTTAACAGCAATGACAAAATGTCTTGTAGTGCGTCAGTTCTCACAGTCTTGAATAATAAGAATAAAAACTTGACTAACGTTGGATGTTTTCCACTACAGTTCAAAAGTTTGGGGTCAGTAAGATTAAGCATGGACACATTAAATTAAACATTTAAAAATCTTACTGACCACTTTGAAATAAAAATAAAAAATGTATATGTATTTAAATAATTTTGTGAAGTGAAAGTGAAGTGATCTTTTCAATGTTAAAATATGAATTAAACAAAAAAAAAATTGTTACTGCCTATTTAAGTGAAACACCTCATCGTAGGGTGAGACTTGATTTTTTCCCCATTGTGAATTGAATGGATCATAGAAAGTGGGTGTTTGCAAACACAATGAAGGCAGATATGATTGTAAGTTTGCAGTCAGTTGTGGATTGGAACTCCATTGGACATTCTTATTGCCCACCCTGGTAATATTTTGATTCAAGAATAAAAGGGCACAGGTTTTGTTTAAACAGAATAATATATAACACTGCAACATTCCACAAAAATGAATAGTGATTTCAGGATAACCTCAGTATGTAGAGAGAAATATAAGGTTTGCAGGTTGACTCTCCTGAAAAGTGTAGATGGAAAACTGACTCTTGTCAAACATTGAGCATGGCCGACACATGCGACACTGATTCAACACTGGTCAAGATGTTACAAAGTGACAGGAGTTTCTTTGACTGACAGTGGAAGTGAATTAAATCTGGCATCTTGAGTGATTTTTCGGGTCTCTCTTCAGTCTCTGTTGGTTCAGGATCCGCAGTGGGCCGCCCCTCGCCTTCTGCACCTCCCAGACAATTACAACACCATCTTCCAGTTCTACCACAGGAAGTCCTGCACCAGCTGCGGTAAAACCCCCAAAGACCCTGCGCTCTGCCTGGTGTGCGGCGCCTTCGTCTGTCTGAAGGGGCACTGCTGTAAACAGCAGGGCGTGTGTGAGTGTGTGCTGGTGAGTGTGGAGCAAACGCTGAAAGCTCGGTTTGAATGATCCAAACACTGATGATGCTGATTATAATTATATATATTTTTAATCCAAAGCACTCCCAGCACTGCGGAGCAGCGACTGGTATCTTCCTCCTGGTAAACGCCTCGGTCATCATCATCATCCGAGGGCACCGCTTCTGTCTGTGGGGGTCTGTGTATCTGGACGCTCATGGAGAGGAGGACAGAGACCTACGGTAAACCTCTCGCTGCTCTGATGGACACACATTTAGATTTCATTCTGAGGGTCTCAGTAGCAGGGGCTGAAATTTCATTTTCCATTAAGGGGCAATATCTGGCCTGGAATTGATTTCCAGGGGGGTTTTTTAGCATTATTTGTAAGGGCAATTTTAAGAATTAACATATTTATTTTATCAGTGTTGTCTTTCATGTTACAAATATTAAAAAATTGTAATGTTTACAAACTTTTTACAGAACAATTGCATAAGGTAAATAGCCTACAAAAATTATATAAATTATAATATTAAAAAACAGGAACTCGTTACAGGATAGGGCTGCAATTTTATGACAAAAATCATTATTGATTATTTCTCTCGATGTTGTAATAATGATTATTAATATGAATAAAAAAGTTGCGAAGCGGTACATCATATTCTGGCTTGAAAGACAAAACAAGCCAAGAACTGTTTTTGAATTAGTTTATTGCTTTTATGCATTCAAAAACCAAAACTTTGCATTGGTTATTTTAGTAGCCTGAAAAACAAACCGGGAATAAATTCTATTCATCTCATTATTAACATAGGAGCAGGCATGGCTATTATAACTTGATTGTGTTGAGGCTTCCGGTCTCATACGCTTCATTATTTTAGCTGTACAAAAACTGTCCGTAATGCTGCTTGATTTTGCAAACTATTGTTTGCTATTATATTATTTTAATTTATTATTGTAGTCATAAACACATTGGTTTGTAGTGCAAATTATTTTGCCATTTACTGCATTTTGTTATTTTTCCAGTTATTTACTATAGCGGCTAATGAATCAGAAGTACCCACACAATCACAGAAAAGAGCTTATTTCTGCGTTGCCACATAAGGAAAATACAGAAAGCAAGCAAAGAGCACTTAAAACTTGTCTATGACTTCAGTTCAGCGCAAGTTTTCCAGTCTGATAAATGCGGTGTACCTCAAAGCTCTGTCCTTGGACCATATTTGATTATATAATATGGTACTCTGGATGGGGCATTATGTATTCATTTGAAAATGCATTAAACTGGATTATGTATCCTCGCAAAAATTCTTGTTCACTCAATCACTGAAGCAAAATGAATCTCTTATTTGTATTGCATCTGCTCTTTGTTGTTTATGATGAGAACATTCACAGAGAGTAGAATTTATTCAGATGACGTGCACTGAACAAAATGAGAATGGCATTTTCAGATGCGATTAATCCGAATGCCTCTGATTGGCCATTAAATTCATAAGCTCAACAGAAACATGTAGTTTGTTATAATGCTGCAAAACGCTTTGTAAAAAACATGTACAAAGGAATCTGATGCAACGTGAGCAAATCTAAATGAAATGCCTCAAAGTAAAAAAAAAATGTTCTCAACGATTGCTGTAAATATAATTAGTTGAATTGTACAGAGGCATTTCTTTGCCCCATTATTTTAAATTTAGGGTGCACTTCTGTTTATTTTGGTGACATTTTTGCCCCAAGCCTCTGTTTATTTCTGGCCCAGCTCAAGTAGTCTTTTATTTGAGTTTATAGCCCTGCCTAAACCTTTTTTTGCATTTTGGAGTGTTCATGTCTTTTGTAGAGAAAACGGTTTACCTTTCCTGCTGTAACCTCCTAATCTTTTCTGTTCTGTAGTCGAGGAAAGCCTCTGTATTTATGTGAGGAGAGATACCGCGTCCTGGAGCAGCAGTGGGTGTCACACACCTTCGACCACATCAACAAGCGCTGGGGTCCCCACTACAATGGACTTTAACTGTACAGCCCACATCCTGGAGAGGACGGGTCACATGATGTCAGCTCAAGCCTCTATGTGATCCTCTGAGGATTTCTGTCGTGTAATTTAATGGAAACCTGCATTGAGTTGGCCACAGCCTGGGTTCATGTGAAGTTTAGTGTACAATCAAGCCTAATGACTAACAGCGTGTGCGTGCAAGTGTGTTTAAAAGTAATTTTTCGTGTGGATTTATAGGGGAGAATTTTTTTTTGTCTCAGCAAGCTCACAGTGAAAGCACATTGAGTGAATCTGTGTCAATCCTGTTAGACGCACAAGTGGAAAAAATGCTCCCGTTCTGTAATATTTGGAAAACTAAGATGAGAGATTCTTGGAAGAAAAACTATTCTGACCAACGTTAAAACAAATCATGTACAGATATCAGAATTAATATCAAAACCTTGAATGCTAAAGGTACCAAGACTCTCAACATATCCCCCCACCACCCCATGACCAGTGCGATGTGTGTAGTCATGTCATGCTATTTGAGTTTAAACGCATCTCATAAGAGTGACTGAGTTAAAAAGCCGTGTATGAGACAAAATATTAACAGATTAGAGCTAAAGCACGAGTTTTCTCCGTGTCGAGGTGTAGTTGCAGTCATCCTCAGGTATTTTATTTTGTTTGTTTTTGTTTTGTAGTAAAAGATTTTAATATTTAAAAAGTGCTGCTATTCATTGTTTAAAAAAAAAACCTAAATTATACCTTTGTAAAAATTTTTTTTTTTTTTTTTTTTTTACAATTTTCATCTTTTTTCTTTTTCTTTTTTCTAAAGAAGGCTCTGTGTTTGATGGTGGTTGGCTGGTCTGTTGAGTTCATTATAGAAAAAAAAATCCCCTGTATCCTTGTACAGCATTTTTTGGCACATTATACGGCTGGAGACAGGACAGGTCTTTATGGTCTTTGGCTCTTTCCCTTGCATAAAGGTTATCCTTTTCTCACCCAAGGCCTTTTGAAAATAATAAATATAAGAAAAGAAAAAGTGCTAAAACTACTTAAAGTCTTTAAATATTATGCATTATAAAATGATTTCATAAGTATTGTTGTAATGCTTTAATTATGCCTTGTAATGCACCTTATAATACATTGTTTGTTCTCATCAATAATTGTAACCACAGTTGCAATACATTATAATACTTATCTATTCACTGTTACACCTTTAGAAAGTGTACACACATGCATTAAAACACGACAAACAAATGTCAGATGTAACAATGAATTTGTAAATATTATAATGCATTTTAACTTTGTTTACAATTATTTATGAAAAGATGAAACCCATTATAACGTACATTATAAATACTTTTATAATGCATTGTTCATAAAGGCTTCAAGGTTTACCAAAATATTTTTTGCATTAAGAAAATTAAGCTTATGTAGATAGATATTTTTTGCATAATTTTCGTCACAGTCAAACATTTTTCATTAATGTAATGCATCTTAATGGTTTTTCTTGTTTCTCAATGGTGTTTTGGCTTTATTGTAAAGAGTGGTCAGATGTGCTTGAATTGTTAGGAAAATAATGCAATGCAATTGCAATGCCAAAAAAACAAATACTGGTTCTAAAAAAAAAGCTTAGTTTTTAATGCAAAATATAATTTTTTATTAAGGGTGAAATAGTGACCTGGGTATGTTCTTGGCAAGTTTCTTACATCACTATAGCCCAAAAATCTGACCACATACCCACAAAGTCAATTGTCACTCAAGGTCTTGATTGTCTTTCCTATATTCTAATTACATGATAATGCTTAGACTGGTCTCAGATGGTCCATAGGGGGCAGTGTTGTCCAATACACTGAGCTCTGTTTCAAAGAGCCTCGTCACACAACTTAAATAGATGAGGTCATGTAGATGCTCAGACAGAGGGCTTGTGTCCTGCTGGGCTTATGCATCTACAGACTCAGTGATCAGTTGGCAACAAACCTCTAAAGTTAAGAAAGCTCTTAGTAATAATTTTTCTTGACTTTGAGTTTTGTAGCAACTGGCTGCCGGAATCTAATTTCTCCTCTAGGATTTTGCAGGTTGTGAAGGTTTGTTATTTTCTCATTTAAAGACAATATTTATGTATTATTGTGATATTATTTTGATGCACACACCACTCAGATATTGAATTCCTGATCTAAAGTGTTTGAACTTGGCCAGATTGTGTGTATCTCCTTTGTGCAAAAAGAATCAGACCAAATAAAAAATAAAAAAAATATGTTTTAATGAGAAAGAGGATAAAAAAAAGTTATTTGGTGCTTTATACAAATAGACATTTAGCGAAGGCTAGTTTTCCAGGCTGATAAATGCGGTGTTCCTCAAAGCTCTGTCCTCGGACCATCTTTGATTGTGTAATCTGTTAATTTGGAAAGGGCATTATGTATGCACATGTTAATTATTTGAAAATGCGTTAAACTGGATCACATCAAATGTAATATTACAGCCCAGTCCAGTGATGGACATGTATGGTATGGCACACAGTTTCTTTTTTTTAAGCAGCTCCTCTGTTAGCAGGTGATTTAGTTTGAGTACTTCCTCTTTTCATCCTTTCGCCCTTAAAAATTAAGATTAAAAATTAAGATCACATTAACACAAAATGTTCCCATTTTAAACATAATTCACCTTGTGAAAGTAATTTCAAGAGCTCTCAATGTGGTGTCAGAATCAAAATTATAACATCAGTGGAGCCCTTGTGAAAATTATATTTAGTGGAGTTACAGGGACGTCTAACGTCCAGCTATATCGAGGGTAATTTGCTTGCTTTGTTTCTTACTGAAGATAGTCAAGCACCCCCCAATACCACACACATATTCAGACACTCACGTACCAGAAAAAAGCATGTTTGGTTTGTATTGATCAGTTTGATTGGTAGGTGTTGATTATCATTGCTGCCATCATGTCATGCTGGATGGAGGATGTTTTCAGTGCACTTGAAGTTAGCTTTTCATTTTTTTGTCTTGATTTCTTGCATGCTGCTGTTTTTTTTTCCCCCTTTGAGAGTTCTTATTTCTCTCCTTCCCCAATTTTTATAGACAGACAGTTGTGCTAAGTGTGATGGGTGGATAATGCTGGTGTGTTCTCCTGCGGTGAATGCTTGTCAGGCAGGCAGTAATACAGTACATTACTGTAGGTGCTGATTCAGACTTTATGATGTCATCTCTGAAAGGGTGACTTTTAATGACATTTAATGCAAAATGTAACATATGTGAATAAAATATACAGATGCTCTGAAATGCCTTTGTTTTTGTTTTTTGTCAAGCGTTATAATCCAAAGATTGTTACGTTTGTACTATGCACATATTAAAATCTCTGCTCTCACCACCTGGCTATGCAAAGAATGTTCATATATACAATGGTATGTCAGAATACTCTATTCTGATTGGCTAGAATGTGTGCGTTCAGACATTTAAGGCACAGGTAGTTCCAGTCGGTTTAATCACTGTTCTATATTAAAGGGATAGATCACCCAAAAATGAAAATTAGCCCATGATTTTCTCACCCTGAAGCCATCCTAGGTGTATATGACATTCGGACGAATACAATCGGAGTTATATAAAAAAAAATGTCCTGGCTCTTCCAAGCTTGATAATGCCAGTGAATGGCTGTCTGGCTTTGGAAGTACATTAATCTATTCATGATTAAAGTGATCGACACGGCTCTGCGGGGGTTAATAAAAGCCTTCTGAAGTGAAGCGAAGAAAAATATACATATTTAAAACTTTATCGACTAAAATAACTTGCTCGACCAAAATATCGCATTTACTAAAATAAACGCATAGATTTACGCCAAAAGAGTAACCCTTGAACTTGACGCACAACATAATGACGGCAATTGACGCTTCTCGGGGTTCAAACAAAGGCCCTGTCCCAAATGGCACCCTAAGCACTCGCGGTCTTCCTCTGAGTCTGCACTTTCGTGATGTAACGCCACTTTGACTGTTGGGAAGAAGTCTGCTGCAGAGCTCGCATCAGTGCGGGCTCGGCAAAAGTGCGCATCGGGGGTGCAAATCGACCAGAGAGGGGGCGCTCGCGAGCACCCTTCTGAGACCTAAAATGACAAATGGGACACCCTACGGTCTCGCGGACTTAACGGACACTTGCACGCGGCAGCTATTCTAAGTCCACAAGAGAAAGTGCATATGAAGTGTGCCATTTGGGACCGGGCCAAACAGGGCTGGGCAACCATGTTCGTCATTATGTTGTGCGTCAAGTTCAAGGCTTACTCTTTTGCCATAAATCGATGTGTACGGCCGTCTTTTCTTACACAAACGCATCGCTTCACTTCAGAAGCCTTTTATTAATGCCCGGTGACGCGGGGAGCACTTTAATCACGCATAGATACGCTTTGATGGACTTCCAAAGACAGACAGCCATTCACTGCCATTATCAAGTTTGGAAGAGCCAGGACATTTTTTAATATAACTCTGATTGTGTTCGTCTGAAAGAAGAATGTCATATACACCTAGGATGGCTTCGGGGTGAGTAAATCATGGGCTAATTTTCATTTTTGGGTGAACTATCCCTTTAATGCACTGCTGTACTGAGGCACACAGCCACATGCATGCACCAAAGTCCCTTATCTTTGCATGCACACAGAGATCGGAGATTACGGTGCGCACAGAAACTTGTCAAAGCTGGCCATGACTTGTATTAATAAATTAGCTTTGCTACTGAATCACTACGTTCTATTGCTCGGCAACTAGGTGGTAACGTCACTGTTTTTGAAGTAATTAAACTCACACCTGCTTGAAGAGAGATGCTGCAACAGTGCACAGACTCAGGTAATTCACAACCGCCATATCTCTCCCTTTTTTACACTGGCATATACACCGTAAAAACTAATTAGTTCAGTTTACTTAATTAAATTGTGCAAACTCGTTGCCTTAATTTAAGTAAGTAAGCATAACTTAATTACATCAAGTTCTTCTTACTTAATCTATTTAAGTTCTGTCAACTTAATTCTATCTGTGATCTGAGGAAGTGTACTCCCAGAGTGCATTGCGGCATGAATAAATTAATTGCTTTGTTTTACCATTTTTGGCTTTATTTAACCATTAAAATTGTATTTGCCATCGTTATTGGGGTTATACTGACAAGAGACAGCAAATAAAATTGCAATGGTCTAATTAATTAAAGTAATTTAAAAAAAGCTTGTTACCATTGTTGTGGTTTGCATGCTGAATGTTGAAGTCTGTGTGTGACTCAAGCAAAATTGCAAGATATTGTCACAAATATAGAGGGATTAAATCAACCCAATTAAAAGTTTATGCTATAAGTGTTTGCAATTAAAATGTAAAAAGATAATTATTTAACATAATCATGTTATACATCATAAATACATTCATTAAGAACATGGAAATAATTTAAGTATAAATACTGTATATATATAATGTTTATTACTTCACTTCCTTTGAAATCAAATAACTGTGATTTCATGTTGCATCACTGCATCAATTGGAAGAGAATCAGAATGATAAAAATGAAGTTCCAAGTGCCCAACCAAAGGGAACACTAGTCACAATAATGGTGAGGAATTTTAGGTTGATTTTAGGAAATCAACATGAATTTATGAAGTCAACTTATGTCACATAAGTTCTCCCAAAATGTTTAGTTGTATTGACAATAACATTCAACAAGACTGGAAAATGAGCGTATGCAACTAAGAAGAATGATGACTGCAGAAGTGGAAGAAATTAGTGAAAAGTCTATTAAGAATTGCCCCGCATCAAAAACCATTTGCCCCGCCTGCTTTTTTTTTTTCTTTTTTCTTTTTTTTCTTTTTTTTTTTTTTTGCTTTGGCAAAATGGTACTCAAACCAGTCAAGTAATGTTTAAAAGGGTTTTCTGAGTAATGAAGGCATAGCATGCAAACAGTACAGATTACTAATTTTTTTTTCAGTAAGTTCAACACATTGCCGGAGATTAATTAAAGTTAACTAAACAATAGTTAGTAAGAACAATGTTAGATTTTACAGTGTGACAACATATCTCATCTGACAGTTTTTAGGCTGCACCACTTCAACTGTCGGATTGAGATGGCCAAGAAAATCAAAGGAGACAGGATTTACTGTTAACAGATGACATGTGCCATCAAGTTTTAGGGTGAAATAGTTCAAGGTAAGATATAATTTAGTTAAAGGGATAGTTCATCCAAAAATAAAAATTCTGTCATCATTTACTTACTCTCATGTCGTTTCGAACCCATAAGACTTTTGTTCATCTTTGGAACATAAATGAAGATCTTTTTGATGAAATCTGAGACATTTCTGTCGTACTGTGAAATGCAAACAATAAATGTGGTTTTATTGCTTTTTAATGTGTTGTGACAGATTGCTGTATAGCACCTCAGTTCAAGCTGCACATGAACCGATCATCTCTTCCTCTTCTTTACTACTAGTTAGTTACAGCACGAAATAAACATGAATAAACATCAGAATCTATGTTAATGGAAACCATACAACTTACTGAATGTATATATCTCATGTAATCGATTAATTTCAACCTTGGAAAGATGTCAATAAAACAGCTTGTAAACAATATATCACATAGAATCACATTTTCCCCAGAAAAAGCCATTCAATGACCATAAACTCCATAGTTAGCTGGAAAAATTAACTCTAGATAGGAGCATTTTTGTATAAAAAAGCATGACATTACATATGCTTATTTTTACTCCTATTAAAAAGATATTTTAGAACATTGTTATTATAAAAACTTCACAAAATGCAATTGTTTACATATTAAAGTTGTTAATTTTAACCTTTAATGTTATAGTAATGTACCAGCTGACTGGGTTCCCTGTGTAGTGTACAGTATTAGTTGTGAGATTTTTCTTTCTTTGAGAAAAATGTACTTGTACTGTATTATCTGTTATATCCAAATGAATCGAACTAAATCTATATTGTAATAAAATTGCAAGCTTAGCAATCGAATCGTGAAATTTATGTCAATACCCAGCCTTAATAAAACCACAGTACCAGTAATTGTAGCAGTTGGACTATTGATGATTTCAGAGGACAGAAAACCCTAAAGAAAATTGGTCTTTTCAGTTGGCTCAAAGTTTATTAAAAAGACATGTTCAAAAGCTGATGTGATTTCCTTGTTTTATTAATTCATTAGAATATGTATAACTCGATATTTTAACTAATTGCGAAGGCTGAATAATCGACCAAAGCCTACTGATTAATCTGTGAAATGTGATCCTTTATTGGTGATGACAGGCCTTTTTTAAGTATTGGGTTTCAACTTACTCTTATATCAAATGATACAAAAGTAAAAAAAAAAAAAAAACGGTTAAAATTTTAACATATCTGACTAAGATGCTATTTTATAGATAGGTGGACATATTTAGACAGGTTGTTAGCAATGCTACATAGGTTAGACCGTCCCATTTATTGCTTCAACCTTTGTGGACTTTCGTCTTGCACCGGTCCAAGAATTTCACCTCTAGCGGCACAAAATTAATGCATACCTATCAATTATGGCCCCAGGTTCCAGAAACCCACTAAATAAAACCAGCGTCATATTCCATTATTCCTAGCTGTGGTGTTCAGCGGCGACAGGCGGCCTACTTTGAACACTCATGTGTTCAAAATGTGAACCAAACTAAAGTAAAAGCTCCAAAGTAAACGTTTAAAGCAGGGATCACCAACCTAGAGCTACTGTCCTGCAGACTTCAGTTCCAACCCTGTTCCAACACACATGCATGTAATTATCAAGTAACCCTGAACAGCTTGATTAGCTGGTCCGGGTGTGTTTGATTGGGGTTGAAGCTAAAATCTGCAGGACAGTAGCTCTCCAGGAGCGGGGTTGGTGACCCATGGTTTAAAGTAACGTTTTCCAAAGTAAACGCCCGGGCTCCGAGTTGACTGGACACCTAGCTAAGGGTATCCGGTGGGCGCTGGGAGGCAGGGTCCGGGACAGGCGGTGGCTCACATTACTGCAGACCACCAGGCCCACTCCCGAGATCCAACTATGAGCGTTTTAACTGCAGCAACTTTTGTATACGCTATTGGAGTTAAAATTACTCTGGCTGCTGCCACAAGACTCTAACGGGTCCTCACCCATAGGTTTAGGATACGCTCATTCCAAGGACAGGGCCTCGAAAGAGACCTCTATTGTTATTTTTTCTCACTACCTCTCTGTGTTGGGAAGGGTTATTTGCGCACCTGCTGCCTTCCTTGCATGTGGAAGCCGTTTCTCAGACTCACTCTCCGGAATTGAACCCTGATTCCCCGTTAGCCGTGGTCACCATGGTACGCGCTGAAAGTTGATAGGGCAGACATTTGAATGAGGGTGCTTGATCAGCCTGAGGTTATCTAGTCTCCAAAGTGGCCGGAGCCATCCTGGATGGGTTTTGGATCTGATAAATGCACTTGTCCCTGACCTAAGGTGGTCGTGTCGGCACTCGTTTGCATGTATTAGCTCTGGAATTCGAGTTATCCAAGTAGCAGTTGGAATGACCAAAAGAACCATAACCATTCGTGCGCACTTAGACCTGCATGGCTTAATCTTTGATACAAGCATATGCTACTGGCAAGATCAAACAGGTAGCCCCTGGGACGGAGAACTTCCTACTCACGGGTCTCGCTCCGCTCGTCACATTTACTCATCTCACTTGCACAAAATCAGATATTCCTCAAAATAAATAAATACAGTGAATGCAAATATTCACAATGCATCCAAGTACAGAAACACGATGCAAATAGCACAAAGATCAACTGTTTGACAACACATGTGCTGCAAATGCTCACAACACAACCAAGTGTGTTCCATATCCAGATTTTATCCAGATGGGTTTGGACAAAAAAAAAAACATAAAATCGTATTTTTTCCATTCTGATTCAACCCATATTTGGAGGTGGTTTGAAATGTGATTCCAATCAGATTTTTACAGATGTGTTCCAAGCGGTTCGGGTTTTTGAATCAATAAACCAATTGATTTTTTTTTTTTTTTAAGGAGATATCTATGACAAAAATGTCATTTTTGGGTGAACTATCCCTTTAAGGCTAACATGTTCATTCTAAAAGCCAAAAAAAGTTACATATTGATTTCATGGTGACTTTAAAATACCATAATTGGGGCACTTTAAAATTTCTCATATGCAAGTGTAGCAGAAGTTAATTTTGCTGATGTTTGGTAACTGACTGCATCATATTAATGAGAGTCTTGTCTTTTCTCATGAGGGTTAATTGTGGCGACTAGAGACTCGGGTTTATCTAGGCCGAGAGAGAACATAATGACCTTTTCTGTACCAATTAGTTACAGCAGATAATATGAACTCTGTGACAGTTTGTTTTCTGATTTATTGTTTGCAAAAGCTAAACAAATTTCTCTTATGTGTCATAACTGATCACACATTTAAAACAGCAGTAGATTCACTGTATTAGTTTCACACTTTGCTAAATGTCTATAATTCAGTTGTCGAATGGCTCAATCTTCAATTATGTCGTGCTGCGGCCCAGAAACCAAACCCCTGTAAACATGTTTGTGCTCTGAATGGAAAGTGGGTTGGCAACACAATAGCTGCCTGGATGACACACTGACCAATACACCGCCTACATTTTGCATGACATCATGGTGTATTCCTTTGGCAAACTGGATTTGTTTGGACTGGCAGTTTCTGTTTATGCAGGTTTTATACAAAAATGCTTTCTGATGGATGCATAATATGTTGATGCCGCATCTGCAGTAGGTATCAGTATTATCTTAAGTAGGTTATTATTATTATTATTAGGACCATTGAGTTGCTTTTGCTTTTTGACTCCAGGTTCCAGGTTCTGCACATTTAAAATGCTTTTTGCAGTGTTTTTAATATTATTTAAATCATCATGCAGCTTTTTGTAAGTATAGAGTGTGTATTATATTGCACCGTGCTTGAGCTGTCAGGTGTGCGCTGGGATTGGTCATGTGTGCACTTCCTCTCTGAAACGCTCACACAGGAACTTATCGAATTCTAGTGAATTATTAACCTCAGGAGAGCTAGGAAGGTTTGAAAATCACATCGGATATGTCAGAAACCAGCCATGGCAGGTAGGTCTTCTCTAAATGATTGTTTTAGCTGGTCAAAAAATAATTTGAATGGAAAGACAAATCCATTAGTGCAGTACAAGGCCACAAAGTGATAGAGACATGACTGTAGGTGATGTGCTGAGAGATCCAGTGAGCTGGGATGGGTTATTTGAGAGTCTACAGAACAGCATCTAGAAAACCTGAGCTAGTGTACACTGAACATACGCTTTTGTTGAGTCTAATTATTCAATGTCCTTACAGGAAATGCCAATGGAAGAACCGATGTGGTCCAAAGCAGGTAAGAAAACAAACAAAAAAATGCATCGTCTTAAGCATCTTAGAGGAAGAGTTTTTATTGAATTCATATGACTTAAGACAACTTTAAGGGACAACTCATAATATTGCTTCATATTTTATATATATATATATATATATATATATATATATATATATATATATATATATATATATATATCTAGTCTTCAAAAGTAATGTATCTTACATTTTTGATTAGGAAATATAACCTAAATAAGAAATTTTAAGGAGCACCAAAAGTATTTATCTAATTTACATGTAAATATGTCTACATTTTTATTGCATTAGATATGTGATAAGTTCCCCTTGATGCCATTTAGACATTTTTACGTCGTGTGTGTGTGTGTGTGTGTGTGTGTGTGTGTGTGTGTGTGTGTGTGTGTGTGTGTGTGTGTGTGTGTGTGTGTGACTTTGACTTGGGAGGTTAACTAACCCTGAGATGTGTGTGTTTACCCTGTGCCCAGCGGGCTGGATAACTCTGAGGAAACACAGAGACCAGAGTTTTATCATCTCCATGGCAGGATATGGTGAGAGAGAAAGAGAGAGAGACTGGGGTTCTTCACTGTGCTGATGTTTAATATGCATCACACACAAAACTGAAGAACATACATCTCTGCACTGTACCAGAAACTTGCATGTCAGTGGTTGCTTCCAATTCTCTGGTTTGCATTGGCATTGGTAATCACATAGCATCGCTTTTCCTCAACCAACAAAATCAAGAGATATTTTCTTAAGCCTTGGGCTGAGTGTAATGCCTGATCAGAAATGTCTGTTACATCCTTGGTTGTAACTGATTAAATTAAATTAAATTATGAAATTAATTAAAAATAAAATAAAACCACTTTTGTTGCTAGTTGCTGGTCTACCTGTTTAGTGGTAGAGTTCAGCAGGCTAACTGCAAACACACAGTAATTATTGTTATTATTATTTAATTTGACCATTTAATGTTTCAGCTATATCATGATATATGCCATATATAAAGTTTTTTTTTTTTTTTTTTTTTTACATTTTACTTTAAAGCAAATTATTGTAATTCACCATTTGTTAAAATAATGTACATGGTTAAGGCTACACAAACTATCAAGCAGTGAACAAGTTTTTTCAGCCAGTGGGATTATAGCAAATTTAGTCATTAAAGCATACATGGATACACACTTCAAAAATACACGTCAATAGAACGGTATAATACAGTATTATTTTACTATATGTCATATATGTCATTTTACTATATGTCATATGATGTGTGTGGATGTTGAATAGGCCAATGTTGTATCTATATTACTATTAGTCATTTCCTTGTCTTAAATCAAATCGAGGAAAAAAAAAATAATGGCTATGATTTACTTAATCAAGAGAATAAATTATTATATCATGTCCACGATTTAGTAAAAAGAGGGATTTATCTTTAATTTATTAAAGGTTACAAATGCACCTTTTCAAAAGATGTCATATAAATATATATATGGTGTCCCCAGAATAACCCCCAAACCTCCCCCCCCCCACCCCACCCCAACATTTGAATCTCACTCATCCATAATCTCCAAAGTAACCTGTAGCGGAGTGCAGCCTTACAGAGAGCCTCAAGAAGAGGTTGCAACTTTTAGACGCACCTGGATGTTCTGAATGGTTAGTGGATAGCCTACATTTATATATCATAGGTGCTCTTGGTCTCAGTACGGGTCGATCTGTCAGTGGTCATGCCTCTAAATCCAGCGTTTTTGACTGCGCAGTCTGTCACATTCCCTTAACAGGATTACAGCGGACAGGAGTGTGACCTTCTGCCCTGAATGAAGTCAGGCCTCAGTCAGTGTGTGTTAGGGGAGGTTAGAAAATAAGATTATCTTGTAAGACCTTCCTTCACTCTGTCTATGCTGCCAACTCTAATTTCACTTACACGCTCACTTGACCAGTTCTGCCACGCTTCTCTAGAAACCAGCGCTGTCTGTTAAACTGCTAAACTGAAAGTTATGCTCAGTATTCCTCCTAGTTGATTTGTGGGTTTTGTGGTGTTGTTGTCGTGTTGCAGTGTGGGGGTGGCATGTAATGTACACCCATCAAACTCTGCATGTGGTGTCTGCCACGCTCTACCGCAGGTTTACCACACCAAGAGAGAGTGTCAGGTCGGTGTTACGCGGTTGCTAGGGTGTTGCTAGTGAGTGTTTTTATTGCACAGCAAGTGGTTGCTATGGCAGTGCTCAGGGATTGCTATGGTGTTCTGGAAAAGTAATAAACTTCTGGCTTCTTTTAATCTTCATTTAAAATATATTTAAATTAAACTGAAAGTTATTGCTCCAGTCAACCATGTAAAGCCTAGCATATGAAGTAATATTCCGATTTTTTTAATGGAGTAGTTTATTGTACCTTTAGAGAAAATATAAAAGAAACTCTCAAAAGAAGATTGCATAGTGTGTTTTATGTTTTGTATTATATTGGATGCATCAGGATTTTATGGCTCATATAGTATGATATAGGAGAATATGGAGCTCATACTTGAGGACGAAAACACTATTCAGAGACACAAACTGAACAAAAGCATTCAATTTGGTGCAGATGCTTATATTAATATGGCCAAAAAATTAGATGAAATTCTGATAGCTTGTAATCTAAATCAATGAGATATTTATAAGTCTACTTAAAATGCATATACATATTAGTTGTCACTCTGTATCTCGCTGTGTCTTGATAAGATGATATTAAAATGCTTAGTTTTAAAATATAAATAAGTAACCGTTCCTCAGAAGCCTGATGTATCATATTGATACTCACATTTTAACACGATTAAAAAATATGATGTTTGGATAATCAAGTAAATGAAGGCTGTTCTGTTTATTGAAGTAATAATATTTTTATTTAGGTTTTTTTTTTCTCTATACTGATCTCACTATACAGTTGTGTGAGGGTGTATGTAAGTTGAAGTAGGTTGCTTTAGTCCAATAGGTGCTTATGTGTAAATTGCTAACAATATAAAAGTTATTTCAGTTACACTTTATTTTAATGTGTTACAGTGTAATTATACATTTAATACTGAGTAATAATAATTAACTACATGTACTTACTATAAAGTTAGGGTTAGGATTACAGTTTGGTTTAGGGTTGGTTGCATGTAAGTATGCATAATTTAGAGTTATTACTATAGTAACTACATGTAACACGTGTAACAAGGACACGTGTTACCAGTTATTTTTATATTTTCACAGTTAAAGGGGCATTCGGCAACTATTTCAACTTAATACAACTGTTTAGAAATCATTTGGATGGTTTAATAACCTGTTGTGGTGAGAATGGTGACTTTCCCCGCTCCCCCCAGCGTTCCTAGGCGGAAAACCAACCTTGCAACATGGGGACTAACGTCCCGGTAAGTTGGAAATAGGATGTCTCGTGAGAAGTGAGAACGAGCGAGAAACACAAACTGCTTTACGGCAATTCGACATAAACACACATGCCGCCCTCAATGTGTATGATGTATGACCCACCTCGGTAGACATAGCTCCACACGATAAAGTTGGCCGGCTACGATAATAACAAATGCACATGAGCAGCGGTAGAAAGGGGGAGGAGGGGCCGCAAGTGAGTTTTTTTACGACATTGTTGTGAAATATACGCCTCACAGCTGTAGGGGGAGCTCATCGAGAAAACATGCGACAACAAAAGTGAAAATCAGCGAAGAAATAGCTAGAGTTGCCGAATGCCCCTTTAAAAGGCCCGTGTAACTGGGAGCTGGAGGGGGGACATTTTTACAAGGCCTTTTACTTTTACTCAGATGACAGAAGGCATGAAGAAGATTGTGTACAACAGGTTTTTCAGAAAAGTTTTTTAATTATGAGGCCTCATTTTTGTATCAAATATGATACAGTAGGCTTCAAAAGGGTTGATTGACTGTTACGGCTGTTTATTGTGAATGTGATCTGTGTGTATTGGACAGATGTTAAACTGGCACGTGCACTAGCAGAGAATGAGAGACAGCTTTCTGTTAGCCTTCACTGAACTATTGTGCTTGCTTGTTGTTTTCACTCAGGTCCTGCTTCACTGGCCTCCTATTCCCATGAGAATATGAGCCATAGCAACACAGTCTCTGTTTATGACTGCAGAGACACTGTCATTACCTTGCGTTTGTCACTGGAACTAACACATTTTTCTATTTATACCTTTAAGCACGTTTTTGTTTGTTTTCTGTGTCCATTATGGTTTAAATTAACCTGTTCGAGGAAGCTTTATATAAACAATGAATCGGTTATATCTTATAGTTTGTGGCTCATAGTTTAACAATCCTTTGATATTAAAATAATCACAAGTCATCCCCTGTTACATGTGAACACATAAATTTAAGTGATTCTGCATATCAAAACATTATTGGAGTTATTCAAGTCACATGACTCTCACACAATTCATAAACAATTCCCTCCCACCCATGTGCGCCTGTATAAGTGTATTGTATAACTTACTGTCTTCCATATAAAGCTCTTTTATGAATAGATCCATCTGGCTAATGAATATTTAAAACAAGATCATATTACACATTACAACCTAATGAAATATTCATAGAGGCTGATTAGAATGATTTGGGCTTGTAGCAATGACAAACCCTCACATACATTTCAGCAACTTGTTAGGAAGGTCTATCAAATTGAGGTATGTTCTTTTTGTTATTTTTTTTATGTATTTTTTTTTTCATATTTATTACTCATAATTAAACATTTTTAAGCTATCATCAAGGTAATATCCTATATACTTTTGCCAAAGTTCCTAAAAGATAAAACTTGTTGGAATTGCTTGTTTTATGATGTTCATATCGGTGCTCTTTTGTATTGGATTTGAATGTCGTATCTGAGGGGACAGTTATATGTTATGTAACAAAGTTTTGCATGATTAGACACTTGTTAAGCCTGCAGTGTCATATATGAGTAGAACTGGTGATGGATTTTATGTTTCCTCAGTCTTTGAAAATTTAAAACTTGTGATCTTTAAATATGAAATATAAGTATTGATACTCTGTAATTTAATGATTTGTAGAATATATTAGTTGAACTGAGTTGTGGCTTTTCTATAAGTGTACCTGTCTCTCCATGTGTGGGGGGTGAGGTGTGTAGAGGTGAGGGAGTGTGAGAGACGGTGAAAGTTAATATGGAAAAGAGCAGATCAGATGATACCTATTCAACTCCACTACACTGACAGATACTTCAGTGACTCAAAACACATTTGGGCAGCATTAATAAACCATGCATGCTGTCTTACACACAGCAGAGACAAACAGCAAGTGACTTACACATTCTCAATGCTGAAGGCTGCTGTCTGTTTGGTCAGACCTAAATATTTTCTACACTGTTAAAAAAAAAACTGTTAAATTTACGGTAAAAAAATGGTAGCTGTGGTTGCCAGAAATTTACCGTAAAAAAATACGGTTGCAACATTTTAGGTTTTACAGACTTAACTTAAATTTACAGTAAAAATACATATTTCATTATCTGATATGTTACCAACAAATTGAAGTACTAATATTTGTTTTGTACCATTGTAATACACTGACAACAACCAATCACAGTGGTGTTGAAAGTCACATGATGAATCAAAGCTCATCACAAGCAGCTCTTCAACAAGAAAATTCATATTAATATATAGAAACTGCAGAGTGTCATTCACACAAACACTAAACACCATCAAATTTCACCATCATGAAATTTAAAAAATGCAACAAACATAAATTTTAACAACATTAAATGTACTATACTATCACAGTTATTTACAGTATATAGAGTGGTAAACTTTGTTAACCAGTTAACAGTTTTCACTGTAGCATTTTTACAGTCTTTTACCGTTAAACTCATGATAATTTTTTGATAAAACTTCAAAGCTACATTTAAGGAATTATGGTATTTGGGATTCAATTAAACCCCTTAGCGTTTTTTTTTTCTGTTGCACTGTAATATGCATAACAGTTTAAAACAAAATTCAGAATTTAAGAATAGTCTTTCTTTCAATTCATGAGTGTGAATGTGAATTTGACATTTAACATAATGTTGAATTGGAATTGAGGTAAATAATAATTTAATTAAATTGACTTTGGGGTAAATTAACATTCTTGGAAAATAAGTGCCCTTCCAGTTAAAAATAACAATTTATTAAATCTAATGGAGATATATGAACTAAGTCAACTCACATGTACTGTTTTTCTATAATACTATACAAATACACAGCATCTTAATTAATTAAACTAATTAATTAAACTTAGTTTTATCACATAAACTGTTTATATAAATGCATTGATTATCATATTTTTCTAGAATAAAAACCATATGCTATGTGTATGATGATAACGAGTTATTCACAATGAGAACTGTACTTCCTTCAGTTCAAAATTGAATTACTATTCTGTAGCCTGTTTATTATACCTCAGTTCAGATTCATTTCAAATTAAGACAATTTAATTTCTGATTTAAAAGGCATTTTCAATTTCACATTGAATGGTGCACAACCATGGTATAGTATTCAAAGTATTATAATCTGTTCTGTTTTCCTTGGGTGGTCTGGAAAATGTGTTTCCTTCTAAAAAAAAAAAAAAGGACATCAGTCAAAATTCAGCTGTGCTCTCTACCTCTCTAGAAAATAGATGAGGGTATGAAATATCCATCTCACACGGCACAGTCAAAGCATCCATCGGTCTAATCTCTCATGCTATTCATAATTCTGTGTGTGCAAGGCCCAGAGTCCCCACGGGCAGAACACCATTTACCTTTTCCACTTCAACGTGACCTCAAAATAAACGCTTCCCTCCCTCAGGAGTCTGCATGACTGGCAAAATTCATCACATTGATCTGATATATTAGACTCAGTAGAGCCATTATCATTTATTTAAAAAATCTTGTAGAGGTGAATATGAAATGCAAGCATGCAGAAGTAAAACCATCTTCCACAGTGTGTTGGTCTAGGTGCTTCAGTTTTAGCCTTTTATTGCAAATGAATGATGGTTGGGAGATTAGTGAGAATCATTACATGAGCAGAAGACCATTTATTATCGACCATTACATTATTTTTGATGAGGTTTCATAATTAAACAGTAACCATAATGTTGATATTGGCACATTCATTAAAAATAAGCACCTTTGTACTATTTACTATTTTATAATTTGTCGTTATGCTTTACCATTTAACGTCAGTATTTCAGTACTCAAATCATTCCACTGTTTTAAACTAAGCTGGAAATCGTATTTGTGCCTCGTTTATCATCACCCTGTAGTGAGGACAGACAACGGTTCCCGGGTATTGCAGTCCCTGTCTGTGGTATCTCTCTCCATACCTCTCTAGATTACGTTCAGGAATGTAATCAGGAGGGAAAGTTTTGGACATCTTGACTCTAAATGATAAATGAGAGAGTGGTAGTCCTGAGCTACATGACGGAGTTAATCTCTGTTAAATCCAATCACGGTGAGCTGATTGTGACTTCTTAGAGCACAGTGATGGGAAAGTAGTATCTGAATCCATCAACGCATACTCCTAGGCGCTAGTGAAACACGCAGCTCTCTTGCATAGAAAATAATTATAGATCCTTTTTTTTCTTTTACTTTTTTTCTGGCTGGAGCGCTATGATGACATTTTGTACTCCTGAGAATATTTGTGAGTTATTGAGTGTTTGTTTTTAAGGGGATGAGTCAAAGAGAGGTCTTGTTCTCCATGTAAGTACTTACACTATTGTAATTGTGATGTTCTTTTTAAACTGTCTGTCCTAATGACAAACACAGGTTACTCTAGAGAAGTGAACTAAAGCCGATTATGAACATAGTTCTCATTCTTGATTTGTTTGTGATACGTGTTTTGATCCTGCCTGTCAGAACATTACAACTGTTTTTGTGTAACTGAGGACTCATACCTAACAAAATTACCTAACACTAATGGTGTACCACAAGGCTCAGACTTAGGTCCTTTTTGTTTGTTGTAAATGCTCTCCTCTATGTGATATATTTTTAGTAAATAGAGCATTAGCTTTCTCTTTTATGCAGAGGACATATGATGGCAGCTCTAAATCTGGTATTTAATGCAATATATTGAGAGAGATTAATTTTCTTTTATGGCGTCTTGTATTTCTCAAACATCAAGTAAAAGATAATAGCATAGTTTTATGATTTTGTTGTTTTAAAAATCCTTGTGTGATTATCATAATTAGCCATGTGTTATCAAGCGTTCTCCAACCTGGTGTGATCCCTTAGCCTGTTTAACTTAAGGAGACACATTTTAATTAGATGTACCTAGTGTTCACGTAGGACCATACTTCCAAAATGTGTCTTCATGTACACTAACTGTGAAAAGTTTGGATGCATAAAACAATAGTAACGTTAACAAAAATGATGAAACAACACAAATGAAAGAATGATAATTGTAGTAACACACAAAAACAAAACAAGCACATGAAGCATTTAAGAGGATAGTTCAGCCAAAACAATTATAATAATTCTGTTATATATATTCACATGTTGTTCCGAAACCTGAATGATTTTCCCCCCACAAAATACAAGAGGAATGATGGGCAGGATGTTCTCGCTGTCGGGCTGTCAAGCTACAAAAATAACAAAAGAGCTTTGTCTGAGGAATGGAAAAAAGCTTTGTGTGAGGAAAAGTCTGAAATCTGATCATTTTTTTACTTTAAATCTTCCCTCTGATTTTCCTGAAATGCAATCTTCCTTTTGTACAATTATGAATATGTATATATTCAAATGTGCCATGTTGCATGTGGTTGTAAGGCACATGTTTTGCAAACTGATGCGTGACACGTTTTGATGTGTGATATTTCAGTATGCTGTATGTGAGCGTTAATGAGATCTGAGCTCTGCAGCAGAGGAGAAGATTGTTAACTAATGAATTTCAATCTTTCCATTGTATGGCTTCTGAAGAGTTTAAACATTACACACAATTTGTCATTTTTGTAGCCAATTTTCTTACGTCTTGTCACTTTTATTGTTTGAAAAAGAACAGTGAACATTAAATGTGTGAACTATATGCAAAATTTCTCATTTTGTGTTCCATGGAGAAATAAAAATCATTCAGGGTTGGAATGACATGAGGGTGAGTAAATGGTGACAGAATAAAAATTTTGTGGTGCACTATTACATCTACATTCAGCATTAAGGTGCAGTAACGTGAATTTTTAGAGGACAGAAAGTCCATTGAAGCAAGCAGATTTCTGTTGGTCAAATGGCAAATTTGTGTGACCAACTTGAACTTCTTGTGAAATCCATGTAGGGAAATCCTTCGCCCTCAGGCAAATTATATGAATTACTATTAAAATGACTTGATTTCAACCATGAAAACTCACCAAATAATGGTAAATGTAACCGTACCTACTGTACATGTATAAAGAACTGTGTGAAGAAATGTAATTAAATCTATGCTTTGAATTACTGTTCCTTGTATTGTTCAGGAGGTCTCTCTATGGACTGTATCCCTACAAGTCAAGCATGATCGGTTTAGAGTCGCTGGCGGATCCATCTTCTGATTGGGACATCATGGAAACAATTGGGAAAGGAACCTATGGCAAGGTCTACAAAGTAATCAATAAGAAAGATGGAAGTCTAGCAGCAGTGAAAATTTTGGATCCCATTAATGTGAGTCATTTTTGGGCTTTCTGAGATTTTATTCAGTTGTGTCATCTGTGTTCAGTATATTCCAATCATGTCCTCTTCATGATGTGAGCACATGGAAACTGTTTCTTCCATGAAGTGTACTCTGCTTCCCTTGGGCTTTTCTTCTGAGAGTCTTAAACCTTCATTTTTATAGACTAGACCCAATAGATTCAAAAGGGGGCAGTGTGGCATTACTTTTCAGTAATGAATCTGAAAAAGTGTGCTGAAAATGTACTGCGAATAAATGTAAACTTTACCTGTGCTATCTACAGTCAAATGAATTTATTTTAGGATGTAAGACTCCATATTTACAATGATTTGAACATCAAACAAAAACAAGGCATTTCTTCTCCTCTTGTCCTCTGGCTTGTCTCAGAATCCCAGTCACACTAACAGAGTAAGTAGATGTTCTTCCTAAATTCCCCCCACTGATGTTTTCTTATTATAGTGCTATTGATTTTTGGAAAACTAGCCAGGATGTTTTATTTGTATGCCTAACCCTGATATTCCCCATGTTTTGTGATGTCATTAGTGCTGCTTGATCCCCCATTACCCCCTGCTGTACAGTGCATGCATGGCTGCCCTTACTGTACCCATCGAACACCCTGCTGGTCATACAAGCGCATGCATGAAAGCTTGGGAGGGTTTTTTTTACACCTTTTTCACAGTTATCTTCTATTCTGAAAAATTGTCTTTTGTATATGGTAGCTTTTTTGAATCAGCAGCAATTTCTAGCTTCAATTAAGGACAGATGTCCATGCAGTTAGTCATAGAATCCCATAAGAACACCATGTCATTACACACAACAAATGCAAATTATATAGAACCCCCACAAACCAGGGCGTTGTTTTGCTTACTAACATATATGATTAATGCGGTTGTGCTAATGGTTGTGTCAGGATGTGGATGAGGAAATTGAAGCGGAGTACAACATCCTGCGCTCGCTGTCCAACCATCCCAATGTGGTGAAGTTCTTTGGCATGTTCTACAAAGCAGATGAGCTCTCTGGAGGGCAGCTTTGGCTTGTTTTGGAGGTACATTTCTTTTTCAGAGCTTGGTTTTGCATTTTATTTGCATAGTCCACAGGAAATAGTTTCTAGGGCCCTGTTTACACCTGGTATTAAGATGCGTTTTTGTTCGATCGGATCACAAGTAGACGAGGGAGACACATTCCCGTTTACATCTAGTGTTTTAATCCGTGTCTTTTGTCCACTTTCAACCACTTCTGTCCTGATTTCTTCAAGGGAAGGGTCTATGGGCAGGGTTTTTCTCAAATCTTTCGATCTAATGGACAAAATAAGCTCACGCAATTTACATATGATATGGAGAAACAGAAAACATACCGAGAGCAGCAGCTTTAGTTTCTGCTCTGTCAGTCACAAGACCCGCCGAACGCTGTGAGTGTGTATTAGAAATCAGGAATGGTGAACATTGTGCTTGTTACATTTTTCGTCTTCAGCCGACAAAGTTTAAATCACGTCTGGCTAGTGCGCTTCCCATAATGTTACTCATTAGATCAGTAGGAGGAGAGAAGACGGTCTTTTGTGGCTGTTTGAACACATTCAACCTCATGAGCAATTCACGAAAGCAATCCGGTCGAATGTGTTTTCAATTACCTCTGGAAGTGGTCGAAAGTGGACAAGTTTAAACGTTTTAGACCCTGTTTACAACTGTATTTAGCGTCCACTTGTGATCCGGTCGACCAAAATGCATCTTAATACCAGCTGTAAACAGGGCCTAGGAGATTTGCATGAAAGTTGCATCCCCTTGTAAAGTGGTAGTTATTAGTATGGTACTTGTTAGTGTCCGCTTGTAAAGTCGTGAGGCATCTTTCTGATATTACAGTTTCCGGGTCCAAGCCTTTACCACAATCTCAACAGCCGTTTTTGAGTACTATTCATTTAGAGCATACATTTAAATACATACATTAACATATTTTAAAACTCACTCTGTACACTACAATCTCCGGGCTCACGACGTCCCAGGCGCAATAATTCAGAAAAGATGAATCACTGTCTGACCAACTAAGATTTCATTAAAGAGATGGTTACATCATGATTTTTCCGATAGTATAACAGCACATTGTAAGAATATTAGCACCGTTTGTTGTTTGCTTTTGGGATCTGAAGGTAGCCTGGCAAACCAGACCTACATCAAGATGTTAGGTCTGGGAACTCACAATTGGCATGCTTCAATCCGAGGGCCGAGGGGTGGGATAAACGGTTGTCTTTCAAATTCCCTCTGCACGCAATAGGACAGCGCTACAACCAACCAGAGCAACGGACGGCTGTGGCTGAGTGAGTCCCATGCGTTTTTCTGCGGAGCTAGTTGATATATTAAACTTTTGCCGTATCCAGTCGTCAAAACTCCGAACACATCTTCCTTTTTTAAGAATGACTTAAGTGACGTTCTCTTAACTCCAAGTCATCCAGAGTCGCGGCCAAAGCCGATTCGAAAGACCGCTGTTCGCCAGCAGCATCTTCTTTGTTTTCAAGTAGCAGGGAAATCACCTATGGAAATCACGCAGAACCGTCACATCTCTGCCGTCATTATGTTAAGCCCGCCCACCAACTCTATACACGATGTGATTGGCCTGACCAGAGTTTGGTTTTTCCAGCTCGAATGCCAACGTAGAGTTGCTAGACCACACTTTGCAGCAAAATAATTTTTGCTGCCGCTAGGGTGCGTCTAGATTTCTAGGCTAATCTGAAGGAGCTTTTGGACCCAGAAACTGTCATTGGTGACGTCAGACTTAACAACTGCATTAAAGGGATAGTTCACCCAAAAATAAAAATTAACCCATGATTTACTCACCCTCAAGCCATCCTAGGTATATATGGCAATCTTCTTTCAGACGAATACAATCGGAGTTATGTTAAAAAATGTCCTGGCTCTTCCAAGATTTATAATGGGAGTGAATGGCTGGTGAAAATTTGAAGCCCAAAAAAGTGCATCCATCCATTGTAAAAGTAATCCATTTTGCTCCAGGGGGTTAATAATGGCCTTCTGAAGTGAAGCCATGCGTTTGTGTATAAGGATTACCCATATTTAAAACTTCATAAACTATAATCACTAGCTTCCGCCTGTCGGCCGTACGCATGGATTTATGGTGGAAGACTAACCCCTGACCCAACGCACGACGTAATGACGAACACAGAAGCTCAGAGGAAAGAGCAAAACAAAACACCGGTCACGAATTAGAAATTCTGAAGAGAAATGTTGCAGGATTTGTATATAATAGAAGAGGAGCTTCAGTTTGTTGCACAGCCCTATTTGTTTAAACCGCGAGAGGCATCTAAGCTTACGATACTCCTACATTGTAAGCCATACATTCGCCACGGGTTACTCTTGTGGCACAAGTCGACTTGCGTAGTATGCGTACAGTCGTCTGGCGGAAGCTAGTTATTTTAGATTATAAAGTTATAAATATGGGTATTTTCCTTACCAAAACCCATGGCTTCTTTTCAGAAGGCCTTTATTAACCCCCCGGAGCCATGTGGAGTATTTTTATAATGGATGGATGCACTTTTTTCAGCTGAGCAATTTGAAGTATTTACTCAATCTCAAAACACGCAACATTCTAGATTTATGATTATGATGGTGGACTAGTTCAGCCAAAAATGAAGAATCTGTCATCATTTACATAATATTGTTCAAAACCTTTATTACTTTCTTTTGAACCAAGGAACACAAAATGGATTGTGAAGTGTCTTTAACCCTCTAAAGTCTGACATATGAATTAATAGTCAGAAAACTCTATATTTTTGGCTCATATAGAATGATATAGAAGAATATGGAGCTCATACTCGAGGAGAAGAAAAAAACACATTATTATTATTTTTCAAAGGCCCAAACTGAGCAAGAATAAGCAGTTTGGTTCAGTTGCTGATATACGGCCAAAAAGTAAGATGAAATTCTTTTAGCCTCTAATGTAAATCAATGAGATCTTTATAACAGTATAGCAGACTAAAAATGTCACTCACTATCAATAAAATGTCTTAGTAACATGATATTTATGAGTTTTATGATCAAAGCTCTGTAGTTTTGTTATTATTATGGGGGGTAAATCATATAATAAAATGCAATACAATGATGATCCAATGATGAACTAATAAACGTTCCTCAAAAGCATGATGTATCATATTTGATACTCACTTTTTTATGCTCACACTCACAAAAATGATGTATAGATAGTCAAGTAAAGCTAAGTTACTTCAGTCCAGTGTTCATTTTGAAATATTACTAACAATATTAAAGTTCATTTTACATTTAGTTTATAAATATCAGTGAAGATTTCAGACAAGTTTTCACAGTACAGAAGACGTGTACAACGACCTGAAGGTGGACATATTTATAAATTATAAATTACATATTTATTAAGTATAAACTGTCAGTCCTATGACAGAAGGCCTGTAGTAGATTCGTACAACAATTCGTACTACAATTTTTTCTGCAGTTGATAATTGATAAACAAGTTTTTATCATGTTGATAATTTAGAGGTAGAGGATCATTTTTACGTCCAAATTTGCTTATCAAATATGATACATTAGGCTAGGGTTAACTGTTTTGTACTAACATTCAAATTCATTATTTGATACAACGCTCTTATTCTATACATATACATCTTTTTACATTGAACTTATATATATGTTTTAATACATATAGTAAATACAATTGCAGCACATGTGTTTTGCAATACAACATCAACACAATGATGAGTAAATACATTATTTGGAGTAAATACATTTTACACAGTTTTCATTTTAATTTTGTAAAGTTTAAATTGTAAAATGGAAATTTAAATTTTACACAAATTAAAGACATTTAATATAAAGCGGGACCAAATGTAGCTTTGTTCACTTCATTCCAAGTGAATGTTTTATTAGTGGAAATATTTAGTGGAAAGGTCTAAAATGGAAGTTATTTACTTCAATGAGATTTGAAGGCTAACAAATGATTTTAAGTATGCAGACAGACTGAATGTAAACAAAACCTATTTAAAGCTATGGAGAAGGGTAAGATTTTGAACTCTTCCTGACACAGATTGGAGCTCGCGAGCTGCATTTTTTCACTGTATGGAAAAGTGCAGCACAGACATTACTATAAATATCTTATTTTGTGTTCTAAAAAAGAAAGTAAGTAATATGTTTGGAATGACATAGCTGAATAAAAAATGACAATTTCATTTTGTTATTTAACATGTGCATGCATGACATGTCATAGCTGGTTTTATAAATACAATGCCAAGATGAATAAAAACACTGTGTGGTGTGTTTCGTTAGCCTATGAATCATAAAAAGTGCTTAAGTCTTACTAATTTAGCTCCTGTTGTTTGGTTGCCCTTTTCTCTATAACTGCATTAATCAATTTCTCTCTCTCTCCTTTTCCTCATTACTTTCCCTCTCTGTCTGGTGTTTTTCTCTGTTAGTTGTGTAATGGGGGTTCAGTAACGGAACTGATAAAGGGTTTGCTGATGAGGGGAAAACGTCTTGAGGAGCCCATCATCTCCTACATCCTGTGTGGAGCGCTTCTGGTGAGACACACACACACACACACACACACACACACTGAAGTAATCTGCTCACCCCAGCACAGGGAACGCTGCCTCAGCGCTCTGACCGTGCCAGAGTAGTTATTTTGGGTCATGATAGTGAGGAGAGACAGTGTCCAGCTGTTCAGAGGCAGTCTGGCCTTCAGCTCAACTAACTGACTTCAACTGGCTAAAAGTTTCTCTGGCTTTTTTCTCAGGGTCTCCAGCATCTTCACGACAACAGAATAATCCACCGTGACGTGAAGGGCAACAACATCCTCCTCACCACAGACGGTGGAGTCAAACTGGTGGACTTTGGTAATGGCTACTGCTGTTTCTCTGCAGAGAGAGGTGGATTTTATTATTGGAAGAGTTTTATTTTGAAGTTTTATATACATTTTCCTTTCCATACTCCAACAATCTACGCAGTGACCATGTTTGTCAAGCTCCAAAATGGACCACATACTAGTTTGGAATGACATGAGAGTAAATCATGACAAAGTTTTTGTATTTTTTGTCATTTTGTCACAGTGAAAAGACATTTAAACCAAAGTAAATATCAAACAACAAATGTATTTATACATTTGTATAAATGTCATAAACATCTTATATATATATGTTTATGACCATAAATAACATATATATATATATATATATATATATATATATATATATATATATATGTGTGTGTTTATGGCCATAAATAACATGTATATATGTTTATGACCATGTTTATGACCATAAATACATTTGTTGTTTGATATTTACTTTGGTTTAAATGTCTTTTCACTGTGACAAAATGACAAAAAATACAAAAACTTTGTCATGATTTACTAACATATATATATATATATATATATATATATATATGGTTCATCTTACACCAATTTGGACCAGTTTATATTCCAAGATGGCTTTAACATGTTCTTGATGGGCGATAATGTCTATTACGAACATTAGCTGGAAAATAACGGAAATATGATATATTCTTCAAAATAAATTTTAAAAGTATATTCTCCTTAAGTACACTTATCTGGCCTTTTATTTCAGTAGTTTTTTTTAAAAAAACATAGCTACTTTTAAGACTTTTAATTATAATGCTAACCAATAACTGACTTTTACTGGTTGTTTAAACTGGTTGCTGAACCAGTTTAGCTGGTTTTGAGTGCCGAGTGTAAAACATCAAATATATTTGATTTACTGCCTCAGTTTATTCACAATTACTTTGTTGACCATATGATATAAATTATTAGTATTATACAGATACACATCATATATTTTTACCATATTGTTCCAAATATATGACGACCCTGATTATAAGACAACCGCCCCTTTTTCAAGATGTACCTTTTGGAAAAAGTCTTTTTGATTAAAAAAAAATGCTTTTATGTGAAAATAATTTTCATACTGAATATTTTTCATATTTTATTTTTGAATTGAAAGTATGGTAAATACTGTTAAAATGTACAAGCGATCTCATTTAAAAATATATACTTTTTGTATTTAGATGTATTTCAAAGAGAAAAAAATTATCTTATATTCGGAACAATATGACGGTATTGTAGACATAATAAAATGAACAGTATGCTAATGCTCTACCATGAGTTGTCAGCAAATGAAATGCTGCTAAATGGAGGTGGAGCCATTCTGGCGTCTGTGTGCTTATCAAACGCACCCTCACACATCATGTGAATGGGGTTAAATGCTGTTTGGCATGGAAAGTGTGTGTGTGTGTATGTGTGTGTGTGTGTGTGGGGGGGGGGCCATTGATTCTCGTCTGCCTGAGGCGTGTTTGTCCCGTGTGGATGTGAGAAAGAAGTGGACCCCTGCCGGGAAGCAAAATGCCCTCATCACGTAATGCTGATGAATGCTAATGTCACGTCAGATTATTTGCCACCTCCTAAATGTCTGAATCCTTCGGAGCGTTATTTGGTCCTACTTGAGAAATAATTGTACAGTTATTGCTGTGTATTATCACAGATGTTCACAAAAAAAAAAAAAAAAAACATATTCAATAAAAAAATTAAGGGAAAAATTAACCTCATGAAGGGAAAAAATAACCTTATGAAGGGAAAATATAACCGTATAAAGTATGATTCTGACACACTTTGTCTCTGATCTCTTGCAGGAGTCTCAGCTCAGTTGACGAGTGCCCGTCTACGCCGAAACACATCAGTGGGGACTCCTTTCTGGATGGCTCCTGAGGTCTGTCCTGTTACAAAAAATACCACTTTTATTTCTAAATCTAGCCAGTCAACATCCATCTCTCCGTATGTTCCAGTACAAAACATTTTATTGTTAAAGGGTTAGTTCACCCAGAAATGAAAATTCTGTTATAATAGGCCTTTATCACACTACCACGTTCGAAAAGCATAAGCTTCAAATAGTAGCGTAACATAGGCTCCACTATAGCCTGTGTAAATGGCAGAACCCATAGCACATGATTCTTGTGATTTATTGATGTAGTGTTCATCACAGATACTTTATCTAAACACATCAACCTCAGTTTACAATCTTTAGCTGGCTATGACGAAACAAAGAAAATGGTGTCATGTTATTCCGGCGCATATTTCATATTTTAAAGGTGAGCACACAAGGCTACTATAAGTGTATGCACAATACAATTAAATAATTACAAAAATAAATACAATTATTAAAGAGAATTAGAATTAGGTCATACATCCCATAAAATATTAATTACGTACTTATTAACAATAATAATGTTGTCAAAACATTGTTTTCATGCAATTACTTCACTTTCTGATATAATCATCAAGTTGAAGTTGTTCAAATAAATGAATATTTCCAGGCCAAAGTTGATTATTCAAAAAAATGGTTTGATAATCTTAAAGTCAATAATTTTGACCTGTAGTCAATAATTTTATCCCTTAAAACTCACCTTTGATCACCAAAATGACATATTTAAAAGTTTTTCCCTTGAATTTTTTTTCATGCCTTAAAATAGCCTGAATGTAACTCTACATCCTTGCCTAATTTAGTCTACGCGGTTCTATGAATATGCAAATGAGCCCCGCCTCCACTCACTCACTCCAGCTCAGAGATCCACTCGTTGACGATCACACGTTGATCCGATTGCTTACAAGGTAGTTTGTGACGTCAGAAACACCAGCGATTTCTAACCGTGTTTTTGAGACAGTCTTTGGTTCACTGCAGTTTTAAGGAGAAAATACTCAGCAATGGTGTTGACTTATTGTGGTTAAGTAATGACAAAGTTTTCATTTTTGGGTGAACTATCTCAGTCAGAAAAGCCATACGTGTGTGTGAGGCTGGTTATGTGATATAAACGTCAAAATAAATCATGTAATATGGTAAAATAGTTTTGAGGTCATACCATAGTGTTGAGCAAGGAATCGTGTGAAAATTCATGTTTAATAATTAATTAATTAATTATTAAGAAGGCACATCTCTATACAGTAATACAGTAGATACATTTGTATATATTGATAGATTCAGGTTTACCCACATACCCACTTATACATACCCACTTATATATACTTATACCCACTCACTGTATATATATATATATATATATATATATTGCAAATCTCAACTGTTTTATTGTTTATATCATCACAAAATGTAAACTATATTTTTGCCTAGCTCTAAATCTACTAAATGCGACTTTAAAGATATTAAGGTATTTTAAACATTAACATCATGATTTTCTGTAAAGCTGCTTTTCACAATGTGTATTGTGAAAAGCGCTACACAAATAAATTTGCTATTCAAAATATATATATATATATATATATATATATATATATATATATATATATATTTTATTTCTTATACTTTTGTGTATAGTTTTATTTACTGTACTGACTGAAACAATCTAAGTTTCTTTAACCTGTGAGTAGATTCATGCAGCTTTGTTAAAAAAATCTGCATTTTAATGCTGAGTGTGTTTTTCTGTATGTATTAGTGAGCTGTCACTGAGTTTGGTGTGTGCGTGTGTGTGTGTGTGTGTGTGTGTGTGTGTGTGTGTGGGTCGTGTGAAGGTTAATAGCTGAGCGCCGCTCTGTGAGAGTGAAAGAAAGAGAGGGGATGGGGCCAGTGGGGGAGGCCCCTCAGGGCCAATTAAAATACAGTCTAAATGAAACGCTCGGCAATATGCCGATTGGCTACAGTGTTTCTGACATACTGATTTAATGCTGGAAAACAACATAAAGTAATTGCTGTGATTATTACAGTCCAGTAATGATTAAACATCACAAATACTGGTTAACTGGAGCTGAAATAAAATTAGTTTAATTTAGAAAATAGTTAGGCTAAATCCACATGGATATGCTGGGTAAATGAGCAGAAATTAAAGAGCTTATTTAACCATTTTGAACCGTATAATAACAAAACTGATATGAATCCCTCTAATAGACCATTGTCAGCGCACCATATTTAACTTCTGACAGGAGTGAAAACGAGGCTGTGAGGCATAGAAGGACAGTGTGTTCAATGGATTGTGCTGTTGTTTAACAGCATACCAGTTCAGCAGTCTTTTCTGAAAAAAATAAATACAGTTTTGAAAGTTGTGAGTAGTGGAAATACATGATTTTGGACTTTTCTAGTGGGCATGCCATTGTAAAGAATGAAAGACTATCCCTTACAGCCTCGTTTTCATCTGCGTAAAATTAAATCTGGCATCTAACCTGACTAAGATCTATACGTAAATTATCTTTAGTTATAATTGGAGGCCATTCAATTTGAAAAAGTTCTCAATTATGTTTAATGTAGGCATTAGATATTTCCAACCCGATATCACGGCAATTCATACGAGGTGGCAAATTCGTACGAATTTATGCGACCTCACTCATACGAATTCGTATGATTTTTGCTAAATCGTAAATATTTTACGAGTTGCCCAATTTGTATGAATTCGTACGAATGACCTACCCCTGACCCCCGTCCCTAAACCAACCCATCACTGGGGTTTAGACAAATCGTAAGAGTCAGGTCGTACTCACTCGTACGAATTCGTACAAATTGGTCGTGAGATAGCGTTGGATATTGCTGCTAAAATTGTGTGTGATGCCTCTGTGTTTGTCTGTGTGCAGGTGATAGCGTGTGAACAGCAGTATGACTACTCGTATGATGCCCGCTGTGATGTGTGGTCTCTGGGCATCACTGCCATAGAGCTGGCAGACGGAGACCCACCGCTGGCAGAGATGCACCCGGTCAAAGCACTCTTCAAAATACCACGGTAAGAGACACCAGGGGGAGCTATACTCACACAGCAAACGTGAGGACCTAGAGGGAGGAATAGATGGAAATGGAGATAGACAGGAGAGATTGAGGAAAAGTGGAAAATAGGAATTAGAGTAGCGTGAAAGAGAGAGAGACCGATAGGAAAGGCCCCAGCGTTCTCATGCTCATTGACACTCTGACTGAGAGTGACGTCACTCATACCCCTTTCACACAGAGCGTTGATCCCAGAAAATTGTCATATAATTGCTAGAGTGCCTTCTGTGTGAACGCAAACACTCTCTGGAATTGATCCCTGATTGATCAGTCCCGGAACGCTCACTGTGTGAACAAAAGGCAGGATCAATGCTGTAAGGTGTGTGTCGTAGTAATGATGCTGAAGCTGAGATCGTTCACCAGCATAGTGAAACGGTACAAGATGCGCTAGTTTATGATTGAATCAGAAAAAAATGCACTAAAATGCACAAGCCTGCGTGGTTTCTAGAGAGAGAAATCGCTGTGGAAGCAATTTAATATGTTCTATATATGTGCATTTTATTATATTCATAGTAATTAGACCCTTTAAAGACAATTGGTACATGTTTGTCTCTTATTCATTGATGTAAAATTGTTTGCCACCACATCGCAGATCATAAGAAAACATAAGACGATGAGGAGACATTACACGTCACATCCTGATGTTACGTGTCTTTACGGGATGTGTGTGAACGTATGGACAGATTCCTGAAAATCACTGGCAGTGTGAATGAACCAAAATCAAAGATCCCGGGACACATTATCAGTGTATTTTCCGGAATCTCTGTGAAAGGGGATTCACTGTCAGCAGATTGCAGAAATCAAAACCAATTAAAAACACTTAAATAGGAGAGTAAACTCAAATTCAAAGAAACCTGTTGGTTTTGTTTGGAACTGAGATAGGAAATATTGAAAAAAAATATTTTTCAATCTAAATTATTGCAAAAACGTCCATATATTCACTGCAGTTTCTAGCTGAAATTAACAAGTAGTGGCAGTAAAACACCAACAACTTGCCTTTCGCCCTCATGTCGTTTCTCTTCAATTATGACTATGTTATGTCCTCAAAACACTTACCATAGTGTGTGATGTTTTGACATTTGCATTACATAATCAGCTTTATATACGGCTTAGTAAACGTTCTCGTTAGCTCACCTGGTACAGCATTGCACTTGTTATGTGTAGTGCTCGAGTGTCAAATCCTGTGAAACATGAGTCTCGATAAAACAGCTCACACACTTGTAGAAGCAGCTGAAATGGTTTGGTTAGTAGATTTTTTATCACATTTGATTTAGTTGATTAAGCTGGCATGAAACAGAAGTTGCAACAGTCTTTTCGTCCTTATTGTGATGTATATTCAAGTGAAATGGCTTCTCGAAGAAGTACATCGGGACTTGATTTTGTCCTTCGGGAATTGGATTGTTGTTGTTTTCTATTGCTGTGAACTCATGTGAGTGACAGGTTGTCCCGTCCTGACTTCAGTAAACGCTTCATCAGAGAAGAGATGTTGCAAGAGAGAGTGAATTTAGACACTACTCTTTTTACATATTTTTTTTTCACCTACTATATAGTAGGAAACTACACAATTTTGGATGCAGCCTGGCTGTTTTTGCTACTGCCTCTTTAAGACTTCTATATGTAAATGTGACCTCTGTTATCTCAGCCTTGGCCAAGTTACTGAATACTGAATAGGTGTGGATGTGTGGTCACAGGTTAATGAGCTGGTTTGAATATTATTGACATGTGCTGTGAACATTTATTTCTGTGATTATTTTTCGTAAATGATCTGTCTTGACTGGACTGGAGCTTTGTATAGTGAATGTATACATTTTTCCAAATCCTGTTTTCCATGATATGAATTCTTAAAGGGGACATATCATGAAAATCTGACTTTTTTCATGTTTAAGTACTATAATCAGGTCCCCGGCGCATCTACCAACCCAGAAAACATGAAGACTGACAACACAGTAACTTTGTTTTGGTAAGCCCTTCTCTGCAAGCATGTCAAAAAGTAAGCCGATCAGATTTCTCTCTGACATAGGAAGAGCATCTTATTATAATATTTCTGCCCCTTAATCTGTACGTTTCCACCCACGGCGCCGCCGTTTGGTTTCGCAAGAGACAACAGTGTAACCAGTTCTAACACAATGGCAAAAGTTTGAGCAAAGCATGTAAACTGTTCTGTCGACGCTGCTCAGACGAGCACTGAACACTATTTGACCAAAAAATGTCACAGCTGTCATATAAAGACCTCAGGGAACTGTCAACTTGTGTAAAAGTTAAACATGTCGGTACAAGTCGATGAGATGAATCATAACTCCACAACAACTAAATAAATGTATCCACTAACCATTCAGAAACGTGCAAAATTTGCAACCTCTTCCTGAGTCTCTCTGTAAGGCTGTACTCCGCTACGGGTTATTTCTGAGATTTTGGATGAGTGAGATTCGCATGTTTTGTTATTGTAGAGTATCCGAAGCTTGTGTAAAGGATCGGCCGTCTTCTGAGCAGGAGCAGCAGCTCATTTGCATTTAAAGAGACACACACAAAAACGGCTCGTTTTTGCTCACACCCAAAAAGGGGCAAATTTGACAAGCTGTAATAAATTATCTGGGGGTATTTTGAGCTGAAATTTCACAGACACATTCTGGGGACAGCGGAGTTTTATATTACATCTTGTGAAAAGGGGCATAATATGTCACCTTTAAAGCGTGAACTGTCCATTGAATATTCCACCAGTGCACTTCGCTACTGTATGCCTTGCTATATCCCCGTTCACACTCATGTAGCTTGACTGTTTTACTGTCACAGAATTGAGACGTGTCATAATATTCTGATTAATGCTAAGTGATAAGCTTTGATGACAATCTGACCTTCTGCCATCTCTATGATCACACCATTATCACCCAGAATGCATTGGTTATGTCCTTTGATTGCAATTTTAATTTGTGATTAGCCACCCCCCCCCTTCCCCATTGTCTTCTCGATGAGGCTGACACTCGTGTTATCTGCCCTGCTCCAGGCCTGCAGGGGATGGGCCGCTCGCTGTCGGGACACTGGGAGTGTCATGCATACCTTTATGACACTGACACTACAGTGCTTAGCTCAGTTTTACAGAGAAATAGAATACTAGCATACTGCTTACTGCACATTATGAAGTATATCCTGTTTTTTAAAGGTCACACTTTATATTAGGTGTCTTTAACTACTGTACTATGTGCTTACATCACAATAGGTACAATGTGCTTATTGTTTTGATGTTGTATTGTAAAACTTTCTTGCTACTATTGAGGTAGTATACGGGTAAGTTTAGGACAGGCTTGGTGGTATGGGTTGGTTTAAGGTTTGGTTTAAGGGTGGGTAACTAGAGGCTAAAGTTTGAGAACAAACTTTGATGTTGGCTTGAGAAACCCTGAATGGGAAGCCTCAGTCAAAAGAGCCAAAACACATGTTGTTTGGTGTTCTGGACCTAGCCAAAGAATTGTTTTTTTTTTGTTTTGTTTTTTTGTGACCTATGCTATTTTGTATTCTAATAAATAAGCTTATTATTACAGCAAAATTATACATACAAGTTAAAATTCACAATAAGTACAAGCAATAGCTCAAATAAATCAGGTTTCAGATTTGTAGGTGTTCAGGTACAGAAATTGAATGATCAAATGTCCTTGTAAAAGCTACAAAAGTTATTCAGTCAAGAGCAGTGATTTTTTTTTTTCTCTTTGTCTGTTTTTGTTGGATTAACATTAAAGACAGACAGCAGCTGGCTAAATGCGGTCACTTTAAGACAAAGCACAAATCCAATAATACCTGATAGCTGTTTTCTTTCTCAACTTTTTATGTTCACTTGAGACATAGCCGAATGTTTTCGACAATACTCGCCAAGATATCATGTTGGCACTTTTCTTCTTTTTTTTTTTAAACATCATATTTTGTTCATGTGTGCTCCACTGATGCTGTCATTAAAGCCAAAGGGGAAAAAAGTTGGTAGAGGATTTACTTTGAGACAATTTTCACTCATAAATTGCTAGTCATCTGAATCATAATCATACACTGTTCGTTCATTGGCCAAAGGAGGACTGGCCCCCCGATTGAGCCTGGGTTCTCCCAAGGTTTTTTTCTCCATTCTGTCACTGATGGAGTTTTGGTTCCTTGCCACTGTTGCCTTTTCGCCTTTCTTCGCCTTTGTCGCCATTGGCTTTTGGCTTGCTTAGTTGGGGACATTTAATTTTGTATTTAACAATATTACAACATTATTTTCCTGTTATCTCTGTAAAGCTGCTTTGAAACAATCTCTATTGAAAAAAGTGTTATATAAATAAAGGTGACTTGACTTGACTAGTAAATTTCTCAAATAAATAGCAAGTAACGCATTGAATTGAACATCAAATTTTGAATACTGAAATAGTATTTTTTTGTAAAACGTACTCCAATAGTTTTATTAACTTTGAAAAATATGTTTTTTACACTGTACGAAGACATTCTTTCTAATTTTTCAATTCAGCATTTCACTTCAGCATTTTTTGTTATGCTGATAATATAATTTGTAATGGAAAAAGGTACATTTCAAGTGAAAGTGCACTGTTGAATCCCACTGTATGTTATGAAATACTGAGAATTTAAAGATTTGTGTGTTTGTACCAGTGTTGTGGCTGTGCCTTAATGCCGCTTGAAGTTTCGATTATGAATGCTGGATATGAGAAATGATAATGTTAGAATACTGTGCTTTTGCCTTTGCAGGCCCATTTGTCATAAAGTTTATGCCTCGGTGCAATAATCATGTAGAGTATCTACACCATCATGACGTGCTTTAAAATGATGTGCTCCCTCTGCTTTTTTCACCCAGCTGTCTCTCTCCCTCTATCTCTTGCCTTTACCTTTCTTTTTCTTTATTCTTTTCAAATGAAATTAGATATTTGGGCCATGGCGCATAAATCAGATGCGTGGGACCTTTAGCACGGCAGCGGGTGAATAAATCAGTGTTCGTGTGTGTACTGGGCCGTGAAATGATTCTGTTAACATGTCATCTGTCCGGGACGGCATTTCCACTCTCAGACGGAGAGATTACGAGGGGGCTTGGAGCGATCAGAGTCTTTCAGTGCGAGATGTTTGACTCTTGATGAAGGCCATCAGAGGGAACTGAACACTGTAGCTGCTCATACACAAGCCTCATACACAAGCCTGCACAATCTCCAACCTGAATATGATTATTTGAGCTCAAGCTAACGTGTTTTTTTCACTGACATACAAGGATCCCTGGGTTTTTAATTAAGGGTAAATCATTTATATTTACTCAAAATCTTTGAAGCCTGAGTTGGGTGTGGTGTACAGTGGGCTGTATTTAATTAACTGCACTTAATAGAGTTTGTAGATTTGAAAATCATGCTTTTCCCCATTACTGTTGAATCACGGAAGCTACACCAGATATTTTGCCAAGAGATTTCTTATTTATACTTTTTTATACATGTGTCAGACAGAGAGAAGCAGGCATAGAAGAATAAGTGTACATGAGAGGTCTTCATTCCAGATTTCTCTGTTCCCCATTTCTCTATCTTCTCACCCCATCATGCCAGCTGTAATGGTTTTTCTATGTTTCTCCTCCCTCACCCCCTCATGCCTCAGTTTCTCTTTCTTCTCACCCTGTCATGTCTTTATGTTTCTCTGGGGTGGTACAGTAAGATTGAGCTTATATACACCACTGAGCGACTTTCAACTTCCTTGTGAGGTAGAAAAACATGTTGCTTATGTTTAAAATGGAATGTATACCTCATGCTTACACATGGTACAATCCACTTTCCCTTTGTGTATACATTAGTGGTACATTTGCATCAGTTGAAACATTCCTTTCCTTGTAAAGAACATACCAACTGAAGTTTCGTCATTAGTGGAACATCTCTGCTCAGTGAACGTTGCATTGCACACATACTTCTAAGAAAAATATATTATTCTCCCAGCTCCCCTCCATGTGTCTCTGCTCAGCGTCATGTACAACATACTCTGACTTCACAAAATACATTATGAAATTATTATGAAAATGAATAAAGAAAATTACACTAAAAAATATCATTAAACAGTAAATGTTTAGTCTTCAGAGTTAAAGGCTCATGATTAGCCATGAAAGATTTTAATTTGATTAGCTGAAATGTGTATTTCAATTGCATCTTTTAGGTTCAGTCACATTAGTGATATTTCAGCAGGGGAAAAAAGGCCTATTGTCAATAGAGTTGTAGCACAACTCATGCAGAAGTCACTTTGAAACCAAGATCGGAATACTATTGTGTTTTGGACACTTGTCCACAGAATGGGAATCTTGTGTTCTGGTGTCCCCACCGAGGGGTTAAGGTTTGACTGGTAGGCATGGTCCAGTTAACCCCTGCAAAGAGATGCTGTACGACACCTAGACCATTAAGAAAAAACATCTTTCTCCATTGACATTACATTTACATTTTATGCATACATTTTATGGCGGATGCTTTTATCCAAAATAAATTCCATTCCATTTAAGGTTTACATTTGATCAGTTCAAGCATTTCCTGTGAATTGAACCCATGACCTTAGCGTTTCTAGCGCCATACTGTACTGTTTAAGACACAGAAATGCTTCCTATTCAAAACTAGACATTTATTCTGACAAGCAACATTTTATGTTTTCCCTGGCTGCTGTCTTTGACGTCACACTTCAGGAGTCACTAGTGAAAGGTTTGGTATTGGCAATCAGCCAATGAGTGTTGCCATTACATAATTTCACTGCGATTACTCATAGAAGTTTAGCATACTTGTAAAAAGAGTACTTGTTCCTGAAACTTAGTTACTTAACATACAGAATATACTTAAGTGTGAAATTAAGTGTTTTTGACACTTAATTGCATGTTACCTGAAAATGTTATATAATTTCAATTCATAATGAATGCAATTTGATGAACTGTAGAGTGCTTTTTTGATCCACTACATCTTTAGATATAATTTCATAATCAATTCTATTGTTTTTGAAATATAAGTAAATGTACTTACAACCATTTATTTCTACCGAAACTTGTCATATATCTGCAATTACACATTTGTAATGATGGAGTTGCAGTCTAGTACATTTAAAATGTTTTTCAAAATTATATTTAAAGTAGGGCTGGGCAAGTTAACGCGTTATTATCGCGTTAACGCATTTATTAATTAATGCCGACAATTTTTTTATCGCACGTTAACGCATTTTTTTTTTTTTTTTTATTATTTTGAAAGTCCGTTGCTCACTGGCTCTGAATACACATAGGCCTACAGCCAAACCATGATCACAGGAGGGGTGGGATGTTGGTCAGCCAGCAAATAACCCACCCAAACAAGCAGTGGAGAGAGTCAGGCTCTCTCTGGTGAACAGTTAAAGGGTTGCGCTCCGCGAGTGAATGACAGGCGCTCTATGGATAGTACCTATAAAACCTATAGATAATAACTATTTAGATTCTGGAAACTCACTTACAGCAAGTCGAGGATCAGTCTCTCTTCTAATGATTTGTGCTGCGCGTCCTTTAAAAAACGTTATAGACAATTCAACTTCGGCAACGAGCGGGCGCGGGCGTGTGCTTGAAGCGAGCATGACCGCAACAGTTTCACAGGAACGCACCCGCTTGTCGCTGCACCTTGTGCTCGACCACTTCACCTCACTCTTGGCTGATTTATACTTCTGCGTCGGACTTACGCCGAAGACAATACGCTATAGACTACGCGTTGGTTTTCATTTATATCTCTGCTTCGTTGTCCGCGCAATTACACATGCAGAGGGAGCATGTGAAACCCGGGGAGCGGTTCTAGTAATCACAGCGCTTGCGGTACGCGTAGAATTGACGTTACATTTTTGGAGAGGTGCACGTCAGGGTACGCCGAAGTGTACGCGCGCTACACAGCTACGGCGTGAGTATAAAGTATAAATTGTTTTTTTACTCTGTTTAATGTAATCTTACGTGGGAAACCATGGCATGACCAAACCTAAGCTACTATAAGTAACGTTGGTCGACTTATATCTGTAGTAGTGATCATGACCTCTGACTATAGACTGTTTCTGCTGCTCCCTGATAAAAGATACCTGATGATACCTGTTCAGAAAAAAAAACAAGAAAACTGGACTCGTTTTAACAAACTAGATAAAAGGTAATGCCCTGGCAGTGGCAAATAGCTTTGTTTAAATATTTGATTTGATTACATTAATGTTTAAGTTGAGATTTGAGATTACTGTGTAAAGGGAATACTGCTGGTATAAAAGCACCTTATTTGTTTAAAGTTATTGCACTTTTGTGTATATAGCAGTACATTTAAATCAAAAGTGCGCAATACACTACTTTAGAAGTCATTATTCAATTTTGCGCATAACAATGCGATTAATCGCGATTAATCGCAAGAAAATCATCCGATTAATCACGATTAAAAATTTTAATCGTTGCCCAGCACTAATTTAAAGTTAAAATTTATAATACATATGCATTTAGTATGTTAGTCAGCAACACATTAAAATAAGTGTACTTCTTTAATTATTAAAACAATGATTTAAAACAATAATTTAAATTGCACTTTAAAGTAAAACTTTTAATTCGACATTACAAAGTGCACTTTTTAAAAGTGTTTTTAGTAACATATAGTCTTGAAAGCATACTCTCTTTAAGTACATTTAAGTGACCTATTTCATTAACATTATATTATCCTCAAGTACAGGGTATTTTTAAGTACTTTTAAGTACTTAAAAATACTTAAGTTGACTCCTTTTTAACAAGGGTAGTCACATAGATTCTCAGCTCAGGTAACTGACTTCTGTTACATACTGTTGTGTACTGTTCCTTACTCCGGGAGTCCTGCCAACTGCCACTGTGATGAATGTGAATGTTAATGGATAGCTTTCTCCATGTATTATAGACCTCATTAGTCACTAGAATACCTCTTAACTAGCTTAACCATTACTAACAAGTGTAAAACAACCTGGACATGAACAGCATGGAAATTCACATTAGCGATTTTGTCTATTTTTACCACAGTGGCAAATCAGTGGCAGTGTAGCATTTGCATGTATGGAAACGAAAAAAAAAAAAATGCATTAAATCACTCTTGAAGATTGTACGTCTAGTTTCTGTGTTTAGCTGGTGGCAGGACTTTCCCTTCATTTTCAATCGCCTACAAATAGTTTTATCAGTATTGCCAGGCCACTGGGAGGTTGAGAAATTGTGGAGTCTTTTGTATGTGGCAGATTGGTATTGACAAAATGTCTGCCATGCCATATATCATCAGAAACCGGTGCGGCCTCAGAGCAGAGCTCAGAGTCCTGTTTGTGTGTCCATCTGATGCTTATTTTACCTACTGCAGTGACATTAGATGACTGCAAGTCAACATTTATAGTACATGCAAAAAGTGTGTGTAGGCATGAGATATGTTTAACTTTATGCAAATTAAGAATGACTTTAGGGAGCAACAACCAATAGAAGTGAATAGTGAAGTGTTGGCGACAAGATTGAGGATTTGCTATAATTTATGATATTTCTGTTTACATACGGTGGTACTTGTCGTGCTGACTATGAGCCTGAATGATTTTGTGAACCCTGACTGGCTCTTGTGATTTCTCAGCAGATAAATAGCCGCGATGGCAATGCACACTCTCGGTTTCTCGCCCATCTTTACTATGAAGCATTTTATGTACTGATTCCATTTATATTAGTCTTTTCCCTTTCAAAATGTTAGCTACAAGAAAACTGAGATTTTTTTGAAAACTGAAAACTAAATACATATCACAAACTTGCATTTGCGAGTTATAAAGTCCAATTCTGAGTGAAAAAAACGATGAGTTTATATCTTGCAATTCTGACTTTATAATTCGCAAAAAAAAGAAAAAAAGTGAGAATTGCGAACTGTAAACTCGTAATTGCAAGAAAGTACAAATTGTGAGATAAAAAGTCGCAATTACCTTTTTTATGTTTTATTCAGTGGCGGAAACAAGCTTCCATACTTCTCTAAAAGGTTTTGTTTTTGTTTTTTGGGTTGAAATATGACCTAGACATGTTCCTGACTGTTTTATGAGATTCACACTTATGTATATTAATATATCCCTCCCTCCCTCCCTCCCTCTGTTTGTGTCTAGCTTGTCATCTACAGCGTAACAAACTGATGTTGTGAGCAACATGGCTGACAGCGTGACTGTTTCCCAGTCAGAGTTTAGTGGCTCTGCGGCCAGATTAGAATAAACCGAGCGTGTTTACATCCTGTTTGCGTGTGCTCACAAACACCCAATGAGGGTGAACACCATGGCAGAATTTACCAAGCACAATAGGAGCGCCATCAGCGACGTTGCCTTGACTTTGTTATGTATAAGCAGCTCTCTACAGCACTGCAACATCAAGGCGAGCGTGTGGCTGCAGGCACGCATTATATTTTGCATTGAAGGAGTCGGTTATTTTCCTTTGATGTGTTCTTCAGAGACGACGGCCTGTCTGAATATCTATCAAAGAACCCAGTGACTTAAAGCAGCGCAGAATGACAGATTACTGTGGAAAAAAAAGAAAACTGTGTTTAACGGGGGTTGGTTTATATGCCTAATGCTTTGTTCTTGGTGATATTTCTGATGAAAGACAGAGAAGATGTGTTTTTAAGTAGTGTGTCTGTCCTTCGACCTATACTGCTCTTTACGTCTGTTTGAGACTTCAGTCAAGCCTAAATTAGATTAAGAGTCATTGAGAGAAAAAAAGGAGATCTTGAAGCATGTCACAGTTGTGTTTTGTTTAGTTTGTTTTCATTGGACTTGTCTGCCTGTGATCATGTCACGTGTCATCTTCATTGTCGCTATCAGTTCATCTGTATCACCTGTGTTCAGTTAATCATCTTCATCTCTGTTTGCATTTAAGTTCTGTCTGTTCAGTTCAGTCTACGTTGTGTAAAGTGTGTGTTGCTGCCTGTCCTGCTATCATTTATATTATTACCATTAAACCTTCGTGTTGGAAATGTATCCTTAACTTCGTCTGCCTTCCTGCAACCACATGTGACAAAGCAGAAGTAGAGGGAATATAAATAAAAAGATGAGAGCGCCACATTCATATTTGCCTGAAAACAGCCCATCAAGCAATAAGACACTGCAGACAGAGATGAATTGTGAATTTAATCATATTTCTGTTCCTCTTCCTGTCCTTGTTGCAGAGCTTTTACTGGAAAATCAGTGTTGGCCCATTTATTTTGTTGTCATCTGTGTAGATTCTTACAAAATGGTATTACTTCAGACTCAAAAACATGGTATTACTTCAGACTTTAGAAGCTTCATTCATCAAGGTCAAAAGTAAAAGGAATTTCACCTGGTTCCTGGTCCATAACCACCATAGATAGGGTTCTGTTGTGTCTTTTAATGACTTTTCCATGATCTTTGGACAGGATTGTTTTGTCACATCGAATGAGGAATTTTTTTTTTTTTTTTTTTTTTTACAAATTATACTGAACAAAATTATAAACGCAACACTTTTGTTTTTGCCCCCATTTTTCATGAGCTGAACTCAAAGATCTAAGACTTTTTCTATGTACACAAAATACCTATTTCTCTCAAATATTGTTCACAAATCTGTCTAAATCTGTGTTAGTGAGCACTTCTCCTTTGCTGGGATAATCCATCCACCTCACAGGTGTGACATATCAAGATGCTGATTAGACTGCATGATTATTGCACAGGTGTGCCTTAGGCTGGCCACAATAAAAGGCCACTCTAAAATGTGCAGTTCCCTTTCGTTGTCACTCCGAGTTACGTCGGATGACGACGAATGGGGTTTCGCTTAGAAAGCCTATCAACTTCGAGTACTACAAAACGAGCCAATGGCAAAGAAATGCCATGGGTCTGCGGAATTTGCATAGCGTATCTCCGCCCTACCTCGTGGGTATAAAAGGAGGACGCCGGCAACATGCAGATATGTTTTCGCTTCGGAGCCAAGTTTATTCTTCTCTCCACAAGCCATTTCTGAATTGTCAGCTTTACAAACGAGTACCTCGAGTGTTGGTGTGACGGCGATCTCCGGCGAGCACGTGCTTCCTGCTTATCTCTGCAGTGGTTTGTCAGACAGTGCGTGTCTCCCCGTGTGCCTCAACACTTGAGTTTTCTCTCACAAAAAGAGCTTGCCCGCGGCACGTCTTTTTAAAGACAGCTCGCCCGTGCATTTCCAAAAAAAAAAAAAAAGAATGGTGCGGCACCTTGGTATCGGACTCTGATGGGCACGAGCGTTGTCTAGTATGTTTGGGCTTGATCATGCTAGAGCAGCGCTCGTGGATGACTCGTGTTTTCTCCGTGGGAACATGACCATCACGTAATTAAGGTCGAGACTAGGTGAACTCACATGAGTGAGAGTCCCCTCATCCACCCCCCGATCTTCGGCTGGTGGCCAGGGTGACCTGAGGGTTACGGTCTGGAACAAGGCGCCGACTATGTGTCCACGACCCCAGCCCCCCTCTTCAATGACGGTGCCCGCTAGTGAACAGGTGATTCCCACGGGTCTACCCTCTGGTGGGGTACACATGACCGTGTGTTTGAACGCTCTGTTGCGATGCTATGTGTCCTCAGAGTGCTTCTTCTCGGCGCAATCCTAAGCACCCGTCCGTGGCCTGTAGTTTTTCGTCTACGCTTGTGGCGAGATCCTATAGCACCACGGGACTGGCAGCCGCCTCACTGCATGCCATGGTCATTCTGCTGGTTTACCTGACCCAGATGCTCATGGACCTGCACGAGGGTGGGACTGACCCAGGGCTCTTCGCTGAGCTGCGCGCAGCCACTGACCTTGCTCTCCGAACGACGAAAGTGGCCGTACGCTCCCTGGGTCAGGTGATGCTCACCATTCTGTGGCTGAACCTGTCTGATGTGCTGGATGTCGCGCGGACCCGTCTGTCCGACATTCCCATATCCCAGGTCGGCCTCTTCGGCGGTGCGGTTGAGGGCTTGCCCAACAGCTCTCAGCCGCCCATGAGCAGACTGACGTTGATTCTGTCCCGACGGCCCCGCCGTCCGCTCAGATCCCTCGGTCTGCCCACCGCCGAAGGCGCCCTCCAGCGGCTCCCACCCTGCCCGTTCACCCGGGCCGGCTCTGGGAGCCACGGGCGGACGCCACAGCCCTCTCCAGCCCCACCCTCCGCTACACGCCGGGTTAAGCGGCGCTCTTGAGACGGGCTCCTCGGGGATGGAGCAGACTGAGGTTGACTCTGTCCCGACGGCCCCGCCGTCTGCTCAGATCCCTCGGTCTGCCCACCGCCGAGGGCGCCCCCCCGCGGCTCCCACCTCGCCCGTTCACCCGGGCCGGCTCTGGAGGCCGCGGTCGGACGCCACAGCCCTCTCCAGCCCGCCCCCCGCTACACGCCGGGTTAAGCAGCACTCTTGAGATGGGCCCCTCAGAGATGGGACTCAGTTCTTTCCAGGAGTTGGTAGCAGGACCACTCCTTTCCCCGGTGGAGGGCCGGGGAAGAATCCTTATTCTCCAAAGAACTGACTCTCCCATCTATGAGCACACAGAGTTCTCGGACGACACAGAGAGCCGCCCACAAGCCATGCTCTCCTCGTCCCCCTCTGTCCCAGAGGTGGTTGACACGGCGTGCCGTCCACGGATCGCTTCGCCCCTGTCCCCCTCTGTCGCCAGACCCCTGGCAGAGCAGGCCCCCGCGGGACGACCAGCCTGGTCCTCCCCTGGCCCCCTCTGCCAGGGCGCGGTTGCTAACTGTGCCCCCACACCTGGGCCAGTTACTCCGCTTCGCTGCCCCTCCGGGGGGACGCCTGTGGTTCGCATGACCCCGCTGGTTAAGTTCCTGGGAGCCTGGTTAGAGCTCCCCGTCTGTCCCGCTGAATCGCGCGGACCGTCAGGCTCGGCTATGCGATTCAGTTGGCACGGTCTCCTCCCCGCTTCTGGGGAGTCCGCTCCACTTTGGTCGGTGGCTAGGCCCCCATCATGAGAGCAGAGATTGCCACTCTGCTGGCGAAGGGTGCAATCGAGACTGTCCCTCCAGCCGAGATGAGGTCCGGCTTCTACAGCCCCTACTTCATTGTCCCCAAGAAAACCGGTGGGTTACGGCCAGTCCTGGACTTGCGCGTGCTGAACCGCTCCCTTCACAGGATGCCGTTCAAGATGCTCATTGCCAAACGCGTTTTCGAATGCATACGGCCCCAGGATTGGGTTGCAGCGATCGACCTGAAGGACGCCTACTTTCATGTCTCCATTCTTCCTCGACACAGACCGTTCCTACAGTTTGCTTTCGAGGGGCAGGCATACCAGTACGCGGTTCTCCCTTTCGGGCTAGCCCTGTCTCCTCGCATCTTCACGAAGGTCGTCGAGGCTGCCCTTGTTCCCCTTCGGGAACACGGGGTTCGCATCCTGAGTTATATCGACGACTGGCTGATTCTAGCTCACTCTCGAGATCGGGGTTGTAAACACAGGGACCTAGTGCTCCGGTACCTAGCTCGTCTGGGCCTTCGGGTCAACTGGGAGAAGAGTAAACTTTGCCCCGTGCAGAGGACCTCTTTTCTCGGTATGGACATCGACTCGGTCGCCATGTAAAAGGCGCAGCTTACGAGCGAGCACGCGCAGTCACTGCTGACTTGCCTGAGACAATTCGAGAGCAAGAGTGTGGTTCCTCTGACACTTTTCAGAGGCTCCTGGGGCATATGGCATCTGCAGCCGCGGCGACGCCGCTCGGATTGCTTCATATGAGACCGCTTCAGCTGGGCTTCGCGACGAGTCCCGAGGTGGGCATGGCAACAAGGCACGCTCCGAGTACCAGTTACTCCGACCTGCCTTCAGTTCTTCACCCCGTGGTCGAACCTCAGTTTTCTCAGGGCGGGTGTCCCCCTGGAACGAGCTTCCCGGCATGTTGTCTCAACAGATGCCTCCACCACGGGCTGGGGCGCCATGTGCAATGGACATGCTGCTGTGGGCTCCTGGACAGGACCCCAGCGGCTATGGCATGTCAATTGCCTCGAGTTGTTGGCAGTACGCCTTGCCCTGCACCGCTTCCGGGCGTTGCTCTTGGGTCAACACGTACTAGTCCGATCAGATAATACCGCTACTATAGCGTACATCAACCGTCAAGGTGGTCTACGCTCCAGCCGTATGTCACAACTCGCTCGCCACCTCCTCCTATGGAGTCAGAAGCATCTGAGGTCGCTTCGAGCCATTTTCATTCCCGGAGCTCTGAACTGTGCAGCCGACGAGCTCTCACGGCTTCAGCCCCTCCCTGGAGAATGGCGACTCCATCCCCAGTCGGTTCAGCTGATTGGGACCAGTTCGGGGACGCACAGATAGATCTGTTTGCCTCTCACGACTCGACCCTTGCGCCCTGTATTTTTCCCTGACCGAGGGCACTCTCGGCACAGATGCACTGGCGTACAGCTGGCCCCTGGGCCGCAAATATGCGTTCCCCCAGTGAGCCTTTTTGCGCAGACTCTACGCAAGGTCTGGAAGGACGAGGAGCAGGTCATTCTGGTCACGCCGTACTGGCCCACCCGGACCTAGTTCCCCGAACTTGTACTCCTCGCGACAGCACCTCCTTGGCCCATTCCTCTGAGGAAGGACCTCCTTTCTCAGGGACGGGGCACCCTGTGGCACCCTCGTCCCGATCTCTGGAGCCTCCACGTGTGGCTCCTGGACGGCTCGAGGCAGGTTGTGTACCCTACCACCAGCGGTGGCGGCTACCATCACTTCCGCTAGAGCGTTGTCCACGAGACACGTCTATGCGTTGAAGTGGACCCTCTTCGTCAACTGGTGCTCTTCTCACCGAGAAGACCCCCGGAGATGCTCGATCAGCGTTGTGCTTTCCTTCCTTCAACATGGGCTGGAGCGAAGGCTGTCTCCCTCCACCCTGAAGGTCTATGTTGCCGCTATTGCCGCACACCATGACCTCATCGAAGGTAAGTCGATGGGGAAGCAGGACCTGGTCATCAGGTTCCTGAGAGGAGCGAGGAGACTAAATCCTCCTCGCCCTCCTGTCGTTCCCTCTTTGGACCTCTCAGTGGTTCTAACTGCCCTGCAGAGTGCTCCCTTTGAGCCTCTGCAATCAGTCGAGCTTAAGTTCCTGTCAATGAAGACAGCGCTCCTGGTTGCACTGGCCTCCATCAAGAGGGTAGGAGACCTGCACGCATTCTCCATTGACGAAGCGTGCCTGGAGTTCGGGCCGGCTCACTCTCACGTGATCCTGAGACCCCGGCCTGGATATGTGCCCAAGGTTCCTACCACTCCCTTCCGGGACTATGTGGTGAACCTGCAAGCGCTGCCCCCAGAGGAGTCAGACCCAGCCTTGACACTGCTCTGTCCAGTACGCGCTCTCCGCGCCTATGTAGACAGAGCGCAGTGTTTCAGGACCTCTGTCCAGCTCTTTGTCTGTTATGGTGGGAAGCTGAAGGGAAAGGCTCTCTCCAAGCAAAGGTTGTCTCACTAGATAGTGGACGCCATTGCTTTGGCATACCAGCAGCAAGGTCGACCGTGCCCCCTTGGTGTGACTGCCCACTCCACCCGGAGTGTGGCGTCCTCTTGGGCTCTTGCTAACAGACATCTGCAGAGCTGCAGGCTGGGCAACACCTAACACATTCGCCAGATTCTATAATCTCCGAGTGGAGCCTGTGTCCTCTCATGTACTCGCTTTAACCAGCTAGTACCGGACCCGCTCAGGTGTCTTCGCTTGCTCGCCATTCCACTCCACGGACTGGATACGTGCGATATTCTCCTCAGGTGAGCTTCCCCGAAAGCCCTGAGCTCCTCCAGCACTCCTGACGTCGGCGCCAGTGTCTACTGCCTGCTCATCGGCTAGGTGCCTCCCGTGTGCATGGTCCCTCCCCTGAGCGACCCCCACATGTGTATTTCCACTGTAAGCCTCTCGAGCATGTGTCTTTCCCTTGGCAAGCCACCTTGCCCCCCCTGGGGGCAATATTCCACCTGCGGCTGGACACCCCAGTGTTCTCCATATGCATCCCTCCGGGTCATATGTGTATTCTCTAAGTCCCCCCCCCCCTTCGGGTTGGCATTATTTGCATACTTCCCCTAAGCTTGGGATATGCTTCCCAGTGTACCTTGGTATTCCTGTGATAAATGGAGTCCTTCATCCAGTCTATGACAGGGATCTCGATTTACGCAGGGCACTGGAAGACAGCTGAGAAGGTGGCGTTATTATACTGATAACCCCATTCGTCGTCATCCGACGTAACTCGGAGTGACAACGAAAGGGAACGTCTATGGTTACGTATGTAACCCTCGTTCCCTGAGTAGGAAACGGAGACGTTACGTCTGCCTGGGGGGTCCGTAAACCAGTCAGTATCTGGTGTGACCACCATTTGCCTTACACAGTGCAACACCCATGATTGCCACATGACAGTGCAAATCAGATGATTAAATAAATATGAGTAAAATATCTCTGAAGTATATTCCCATTAATTTTTACTATTATATCACACCAGGGTGATGAACATTGAAAATGAAATTGTCCAGCCATGACTTCTTGTTTCACAGGAATCTAAATATGAGGAAACACAAACACCAAATACCCTTAGGCGGCGCTCACATATAGCGCCTAAAATTGCATAGAAAACGCAAGGCGCGCCGCGTACAGGCTTTCTTTGATTCCAATAATTCCGACCACAACTGTATATATGTATTATTATATGAACAGTATATATACATTTTAAATACTTAATTATATGTAATTTAGCAGCCAGAGCAGGAATCAAGGCTATATTGGTGTAAGTGTTTGCATGTTTCACGACAGCTACAGATAAAGCCACAATAAGCACGCAGATCAAACTTGTCAATCCATTTTGATAGATGACACAGAGGAATGTAAACAGTGACCTCTGACCAATAAGTGGACAGTTTTACTCACATGTGACTTGAATGAACACATTTTGGTACGCTTTGAAATGTTGCCTTGTGAAAGCGAATGGAACTAATAAGAAAATGCAACATTGTAACATATGTCCCTGTCTCGGAACAAGCAAACGATTTACAGGTTTGAAAAGGCACGAAATGAACTGAATGTAATGTTTTTGGACACAAAAATTAAATTGCATGTTAATTGTAAGGAAATTGAATGTATTTTAGTTTAAATTTATATTAAAAGCATTTAGCTGAACTTTAGAGTGTTTTTTGACACACATAAGTAGGACTTTATATGTAATTTAATAATTTCTTCTGTTGTCTTTATAGTTAAAGTTTACTGCTGAATGTACTGACAGGAATTTATGGTAAACTAAAATATAAGATGATGTCATTTAATCATTTAAATATATTTGCAATTACACATTTGTAATGATGAATTCGCAATTTAGTACATTTAAAATGTATTAACTTTGTATGTATTAATTTTGTAATTTTGAAAAACACACTACAATTAAAACTCAATAAAAAAATATTTGCAAGTGAGTAAACGCATCAAAATAAGTGTTGTATAAATAAATACTTTAAAGCATCACAAAAAAGTATACATTGGTGCTAAAGCAAAACTTTTTGACATTACAAAGTGCACTTTTTAAAAGTGAACTTAAGTTTAAGAAACAGTGATGAAAGTGTACTCTTTCTTTAAACACACTTAAGTGTCCTTTTATTATTGTCCGTTAATATTATTTTATCTGGAAGTACAGATTTTTTTCAAATTACATTTAAGATTTGAAGAACACTACAAGAGTGCATTCAATATAATTAAGCACACCTCTGTTTCACAAGGGATTAAGTGAATGGTTTTAAACAAATATAGCTTTTTAGTGTACAAATGTCTCCAATAAGTCAAAGAATATCCTGAGGCTGGAATGTATGTTGTTTAGGAAGACACATGCTGCCCTTAAAAATTATGTTTTCTTAGATGGCCTAAAACTGTCCCTGAGTTTGAGGCCTCAAAGCGTCACAGCTACTCAGATCTGCTTGTGTTAATAAATGAGCGTGTGTGTGTGTGTGTGTGTGTGTGTGTGTGTGTGTGTGTGTGTGTGTGTGTGTGTGTGTGTGTGTGTGTGTGTGTGTGTGTGTGTGTGTGTGTGTGTGTGTGTGTGTGTGTGTGTGTGTGTGTGTGTGTGTGTGTGTGTGTGTGTGTGTGTGTGCGCGCTAATATATGGGCATGTGAAAGTGTGTGTATGAGTTAATAGATGGCTCTGTCTTGAGTGTAGCTGACAGAGGGATTATTCGCTCTCATAACTCGGCAGCTCTGCGGACAGATGTTGCCTGCCAGACACTCGTTTGTCATCCTGCAGCAGGCCGACGCGTCCCTGGCCCACAGTCTGTGTCTTAAAGACTTAAACACTTACAACTCCACCTCACTGATATACAGCAGCTCATCTGAGATACGACCCGCTCTATTCAATAAGTTGAAGACTCGCTTAACTGCTTCTCTGCAGCAAAAACTCAAAACTGAACTGCTGATGGGTTGTGGGGTTCGATATACTTCAGTCATTATTGTCACTCAAAAATAAATGGAAAAAAGTCAAAACAAAAGGTTGGGTAGGGCTCACACAGCAAAATCCCCAGAGTTAAATGAACTCTGCTCAGAGTACATATGGTCACACTCTAAAGAGTTTTAAAGTAACTCTGAATCAGAGTTAAAGTGATTGAGATAATTAAGTGATTAATTAAATGATGATCAAACATTAGTGATGAACACCTGCTGGTAACAAGCAGAATCACTTAAGGAAAGAGAAACACAAGAACTACAGTACAACTGACTTCCAGCCACAGCTTAGATGAAATCAACTGAAGATAAAATAAGATATTAAAGCCCAGTTTCACAGACAGGGCTTAGATTAAGCCAGGATTAGGCCTTAGTTAAATCAGGACATTTAAGTTGCTTTTTTAAACGTGGCTTGGAAAAAAAAAAAACATTACTGATGTACATCTCAAGACAAAACAATGGCACTGACGTTTGATATGTCAGTGCAAGTTGTTTTCAGTTAAGACAGCTCAAACATGCATTTTAGTCTGGGACTAGGTTTAAACCTTGTTTGTGAAACCGGCCTTAAATCTCTTAAGATCTCAACAGAGGATGATTAAACAACTCCACAAACAGCATTACCAACTTCACTTATTACTAATCCGATTGACTAAGTTTTTTGAGAATTAACAGAGGTTTAGAATTAGAATTAACAAATGTTTGGTCGCCATTATGGTGATCGGTGTTTCCTTTAGTTGGGCAGTTTGAGTCATGGCTTTTTATGTGAGTTTGTTGCAAAGCGCGCCAGAAACAAAGGTGATCAGGTGATCTAGTTTTCTGCATCATAAAATAGAATAATTCACTAATCTTTTCCCTGACCAGAAGTGGTTATTTGTTATATTCACCAACAATAATTTTTCTGCATCAGATCAGACAATCTGAATTTTGATTTTAAAAATCAACATTGTAGGATTTTTTTTTAGACACACACGACATCAAGAATCAGCATATGAATCTCAACAACGGTGACATGCTTCATGCCACAATGCATGCTGGGAGCCATGAGTTTTATAATATGGTGGCTCCCAGCATGCATTGCAGCATGAAGCATGTCACCATTGTTGTGTTTAAAGATGTATTTTATTATTTTATTCCCCAAATCGACCTCCTGACAGGGTTATTATCGTTAACTAAAACTAAAAACATGAAGAAAAAAAACATTTTCAATACTTTAAATAAAATAAACATTAACTGAAATAAAATAAAATATAAAAAACTTAAATGTATTTTGTCAGCTAGTTGCCAAGGCAATATTTCTCATGTTTGTTTAGTTTACGCTGAAGTACTAAAATAGCTAAAACTAAATAAACTAGGACTAAAAATTAAAACTTAATAAAAACATAGGCATGTTAAAAAAATTAACCAATAAAAACAACATGATTATCAAAACGAGCTAAAATTAAAAAGAAAACAGAAAATATTAAATTAAAATCCTATTCAAGATATTAACAATAACAAAAAAAAACAAACAATAGTATATCAATGATACCAAAATAACACTGCCTCCTGAACATCAGTGCTAAACCAAACATTGTCAGAATAGTAACACATAGCAACAATATGCAGCATTTATAACCTGAAATCTGCAATTATTGTTTGAAAGTTCTGGGAGATTTTTGGATAGTGACGGCATAAAGAAAAGTTGAAAGAACTTATTGATTTTAGTGCAGGACTGTAGAGAGGTAAAAGTATTTGATTTCTAGCCTTTTATACAAGAGAATCTGTTTTGAATAGCTTTTCTTTGGCACAGGGCTGTACCTGAATGTTGTGTTTGTGTTTTCTGGTTTTCTTTGTGTAAGGAGATGAATGTGAACAGACATTTGTTCTGAACAAACACAGTTGTCCCTTTCGATTTGTAATTTATTTACCATCACTAAATGAGGTCAGTCCAGTACGTTTGCTCCTATCTCATTCAAGCCCGTTGTGTCTTTGTGTGTTTTATCTGCAGGAACCCATCGCCTACCCTACGCCACCCTGAGCACTGGTGCAGGAGTTTTAGCCACTTCATTGCTCAGTGAGTACAACAGCTGTATCATTCTGTCCCTGTACAGAGGAATCTCTCACTCTGATGTGTTTTCTCACTAGTATTGGGTTTTATTTTTTCCTTGGTCAAACAGTGGTGGACAAAGTACACAAATCCAGTACTTGAGTAAAAGTACAGATACCCTAATTAAATATTTATCCAGTAAAAGTATAAGGACTCATTTTCAATCTTTTTTTTGAATAAAAGTACAAAAGTACTTGATTTTTAAGTATTAAATGTAAAAAGTACTGATTGATGAACCAGGTTTATTATTTATTCTAGCCAGCAGTTGTCAGACTAGTCATTAGTCAGCACCAAGAAAGATAAGTGCAGACATTTTATTATTATTATTTTATTATTATTATTATTATTTATCTGCCTAAAAAATAAAAATAAAATTGTACTATATCAAAAAAATGTAACTTCAGTATACTTAAAATATCAATTAAGGTTATTGATAATTCAAGTGTGCAAATAAGTGAAATATTATTTTAAAAATTAGGAAACACTAAATTTGTGTTCGTCAGGGTTTCAAAACAATATACAGGGCTTGAAATTAACTTTTTTGCTCACCAGTCACTGTGGCTAGTGGTTTTCCAAAGTTACTAGCCACACAGCATTTTCACTGGCCACAATTTAGACATCGATACCATGGGGAATACTGCCATATAGATGTTTTTAATATTATCACACAATTTGGCGGCAGGTATATAAGGCTGCTGTCACTTTAAGACCCGAATCACTGACCTATTATGTCAGATACCATTTAAAATACCAACTGATAAAAAATCTAAATCTGACAGTCTCTGCTAGAAATCTTATAATGGGCTGTGGTTGGATCTTTCATCAGGACAATGATCCAAAACAAACATCAAAATCAACACAAAAATAAGTCACTGAGCACAAAATTAAGCTTCCTCCACGACTGTCTTAGTCCCCTGACCTGAATCCTGTAGAAAACTCAACATGGATCTGGGAATCTGAAGGATCTGGAGAGATTCTGTATAGAGGAATAGTCTCTGATCTCTTGTCAGATGTTCTCTAAACTCATCAGGCATTATAGAAGAAAACTCAGAGCGCTTATCTTGGCAAAAGTTATTCTTTTGAGCCGTTAATTGTGGCCAGTGTGTATTAGACCCAAACATTTGACAATGAGATTTTTTTACTTTAATGAATGGTTCAATTTTTGTGAATTGTTTGAATAAAAGGTCACAATGCAGATTTAGTGCTAGTGCTACCAGAAAATAGTGCTAGTCAACTGACAGAGCAAGAGACAGGAGAAGACATGCATAACAAACCAGAACAAGATTAACAAAGGGAATATAAAGGGAAGGAGGTGACAAATAATCAGCGAAACAAGAAGATGAATGAGCAAACGAGGAGGAGGAGCCTAAACAGATTGAACAGGAGGAGGACAACATGCAAGACCAAAAGAACATCCAAACCAAGATCTGACACAAAAAGCACAGAAAGACTAGATTTGATCGGAGTGATACTGACAGCTTTTTTGTGTGAAATGTTTTGTTTTAGTATTATCTTTATATGATCAAATTAGTATTATCAAATGACTCTTGATATTTTTGATATCTAATGCAGGATATTCTGATATTCTAAATACATTTTGTGGTGCTTTACCTCTATTCTGTCTCTAGGCTCAGCTGTAATTTGACTTGACAAAGCAAATGCTGGGTATTTCTGTATGAGCAAAACATGCAGTGAGAACTTCCCACAAACGCTGCTCAGATATACGGTCTAATTCCTGTCAGAGAGACTGTAAATAAAAGAGGCCCAGCTCTGTGTGTATAAGAGCAATGATTATTATTTCATTATTGAGAATGAAAACATCAGAGAGAGGGATGTTGTGTGCACAGCAGGAAGGCTGTGAATGCTAATTGACTCATTTATTTGTGTTAGTTGTTCATTTGTCAGTGTGGCGGCTGGGTCTGCTGGCCTCTCCTGATGAATTAAAAGCACAGACGGAGTCATATTTATAAAGTGTGTATGTGCATGTATCTGTGTGCTGGTGGGATTTTATCCTGACTGCTCTTTAAGTGCTCATGAGTGTCTACTCTATGTGTACAATTTGCCACACAAATGGATGGTTTGGTGTTGTGGTTAAAACTCAAGGTTGGATGTTCTTTCTGGGACCACAATGGTTGAGCAGATTATCCCAGGGGATCATCCGTTTTGAAAGGTTTTGAAGGCCTTTCACAGGTATACTGTAGTAGACATGTGGAAGTTTAAAATGTTTTCCTGAGAGTCTCTATATTTCCTCAGGTTATTTTATATATGTAAGGAGGGGGGCATCGAGGATAAAAACTTTGGGAATGGGAACCGCTGGTCTATATCATAGTATAGTATATTACTATAGTATACTATAGTAAGTACATGTTGTTAATTAATATTACTCACTTCTTAAATGTATAATTACACTTTATCAATGAAGCCTTAAAATAAAGTGTAACCCTAAAATGTTATGTTTACTGTAATTAAAAGTATACTGTAATAAACTATAATTTAATTTAATGTAATTAGTTGTGATTGACAGTTCAATTATGACAACTCTCTGAATAGTTTCAACATGCTAATTGATATGACAAAAGTTTCCATCCGCCTATTTTTATGTGCATTTTGGGGTATCTCATAAAAAAATGCTGGATGGAAGCACCAAGATGTGCATAAATTATATAATTGTGCATGAAAGACTTATGCGCTCAATTGAGCGATACCGAATTTTATCCGATAAATCGACATGCATATAAACTACGTTTGAAACACATAAGAAATCCCTCAATGCGCAGCAATAAAACCTCACGGGACTTTTCCTCAACAGTGGATGTGATTAATAAAAACTCACGTGACTTTTCCTCAACAGTGGATGTGATTAATAAAAACTCACGTGGCTTTTCCTCAACAGTGGATGTGATTAATAAAAGCTCACGTGACTTTTCCTAAACAGTGGATGTGATTGGATAATTGTACTAACCCGGGATCATTGCACAGCATCTCAAATGTTGGTTTGATCACTCTTGATTGCCTGAGCTAAAGTCTGTCATCAAAATGACAGTAGCGCCTCACATGATTGCGTTCTCGAACACCAGGCATCTAAATGTGTTTCGTCTGTGCGCTCTGAGATGCAAGTCATTTATGATGTAGGAGAAAAAAGGCCACAGTTTCTTCCCAGATTCTTCCAGCAACTTCCATTTTTATTACAGATATTTCGCAATTTACCAAAAGGTTTACCAATTTAACAAAAAGTTGTGATTTTCTTCTCTTGAACACATGGTATGGAAAGGGTGCTTTATTCGCAATTTTGTTATGCAATATTCCAATTTTGCGCATAGGTTAAATTAGCAACTTTGGATTGAAACATAGCTAATGTTAACGTGTTTGGTATTGGAGGACTAGATGCACCCTGTATGGACTTGCTACTGCCAGTAGATACACAAACATGCTGCTGTGAGCATGTAAGATACTGCTACGTGAATAGACATACATAAATCCTGTTGCAGATCTAGACAGGTGGAGCTGGGGGAGGCGGAGGGGTTCAGAGGAAGCTTATCTCTCAAACTCTGAAACAGACTTTTTGGTAACACTTTATTTTGATGGTCCCTTTTGAACATTCTGTTAACTATAAGTAACTTTGCAACTACATGTCAACTAGCAGTCATTAGAGTATTAAGACTGTCTGCTTAATATCTGATAACTCTTTATTGTGATGGTCCTCAACAGACATTTTACTGACTATAAGTAACCCTAACTTTGCAACTACAACTAACTTATTCTAACCCTAACCCTAACCCTACCAGTCTACAAATTCTCTACAAACACTATAATGAGAGTTAGTAGAGATGTAAGTGCAACATTACTTATAGTCAACGCAATGTGTGAAAGTGAAACCGACTATTTAAATGTTGAGCAAGCAAACTCATTTGTCTGCAGAATCAGCAGAGGTTAATCAGCTTGTGCCTTGTAGTTTATGATATGATTGTCAACAGATTGCATGAAAAAGGATACCAGAAGCTTGCATTGTGTTTTCTGAGATTCTATTAGAAACACTTATAGGCAGTAGGCATGCATAGAGTCCATTGTTCCTGTCTTGAGGAGTATTTAGTAGTTGAAGAGTCTTTAGTGTCCACAACATGCTCCAGTGTCATTATTTAAAAAATCTGACATTTGTTTGTATAAATCTGTTTGTCTAATTATGATGTGATCATTAATTAAATGCATGAAAAATACACATACACTGCAAAAATGCTTTTCTTACTTAGTATTTTTGTCCAAATATATATATATATATATATATATATATATATAAACTTAACTCAAGATGAGTAAAATACCATAAAATTTGATTTCTTGTTTTCCGGGGGAATTAATAAAAAATAAATACAAATTAAGTGAGTTTTTGCTTAAAACAAGCAAAATTATCTGCCAATGGGGTAAGAAAAATAATCTTGTTTCTGTTTGAATTAAGATTATTTTTCTTACCCCATTGGCAGATAATTTTGCTTGTTTTAAGCAAAAACTCACTTATTTTTTTTTTTTTATTTCCCAAGAAAACAAGACATAATATTTTATGGCATTGTAAGTAAATGCATCTTGATTTAAGAGTTTTTGATATTTGGATCCGAAACAAGACAAAAATACTAAGTAAGAAAAGCATTTTTTGCAGAAAATTGCAATAGATCACTCAGCATTTGTGTCTGGCACAATAAATGTTCTTCAACCCAGATGAAGCTTTTTATAGACATCACACTAAAAACTGTGTTCTTAGGGACATTAGATTAGAAATAATTCTGCCGTATAAATTCTGTCAGTGTGTGTGTGTGTGTGTGCGTGCGTTCGTGTGTGCGTGCGTGCGTGCGTGTGTGCGTGTGTGTGTGTGTGTGTGTGTGTGTGTGTGTGTGACGTGTGTTGTGTGTGTGTGGTGCTGCAGTAAGTGCACATTGTGTTATCACAAGGTGCCGGCTGTTTGTTGTCTGTCTGTGTGTATAACCGCACACTGTTATGAATGCGTGTGTAATTGTGCAGCTGAATGTCTTCTCTGCTATCAGAGCCGCTCATGCCGTGTGCTAATGACAGACCTCTGGACCCAGCAGCAGTTTCAGTCTGAGTAAAGCAGGACACTGAGATTTACACCAACACTGGAAAACAAGAAAAGAAATCCAAACTGGACAGATGAGGAGAAAGGCATTCTTTTAGAAGAATATGGGAAAAGACATTTTGCAAAACTAAATTCAGCTAAATTTACGTCATGTTTTATCTTGATTTCTCACAACTTGTGTGTTTCTCTGGTTGAGTCGGAGTGAACTGGGGATCTAATAGAGTTTCATGAACGCGCAGTGGCGCACAGTGGCCAAGGTCAGGATTTTCGTTAAATAAAACATAAAATTTCTGTTTGTTTTTCACCAAACCCTATCATATACCCCAGAACGCTTGGAATAATGGACAAGTGTCACATGGGATCATTCTGTCCAAAAAAGAAAGAACAGATATAGGCTACTGCATTAGAACAACACCATAGTGAGTAAATGATGACTTCATTTTCATTTTAGGGTGAACTAAACCTTTAAAAAGTGCATAATACTTATGTGCAAATTGAATGTATACTTGACTTTGTTAATTGCAATTAAATTCAAATGTATTATAGTTTAAATTTATATTAAATACAATTAGCTGAACTTTAAAGTACTTTTGAGCAGGACTCAAGTAAATCTTTATATATAATTTTATAATTGCTTGTCTTTGAAATATGGATACAGTTTTGTAGCATTTACGTTGAACTAAAATATACTTTCATATAATTTCCATTCAAACGTGTATGTCATGTATTCTTTTAAATTTGTTTGTAATGACAGAGTTGCAATTTAGGACATTTAAAATATATTAACTTTAATAAAAGTCATGTACACTTACGTAAGTGGCATTTAATTTAATATCGTATTATTTGCAAGTAGGCTACAGTTTTTGAAAAATATACTTTTAATATTTGATTTACACTATAAGTGCACATTCAATACAATTAAGAACACTTTTTTTCACAAAGTACAGCTACAAATGAAATAAATCCTGTTCGAAAGATCCTAAGAAATCAAATAATAATGCCATAAGCCATGGTCGACAGGCCAGTGTGCGGTCCAGAACAACAGAGACCAGCCTGAAGACAAATGATAAGAGTGTTTGCACTGAACACTATGGTGATGAGAGAGCGAGACCGGTCAGATGTTCAGACCTCAGAGAGCTTTCTGTGAGGCGTATCAGAGACTGGAGCTGTATGAAGATGTACAGGTGACATGCCTTACCTTCCTGGAGGATTTTACAGGATCTTTTTATCCTGTATTACTCATGTTTCATGTTCATTTATATGGAACGCTCTATGTTTGCTTGTTTCTCTGCTCTCTTTCTTTCTGTTAGTCTTTTCTCTTTTCACGTATTATTTCTCCTCTCATTCTGTATCTGCAGGTGTTTGATCAAAGATTTTGAGACGCGTCCATCAGTGATGCATCTTCTGGAGCATCCGTTCATGAAACAGGCTCATGGGAAAGACACGTCTCTCAGGAATCAGCTGTCAGTCCTCATCCGTGAGCAACAAGACGTGGGCAGCAGGACCAGGACCACCAGGTACACGAACCATGCTGTGTTAGGTGACCTCAGCTCGTCTCTGAAACCAGATCGACATGTTCATGAGCTACGGAGAAACAGATTGCGGCATGTTTAAAAAAAGGCAGAGCGTTAAACATCACCACTGGTTTTATAATAGCCTGCCAGTCACAGATTGTCATTTTGAAATGGTTTGAGGTGTTTTTGATTCCTCTCAGGGTCAGAGCAAAGATCATTGTGAGGAGCTTGTCTTGCATTCATCACTGTCTTCTGTGGATGCAGTGTTGTCCTAGTGGATTTATCACGTGTGAATATGAGACAGTGAGACTTGCTGTTGTGACAGTCTAGAAGTATACGAATCAGAGTTTTTTATATCACCGTGTCCTCTATCACCTGCGTGTTGAGGGCTTCCTCTTCCCAGCAGATGGCAGTGTTATCTGTGGAGGGATGAAACTCCTCAGGTTTAGCCTGAGAGCCGGAGCATTAGATTCAGCATCACGTTGACAGCTTCTATTAAGTCAAACGGATATATCTGATGCTGTTGTAGATGATACAGGTAAAGCGTTTCCACGGGCTTCTCATCCAAAATACTCATTTAGACCCCTCAAAACCTGCAGATCTTGTCGAGGGGAGCGTAGGCCTACAAAATTGTGAATTTAAATGACAGCCATGCCTATAGTATTCCTAGTGGTTGAGTTATATTAGCTCACATTCGCTTTTAGATTTGTTTAAAAGTGTCCATTGCTGAATATCAAATATAATTATTTAACAGTGTATAATGTTTCTGTGTACTGTATTCAAAAGCTTTCAGAAGAAAAACAGCATGATTATAGATGAGGCCTATATTTGTTGTTTATTTGCTTTGCCAAAACAAAAAAATAATTGCATTGTAACCGTTCAAAAGTTAATGTTTTTTTAGGAAATCTCTCATTTACACCAAGGCAGCATTTATTTAATCAAACATACAGTAAAAACAGAAATATTGTCATATATTATAATTTAAATGAATTATTTTCTATTTGAATCTGTTTTAATTAGAAAATAATTTATTTGTCTGATCAAAGCTGAATTTTTACTCCAGTCTTCAGTGTCACATGATCCTTCAGAAATCATTCTAATATTATGATTTGCTGCTCAAGAAACATTTCTTACTATTATCAATGTTGAAAACAGTTGCGCTGCTTCATATTTTTGTGGAAACCGTGATACATTTTTTCAGGATTCTTTTGATGAATAGAAAGTTCAAAAGAACAGCATTTATTTGAACTATAAATATTTTGTAACATTATCCCTGGTTTCACAGACAAGTCTTAATCCTAGTCCCAGACTAAAATGCATGTTTGAGCTGTTTCAACTGAATAAAACTTAAAATATGTAAGTGCCATTGTTTTATCTTAAGATGCGCACCAGTAATGTTTTTTTTTTTTTTTCACCAGTAATGTGTTTTTTAGGCACATTAATAAAAGCTAAATGTCCTAATTGAACGAAGGCCTAATCCTGGCTTAATCTAAGCCTTGTCTATGAAACCAGGCCTAACTGTCTTTACTGTCACTTTTGATCAACTGAATGCATCCTTGCTAAATAAAAGTATTAATTACTGACAAAACTTTTGTACGCTCAGAAAAAAAGATAACTTGGACCAACTTAAAATTTGACACTAATTTGTTACAGCCAAATATTGGTTTTCTCAAATTATATTTATTTTTTAGGTTTGGTTCAGACTTTAAATTTTGATTTAATAATAATCGAAAATCTTCCTTTTCCCAAAGACAAAAACATTCATACTAAGTAAAAGTATTATAAAGAGCATATACTATACTTAATCAATATATTTTCTAATAGACATATGCCAAAATTGTAATTAATGTTGCTCAATAATATAATATAATATAATATAATATAATATAATATAATATAATATAATATAATATAATATAATATAATATAATATAATATAATATAATATAATATAATATAATGTACTTCTTTTTTTGCTTTTTACAACTTAGTTTCACCATAAAAAAAAACTAATTAAAACTAAGTAGAATTTTCACTTATAAAACAACAAATATTTTATTAATTTAGTTGATTAATTTTATTAATTTTTTATTAATTTATGTTCACTTAACTTTGAAATAACTTAACATTTATTGTGATGTCTTTTAAAATATGCATCATAATTTCTCTTATGTTCTAAAAAAAAGCTAGCTGCACATCAACTGTTTCTTTAAACGTTTTTCTATGATGAGTGTAATTCGTTTTTTGACCAACTGTACAAAACAGCTTTAAACCGGAAACCACGATTTTATATAAGGCCGGTATAAAATGCACTTTAAATAAATGACACCGTCGTTTCAATTTTTTCAGTTCAATTATGCATTTGGGGTTATGTTGGGTTTTTGTTGCTTGGGAGATTAATTGGACAAAGATAAATCTGAATCCTTCTACTAGAGTGTTATATTAGTACTCTTAACCCTTTAACTATCTCTCTGATTCAGGGTTAGACGAGGACTCACAGTCCTGAATTAATCTAACCCTGATGAACTAAATGTGATGAAGAGGATTTGCCAGCGTTCCTTCATTTCCACAGGACTCTTGTTCTGGAGTGTCTATAAACTTGTTTTGAGAAAGTAAGGGGTTGGAACTGTTGGCTCTGTGATTGATAGTGAATAAACAGTCACTGGGTTGCCAGATTGTAGCCCCTCGTTCCCCAGGCCACGTATAATCTGCTAGCCTGATAGTGACAGTGAGAGAGACGTAATGGGATTATGAGCTTGGCTGTGCTCTCTCTGTTTAGTCACTGATGGCAAATATCAGTGAAGTGATTACAGAGCGAGGGAACACTGACACACACAGAAACAGCACCACACACACTCAGTCTGTCTGTTTCTCGCACACATAAAGCACAGCGTATTGTGTCTGTACTCTGTCATGTCCCCGGGGCCCGATGGGTTTTAAGAGCTGTGAAAAGAGCAGCTGCTTCCACATGATCTAAAGGTCAGAAATACAATAGAGGGTCAAACCCTGATGAAGTGCATTCATGGCACGCTGTAATAGCCTTTAAACCCCAGAGAATAGACCCCCAAGACCCTGATACTGCAGACATTACTGCAACTACTGTTCCTAATATTAAGGGTTAGGGATTTTAACAAACCTCTAACACTAAGGGACAGATTTAGTAAACAGGGCAAATTAACGTTTAAGACCCGCTTTTTTGGGGGGCTGTTAAATAAATATCAGTAAATTGACGAGAGCAAACCTTGTTAAATCACCTTAAAAATCTCATAAATTTTGCATCTGAAAGGGAAACGTCTACGGTTACGTATGTAACCCTCGTTCCCTGAGTAGGGAACGGAGACGTTACGTCGGATGACGACGAATGGGGTTTCGCTTAGAAAGCCTATCAACTTCGAGTATTACAAAACGAGCCAATGGCAAAGAAATGCCATGGGTCTGCGGAATTTGCATGACGTAACTCCACCCCACCTCGTGGGTATAAAAGGAGGAAGTCCGCAACAGCAGTTTATGTTTCTTCGCTGAGGAGCCAAGACTGAGCTCAGGTGATCCCCGCGGTACAGCGGAAAGTGGCAGGCAGACGTAACGTCTCCGTTCCCTACTCAGGGAACGAGGGTTACATACGTAACCATAGACGTTCCCTTTCGTTGTCACTCCGAGTTACGTCGGATGACGACGAATGGGGTTACCAGTCTAATCACGCCACCTTCTCAGCTGTCTTCCAGTGCCCTGCGTAAATCAAGATCCCTGTCAAGACTGGACGAAGGACTCCATTTAACACAGGAATACCAAGGTACACTGGGAAGCATATCCCAAGCTAGGGGAAGTATGCAATTAATGCCAACCCAGAGGGGGGGGGACTTAGAGAATACACATATGACCCGAAGGATGCATATGGGGAACACTGGGGTGTCCAGCCGCAGGTGGAATATTTCAACCCCAGGGGTGGCAAGGTGGCTTGCCAAGGGAAAGACACATGCTCATTGAGGCTTACAGTGGAAATACACATGTGGGGGTCGCTCAGGGGAGGGACTATGCACACGGGAGGCACCTAGCCGACGCGCAGGCAAGAGACACTGGCGCCGACGTCAGGAGTGCTGGAGGAGCTCAGGGCTTTCGGAAAAGCTCACCTGAGGAGAATATCGCACGTATCCAGTCCGTGGAGTGGAATGGCGAGCAAGCGAAGACACCTGAGCGGGTCCGGTACTAGCTAGTTGAAGCGAGTACATGAGAGGACACTGGCTCCACTCGGAGATTATAGAATCTGGCGGATGTGTTAGGTGTCGCCCAGCCTGCAGCTCTGCAGATGTCTGTTAGCGAGGCGCCATGCGCTAGAGCCCAAGAGGATGCCACACTCCGGGTGGAGTGGGCCGTCACACCAAGGGGGCACGGTCGACCTTGCTGCTGGTAAGCCAAGGCAATGGCGTCCACTATCCAGTGAGACAACCTTTGCTTGGAGAGAGCCTTTCCCTTCAGCTTCCCACCATAACAGACAAAGAGCTGGTCTGAGGTCCTGAAACACCGCATCCTGTCTACATAGGCGCGAAGAGCGCGTACTGGACAGAGCAGTGCCAAGGCTGGGTCTGCCTCCTCCGGGGGCAGCGCTTGCAGGTTCACCACCTGGTCCCGAAAGGGAGTGGTAGGAACCTTGGGCACATATCCGGGCCGGGGTCTCAGGATCACGTGAGAGAAAGCCGGTCCGAATTCCAGGCACGCTTCGTCGACGGAGAATGCGTGCAGGTCCCCTACCCTCTTGATGGAGGCCAGTGCAACCAGGAGCGCTGTCTTCATTGACAGAGCGAGGGAACACTGACACACACAGAAACAGCACCACACACACTCAGTCTGTCTGTTTCTCGCACACATAAAGCACAGCGTATTGTGTCTGTACTCTGTCATGTCCCCGGGGCCCGATGGGTTTTAAGAGCTGTGAAAAGAGCAGCTGCTTCCACATGATCTAAAGGTCAGAAATACAATAGAGGGTCAAACCCTGATGAAGTGCATTCATGGCACGCTGTAATAGCCTTTAAACCCCAGAGAATAGACCCCCAAGACCCTGATACTGCAGACATTACTGCAACTACTGTTCCTAATATTAAGGGTTAGGGATTTTAACAAACCTCTAACACTAAGGGACAGATTTAGTAAACAGGGCAAATTAACGTTTAAGACCCGCTTTTTTGGGGGGCTGTTAAATAAATATCAGTAAATTGACGAGAGCAAACCTTGTTAAATCACCTTAAAAATCTCATAAATTTTGCATCTGAAAGGGAAACGTCTACGGTTACGTATGTAACCCTCGTTCCCTGAGTAGGGAACGGAGACGTTACGTCGGATGACGACGAATGGGGTTTCGCTTAGAAAGCCTATCAACTTCGAGTATTACAAAACGAGCCAATGGCAAAGAAATGCCATGGGTCTGCGGAATTTGCATGACGTAACTCCACCCCACCTCGTGGGTATAAAAGGAGGAAGTCCGCAACAGCAGTTTATGTTTCTTCGCTGAGGAGCCAAGACTGAGCTCAGGTGATCCCCGCGGTACAGCGGAAAGTGGCAGGCAGACGTAACGTCTCCGTTCCCTACTCAGGGAACGAGGGTTACATACGTAACCATAGACGTTCCCTTTCGTTGTCACTCCGAGTTACGTCGGATGACGACGAATGGGGTTACCAGTCTAATCACGCCACCTTCTCAGCTGTCTTCCAGTGCCCTGCGTAAATCAAGATCCCTGTCAAGACTGGACGAAGGACTCCATTTAACACAGGAATACCAAGGTACACTGGGAAGCATATCCCAAGCTAGGGGAAGTATGCAATTAATGCCAACCCAGAGGGGGGGGGACTTAGAGAATACACATATGACCCGAAGGATGCATATGGGGAACACTGGGGTGTCCAGCCGCAGGTGGAATATTTCAACCCCAGGGGTGGCAAGGTGGCTTGCCAAGGGAAAGACACATGCTCATTGAGGCTTACAGTGGAAATACACATGTGGGGGTCGCTCAGGGGAGGGACTATGCACACGGGAGGCACCTAGCCGACGCGCAGGCAAGAGACACTGGCGCCGACGTCAGGAGTGCTGGAGGAGCTCAGGGCTTTCGGAAAAGCTCACCTGAGGAGAATATCGCACGTATCCAGTCCGTGGAGTGGAATGGCGAGCAAGCGAAGACACCTGAGCGGGTCCGGTACTAGCTAGTTGAAGCGAGTACATGAGAGGACACTGGCTCCACTCGGAGATTATAGAATCTGGCGGATGTGTTAGGTGTCGCCCAGCCTGCAGCTCTGCAGATGTCTGTTAGCGAGGCGCCATGCGCTAGAGCCCAAGAGGATGCCACACTCCGGGTGGAGTGGGCCGTCACACCAAGGGGGCACGGTCGACCTTGCTGCTGGTAAGCCAAGGCAATGGCGTCCACTATCCAGTGAGACAACCTTTGCTTGGAGAGAGCCTTTCCCTTCAGCTTCCCACCATAACAGACAAAGAGCTGGTCTGAGGTCCTGAAACACCGCATCCTGTCTACATAGGCGCGAAGAGCGCGTACTGGACAGAGCAGTGCCAAGGCTGGGTCTGCCTCCTCCGGGGGCAGCGCTTGCAGGTTCACCACCTGGTCCCGAAAGGGAGTGGTAGGAACCTTGGGCACATATCCGGGCCGGGGTCTCAGGATCACGTGAGAGAAAGCCGGTCCGAATTCCAGGCACGCTTCGTCGACGGAGAATGCGTGCAGGTCCCCTACCCTCTTGATGGAGGCCAGTGCAACCAGGAGCGCTGTCTTCATTGACAGGAACTTAAGCTCGACTGACTGCAGGGGCTCAAAGGGAGCACTCTTCAGGGCAGTTAGAACCACTGAGAGGTCCCAAGAGGGAACGAGAGGAGGGCGAGGAGGATTTAGTCTCCTCGCTCCTCTCAGGAACCTGATGACCAGGTCGTGCTTCCCTACCGACTTACCTTCGACTAGGTCATGGTGTGCGGCAATGGCGGCAACATAGACCTTAAGGGTGGAGGGAGACAGCCTTCGCTCCAACCCCTGCTGAAGGAAGGAAAGCACAATGCTGATCGAGCATCTCCGGGGGTCTTCTCCGTGAGAAGAGCACCAGACGACGAAGAGGTTCCACTTCAACGCGTAGACGTGTCTTGTGGACGACGCTCTAGCGGAAGTGATGGTAGCCGCCACCGCTGGTGGAAGGGTACTCAAACCTACCTCGAGCCGTCCAGGAGCCACACGTGGAGGCTCCAGAGATCGGGGCGAGGGTGCCACAGGGTGCCCCGTCCCTGAGAAAGAAGGTCCTTCCTCAGAGGAATGGGCCAGGGAGGTGCTGTCGCGAGGAGTGCAAGTTCGGGGAACCAGGTCCGGCCGGGCCAATACGGCGCGACCAAAATGACCTGCTCCTCGTCCTCCCTGACCTTGCGCAAGGTCTGCGCAAGAAGGCTCACTGGGGGAAACACATATTTGCGGCCCGGCGGCCAGCTGTGCGCCAGTGCATCCGTGCCGAGCGTGCCCTCGGTCAGGGAAAAATACAGGGCGCAATGGGTCGAGTCGTGAGAGGCAAACAGATCTATCTGTGCGTCCCCGAACTGGTCCCAAATCAGCTGAACCGACTGGGGATGGAGTCGCCATTCTCCAGGGAGGGGCTGAAGCCGTGAGAGCTCGTCGGCTGCACAGTTCAGGGCTCCGGGAATGAAAATGGCTCGAAGCGACCTCAGATGCTTCTGACTCCATAGAAGGAGGTGGCGGGCGAGTTGTGACATACGGCGGGAGCGTAGACCACCTTGATAGTTGATTTACGCTACAGTAGCGGTATTGTCTGAGCGGACTAGTACGTGTTGACCCCTGAGCAACGCCCGGAAGCGGTGCAGGGCAAGGCGTACTGCCAACAACTCGAGGCAATTGACATGCCATAGCCGCTGGGGTCCTGTCCAGGAGCCCGCAGCAGCATGTCCATTGCACATGGCGCCCCGGCCCGTGGTGGAGGCATCCGTGGAGACCACAACATGCCGGGAAGCTCGTTCCAGGGGGACACCCGCCCTGAGAAAACTGAGGTTCGACCACGGGGTGAGGAACTGACGGCAGGTCGGAGTAACTGGTACCCGGAGCGTGCCTTGATGCCATGCCCACCTCGGGACTCGGTCGCGAAGCCAAAGCTGAAGTGGTCTCATATGAAGCAATCCGAGCGGCGTGACCGCGGCTGCAGATGCCATATGCCCCAGGAGCCTCTGAAAATGTTTCAGTGGAACCGCATTCTTGCTCCTGAGATGTCTCAGGCAAGTCAGCAGTGACTGCGCGCGCTCGCTCGTAAGCTGCGCGGACATGGCGACCGAGTCGATGTCCATACCGAGAAAAGAGATCCTCTGCACGGGGCAAAGTTTGCTCTTCTCCCAGTTGACCCGAAGGCCCAGACGAGCTAGGTGCCGGAGCACTAGGACCCTGTGTTCGCAAACCTGATCTCGAGAGTGAGCTAGGATCAGCCAGTCGTCGATATAACTCAGGATGCGAACCCCGTGTTCCCGAAGGGGAACAAGGGCAGCCTCGACGACCTTCGTGAAGGTGCGAGGAGACAGGGCTAGCCCGAAAGGGAGAACCGCGTACTGGTATGCCTGCCCCTCGAAAGCAAACCGTAGGAACGGTCTGTGTTGAGGAAGAATGGAGACATGAAAGTAGGTGTCCTTCAGGTCGATCGCTGCAAACCAATCCTGGGGCCGCACGCATTCGAGAACGCGTTTGGCGGAGAGCATCTTGAACGGCAGCCTGTGAAGGGAGCGGTTCAGCACGCGCAAGTCCAGGATTGGCCGTAACCCACCGGTTTTCTTGGGGACAATGAAGTAGGGGCTGTAGAACCCGGACCTCATCTTGGCTGGAGGGACAGTCTCGATTGCACCCTTCGCCAGCAGGGTGGCAATCTCTGCTCTCATGATAGGGGCATTGCCACCGACCAAAGTGGAGCGGACTCCCCTGAAGCGGGGAGGAGACCGTGCGAACTGAATCGCATAGCCGAGCCTGATGGTGCGCGCGATCCAGCGGGACAGACGGGGAAGCTCTAACCAGGCTCCCAGGAACTGAACCAGCGGGATCAAGCGGACGACAGGCGTCCCCCCGGAGGGGCAGCGAAGCGGAGTAACTGGCCCAGACATGGACGGCATAGCGGCCCGGTGTGGGGGCACAGTTAGCAACCGCGCCCTGACAGAGGGGGCCAGGGGAGGACCATGCTGGTCGTCCCGTGGGGGCCTGCTCTGGCAGGGGTCTGGCGACAGAGGGGGACAGGGGCGAAGCGGTCCATGGACGGCACGCCGTGTCAAGCACCTCTGGGACAGAAGGGGGACGAGGAGAGCACGGCTTGTGGGCGGCGCTCTGTGTCGTCCGAGAACTCTGTCTTCCCAGAGACGGGAGAGTCAGTTCTTAGGAGAATAAGGATTTTTCCCCGGCCCTCCACCGGGGAAAGGAGTGGTCGTGCTACCAACTCCTGGAAGAACTGAGTCCCATCTCTGTGGAGCCCGTCTCAGGAGCGCCGCTTAACCCGGCACGTAGCGGGGGGCGGGGCTGGAGAGGGCTGTGGCGTCCGCCCGCGGCTTCCAGAGCCGGCCCGTCTCTTTAAACGGGCGGGGTGGGAGCCGCGGGTGGGGCGCCTTCGGCAGTGGGCAGACCGAGGGATCTGAGCGGACGGCGGGCCATCGGGACAGAATCACGTCAGTCTGCACATGGGCGGTTGAGAGCTGTTGGGCGAAGTTCACGAGGGTCGGCAGCCTTACCCAAAAACCAATCGTCCCAGGAAAACATGGCCGTCATCTCTGGATCAGACTCAGGCACAGCCGTATGCACACCAGAGGGTGGCAGCTGTGACGAGTCGTCACTTCGCAGAGAATCAAACCCACCTTGTGAAGCTGCTACAAACATATTATCATCCTCTGTAGCTTTAAATGAAACACACGGGCCACCAGAGGGTAGACTCGTGGGAATCACCTATTCACTAGCGGGCACCGCCGTTGAGGGGAGGCTGGGGTCACGGACACGGAGTCGGCGCCTTGTTCCAGACCAACACCCTCAGGTCACCCTGGCCACCAGCCGAAGATCGGGGGGTGGATGAGGGGACTCTCACTCTTGCGAGTTCACCGAGTCTCGACCTATATGACGCGATGATCATGTTCCCACAGAGAGAACATGAGTCATCCACGAGCGCTGCTCTAGTATGATCAAGCCCAAACATACCAGACAACGCTCGTGCCCATCAGAGTCCGATACCAAGCTGCCGCAACCATTCGTTTTTTTTTTTTTTTTTTTTTTAAATGCACGGGCGAGCCGTCTTTAAAAAGACGTGCCGCGTGCGCTCTTTTAGAGAGAAAACTCAAGTGTTGAAGCGCCCGGGGAAGCACGCGCTCTCTGATGAACCACTGCAGAGATAAGCAGGAAGCACGCACTCGCCGGAGATCGCCGTCACACCAACACTCGAGGCACTCGTTCGTGAAGCTGATAATTCAGAGTTGGCTTGTGGAGAGAAGAATACACTTGGCTCCGAAGCGAAAACATAAACTGCTGTTGCGGACTTCCTCCTTTTATACCCACGAGGTGGGGTGGAGTTACGTCATGCAAATTCCGCAGACCCATGGCATTTCTTTGCCATTGGCTCGTTTTGTAATACTCGAAGTTGATAGGCTTTCTAAGCGAAACCCCATTCGTCGTCATCCGACGTAACTCGGAGTGACAACGAAAGGGAACTCCTACAAACGCATATGCAATAAGGTTTCATTTTGTTGGTTTGATCATTCTTGAATGCCTGAGCTAAAGTCTGTCATCAAAATGATACATGATTGCGTTCTCGAACACCAGGCATCTAAATGTGTTTCGTCTGTGCGCTCTGAGATGCAAGTCATTTATGATATAGGAGAAAAAAGGCCACAATTTCTTCCCAGATTCTTCCAGCAACTTCCATTTTTATTACAGATATTTCGCAATTTACCAAAAGGTTTACCAATTTAACAAAAAGTTGTGATTTTCTTCTCTTGAACACATGGTATGGAAAGGGTGCTTTATTCGCAATTTTGTTATGCAATATTCCAATTTTGCGCATAGGTTAAATTAGCAACTTTGGATTGAAACATAGCTAATGTTAACGTGTTTGGTATTGGAGGACTAGATGCACCCTGTATGGACTTGCTACTGCCAGTAGATACACAAACATGCTGCTGTGAGCATGTAAGATACTGCTACGTGAATAGACATACATAAATCCTGTTGCAGATCTAGACAGGTGGAGCTGGGGGAGGCGGAGGGGTTCAGAGGAAGCTTATCTCAAACTCTGAAACAGACTTTTTGGTAACACTTTATTTTGATGGTCTCTTTTGAACATTCTGTTAACTATAAGTAACTTTGCAACTAAAGCCGCAAAAATAAATGTGTGCACGCCTTTTCAGCGCAAATTTTTAATAACTAATTTTTTTAATGGCAAAAAAGGGTTTGTGCTGGTGCAAGCTGTTAGTAAATCTGGCCCTAAGTATTAACCTTTCATGTAACTAACTAGTTTTACACCATTTGTGCTATGAACGCGAATGATACCTCAACGATGTGCCATTACATTTGATCAGACTTCAATTTTTTAACCAGGCGGATGATAAAATGGGCAAAAATTCCCATAGACTTACACTTCAAAAGGCCGGTAGATTTTTTTTTTCACTTGATTCACTTGATCAAAAGTGACAGTAAAGAAAGATTTATATTTCAAATAAATGATGTTCTTTTGAGCTTTCTATTCATTAAATAATCCTGAAAAACAATGTATCACATATTCATTATTGATAATAATAAAAAAAGATTTCTTGAGTAGAAAATCTTAGAATAGTAGAATGATTTCTGAAGGATTATGCTGAAGGAACATTCAGCTTTGCATCACAGGAAAAACATTAAATTTTAAAATATAGAAAGCAATAGAAAACAGTTATTTTAGGGGACCTATTATGCAAAATTCACTTATATATTGTTTTTGAACATAATAATATGTCCACAGTGTGTATACACAACCACCCTATTTTAGTAAAAAAATACATCCAATCTCACAAACCCTTTTTGCCATTAAAAAAAACGAGTTATTAAAAATTAGCGCTGAAAAGCCGTGCACACATTTATTTTTGCGGCTGACCGTATTGCATATGCGTTTGTAGGAGTTTCCCTTTCAGATGCAAATTTTCTGAGATTTAAATGAATCATGCAAGGTGATTTACTAAGATTTGCTCTCGTCAATTTACTGGTGTTTGCGGAATCTATCTTATTAGCATAACTCCTCCCCTTTAGTGAGCTCTATACACAGTCGGCCATATTTATCTCCTCGCCAAAGCATTTAACAGCAGCATTCAAGTAAGAAATGTATTCTTATTAAAGCTACTAAAGTTATTCAATCAAGAGCTGTGAGTGATTTTCAGTCTTTTTGTTGTTTTTTGTTGTTTGGTTCATATTAACAGCATATACAGCAGTATGTATTGTAGATTACCCTGCTTTCTCTTTAATACACAAATCTAATCTACACGTGATTTCTTTCCCTGCTGTTTAAGTTCACGAAAATAACTGACTGTGTTTGTGAACTTTGTCTGTTTTTGACATTACCTTGTGTGTATGTGACAGTTTAAGCGGAATAATACATGAAAGAGAGCTTAGTTTAATACTGACAGGCAGCTTTCTGTGCATGTGATTCGGCTGTGTGCACTCAGAAAACCATTTATCAAAAGTTTAGAATGATATGGCTGTAAAACATGCACATGCAAATATTATCTTTCATGATGATGAAGAACTGCAATGTCACTTGAGTGTGACTGCGATAGAGATGATAATCAAAACCAAACAGTTGTTTTGTTAGTTAGCAGAGTATCTGAGGCAGGAGCTGTACAGGCTCCGCCTCTTCTGGATGAGGGGGCGGGGCGCAGCAGATCATTTGCATTTAAAGATACATGCATGAAAACAGCATGTTTTTTTCTTCCACTCAAAAACAACAGTATAATAAATGATATGTGGGATATTTTGAGCTGAAACTTCACATACACATTCTGGGGACACCTGAAACCGGTATTACATCTTGTCAAACCAAGCATAATAGATCCCCTTTAAATTGTAAGAGTATTTCACAAAATTCCTGTTTTTAGTACACATTTAAAGATAATACAAATGTTAAACTTTTGAATGATAGTGTACATTAAAGGTTTCAAGTCCTGCAGAGTTTCGCTCCAGTTTGTCTCAACACCGGCCTAAATGTTTTTTATATTGCCTAGTAAGAGCTTGATTAGCTGGTCCAGGTGTATTTATTAATGTTGGAGCTGAACTCTGCAGGACAGGACCCAGGTGCAGGATTGGACACCCCTGACCTTGAACACCACCACCCAACAGAACACCCTAGAAATTGCATAGCGACACCCTGGCAACCTCCCACAATAACTTAGAATCCGGGCACTGAGTTTTGCATTTCCGTAAACTAAAATAAAAAATAATAATTGTTTATGTTTGAATAGATCTTTGTTATATTTAATATTTATTGAGGCTGTAACATTGCTGTATTGTCTTTTATAGGCATGAGCGGATCAACACACGGAAAACCCTGATCATTGAGATCTGTCCTGATGATGATCTGGTGAACCTGGAGGTTTTAGATGAGGTATTTAGAAGATCTGGCTGGAATTTAAGCAAAGGCTTTCGCTTTCTTAATCGTACAGACACATTTTTACTTTTAGATCTAGAGTCAACATGAAATCAAAATGTATCGAAATCTTATTTACAGTTCCTGGACTGTATTTCAAATAAGATTAAAAATGCCTGATATCATGAAAATAAAAATAGCTTCTACCATCAAGGCGGGGTATTTGCACTTGGTGTAAATAGACACTACTATTCATATTTGATGTTAAAATGTAATGAAATTCAATTACAAACTAATACTAAATGTCTGCTCAAATTATGTGAATTTAGTGAGTCTCTGGTAGTATAAACAACAAAGAAACATTTCCATCTCCAGCATCTCTCTTTTATAGGAAACAATCATTACACATCTTCAGAAGCGGTATCAGGATCTGCAGATCTACACGTATGTTGGTGATATCCTCATAGCCCTTAACCCCTTCCAGAACCTCAGCATCTACTCTCCACAGGTGAGCTCAGCAACATCAGGCTGTGTAATAGGGCATAATTAATGTCTAATGCATACCGTTTTTGATCAAATGCGTAATTCATGTGGCATCCACTTTAAGTTGGCTTTCTGAATCAAAGCTTCCTTGTAGAGAGTGGACTAAGAGGTAGTTTCCTGTCTGAAAATGTGTCTGTTCTCAGTTCTCAAAGCTCTATCATGGGATGAAACGCTCCACTAACCCCCCGCACATCTTTGCCACTGCTGATGCAGCCTATCAGAGCATGGTCACCCTCTCCAAAGACCAGGTGTGTCTGCACTGTCATTTATTAAACATATCTCACATATACATGGTTCACTATAGGAAGCTTGTTTCCACCGCTGAATAAAACATTTTAAAAGATAATTGCGATTTTACATCTGAGAAATAAAGTCAGAATTGTCAGTTTATATATCACAATTCTGACTTTATAACATGCAATTGTGACTTTTTATCACACCATTCTGAGATAAAAAGTAATTTCTCACAAAAAATTATGAGAAAAAAGGTTGCAATTGTGAGATAAAAAGTCGCAATTATCTTTTAAAATGTTTTATTCTGTGGCAGAAACAAGCGTCCATAGTTCATTGACACAGTAGGCTGTCTTTGTTTTTTAATACTCATGTGTAATTCACTTATGGTCTTTTTTTAGTTTAATATGTGGCTAACAATGTAATTAAAAAATCTGGGGTCATTAAGATTTGATATGTTTAATACATTTTCAAAAAATGTCTTTGTTTGTTTGAGAGATAGAGAAATTAATACTTTTATTCAGCAAGGATGCATAAAATTGGTCCAGAATTAAACCTGAAGACATTTAGAATGTGACAAAATATTTTTATCTCAAATAAATTATGTTCTTTACAACTTTCTTTTCATCAAAGAATCCTGAAAAATCCATCACGGTTTCCTCAAACATATTTACTGTTTTTCTTTACATTGTAAATTGTAAATTTTCTTGAGCTGCAAATCATCATTAGAATGATTTCTGAAGGATCATGTCACACTGAAGACTGGAATAATGATCACAGGAATAACTTACATTTTAAAATATATTAAAATAGAAAACAGTAATTTTAAATTGTAATATTATTTCAAGATATCACAGCAGCCTTGGTGAGTATAAGAGACATAAAAAAACATTAAAACAAAATGTGTACATGCACTTAAGTAACCTGGTAGCTAGTGTACATGCATCACAAAATTGGTTTTGTATTTTTTAACAACAACAATAATAATAATAATAATAATATTATATATATATAATTTTTTTTTTGTTTTTTTTTGTTTACCACATCACAAGTTACTGTCTTATAACATTATGTGGTGTAAATGAGATTTTGTTCCATTTTGTGGGAATAACAAACAAATCATCCTCTTATTGGTGCTGCTGGGTATCTTCATCTATGCATGTGCTAGCTCTGTACATTGTGTTTATATGTTTTCATTGTTTTTGTCTGTGAAGTGCATAATCATTAGTGGAGAAAGTGGAGCTGGTAAAACGGAGAGTGCTCACCTCATCGTCCAACATCTCACATTTCTGGGCAAGGTACTCACAACTTTGATACACTACCTAAATCAATTCATAAATACTCATATGCTTCAAAGAAATACTTCAGTAACCGATCTATGATGTTTGATTATGGGATTCTTGATGATTTTCCCTCTAGTGATGTAATCAATATGGCTGTATAATTAGCAGATTAAAAATCTGTGTCAGGCTCTTCAAACATCATCTGTTGTTTTCCGTTTCAAGGCTAATAATCGTACACTTCGTGAGAAGATTCTTCAAGTGAATCCCCTGGTGGAGGCGTTTGGTAATGCGTGCACGGCCATTAATGATAACTCCAGCCGCTTTGGAAAGTACCTGGAGATGAAGTTTACACCCACAGGGGCGGTGATGGGTGCTAAGATCTCTGAGTATCTTCTGGAAAAATCCAGAGTCATCAAACAGGCTACGTGAGAAACTACTTTGACTAGATCTGTGGCCATCAGAACGTTAAAGTCAACATAGAACACTGTTTGCATCCCTTTTTACTTCTTTAATGTGAAATTATTTCTAAGTGAAACATATTATTAACAAGATAAACATGTAGGGAAGGACTTGATTTTACCCATAGGGAATTGATGGGATGGTGAAAAGTGGTCTTTGGTGACATCAGCCAAAAAAATAGAAAGACATTTTTCTTTAATGTGTGGGGCTGAATCATTCCCCATAAGACTTCTCATGTTGACTTTAAACTTTTTAACAATTCTTTCCCACATTTTTGCTTACATCTATTATTTTACACATCTTACATTTTCTTTTGCAGGGGCGAGAAAAACTTCCACATATTTTACTATATCTATGCTGGTCTTTACCACCAAGACAACCTCAAGAAATACAGGCTACCCAACAAAACTGCTCCCAGGTTCTTGCGTTTATTTGTAACAAAATCAGTGCTTTAAAAGATGTGTAATTCTGAATCTAGTTAACATATCTACAATTAGGATCAGAGATTCATGTTACTTTTTTGGTCTTTCAGATACATTGATTGTTTTAATGGTAAAGTAATGCAGGACATCATCTCTAGCAAACTGTACACGGAGCAATTTGGTGCCATTCAGGACTGTTTCCGTATCATAGGATTTACTGAGGAGGTACAGCTGAAATCCTGATTTATATTTCTTAATCATATGCAAGTATGCAATAATTATTAAAGGGATAGTCCACTAAAAAATCATGTCTCTCTTGTCGTTCCAAACATGTATTCATTTCTTTCATCTGTGGAACATAAAAGAAGATTTAAAAAAAAATGTAAATTAGTTTTTTTGTCCATAAAATGAAAGTCAATGGGGTCCAATTTTGTTTAGATATAGAAAAGAATATCTCCTTTTATGTTCCACAGAAGAAAGGTCATACAGATTTGAAATGACATAAAGAAGGATTTTTTTTTTGGTTGAACAATCGGTTCCACTTTATTTCGATAGTCCACTTTAGACATTCTACTAACTATAATTAACCTTGCAAATACATGTCAACTAACTCTCATTAGAGTATTAGGAGACTGTCAGTAGACTGTTAGGTTTTGGTTATGTGTTAGGGTTCGTAGAATAACTTGACTTGTAGTTGCCAAGTTACTTATAGTCAGTATAATATCTGTTGGGGACCATCAAAGTAAAATAAAGTTTTAGCAAATATTTAGCAGACAGTCTACTAATACTCTAATGTCAGTTAGTTGACATGTAGTTGCAAAGTTATTTATAGTTAGTAGAATGTCTAAAGTGGACTATCGAAATAAAGTGTTACTTAGCAATCCCTTTGAAAAACAATTTTGTCAGTCAGGCTTTCTTCCATGTTTTTTGCATAACTTCAATATAAAATATTTTCTATTTTGATATACAGGAAGTGAATTCTGTGTACAGAATTCTAGCTGCCGTTTTAAATACAGGAAATATTGAATTTACACCTGCCAGCTCCCAACATCAGAGCGACAAGAGTGAGGTGCCCAACTCTGAGGCCTTAGATGATGGTAAGTGCCTGATTATTTTCATGAATGTTAGTTTCTAGGTTTGCATTTACGGAATCCACATTTTCCTCATGGCATAAATCTCACAAATGTTGTCAGTAATAAATTGGTCCATTCCTGATGTTCTTCTCTCTGTTTTTGCTTTGGACAGCGGCCGCTCTGCTCAGTATCGGCTCTGAGGAGCTTCAGGAAGCTTTGACCTCCCACTGTGTGGTAACTCGTGGAGAAACCATCATCCGCACCAATACTGTGGACAAGGCCACTGATGTGAGAGATGCCATGTCTAAAGCCTTGTACGGTCGCCTCTTCAGCTGGATTGTAAACCGCATTAATGCTCTGCTGCAGCCTGACACTAACATCTGGTACGGTTAAATATTATCACCATCATCATGGTTGCATCCTTCAGTTTAATAGTTAAAATATACCAAAGCCTACCATTTTACAAACCCTTTTAGTAATGCATTGACACAGCTTAGATCAATTTGAAATTTCATGAGGGTCTTAAAGGAATAATTCACCCAAAAATGAAAATACTGTCACCAGCCTTGTGGAAAAACAAGTGCACTTAATTGTATTGAATGTGCATCATTTGTATTGTGTTGTGTACATCAAATCTTAAGGGTATATTTTTTTAAAACTGTACTTGCAGATAATATAATATTAATGAAATAAAAGGCCACTTCAGTGTACTTAAAGAGAGTACACTTTGTATGGCTACATTTGTACAGTATAAGTGTACTTAAATGGGAACTTCTCTGCTGACAAAATGGGTTTTAAATAAAACTTGACTGCCTATGTAGTACAGAGCCCCTAAAGGGACATGGTGAAGGGAAAAGATATGAGATAGAGGAAAAAATATTTGTCAATGCTTTTGCGTTCTCTCGCACAACGTTTTGCATTACCCAGAGAAACTTTGCGTTCGCTCACACAACGTTTTGCTTTCCCCTGAAAAACTTTCCCTCAAAGGGGAATGGCAAGTTTCTCAGGGAAAGCAAAGCTTTCGCGAGTGAACGCAAAAATTCTTGGGGAAACACAAAACATTTGCAAGCGAACGCAAAGTTTCTCAGGGGAACGCAAAGGTTTAACGAGCGAATGTAAAGTTTTTTGGGGAAATGCAAAGTTTTCGTGAGTGAACGCAAAGTTTCTTGATGGGAACGCGAAGGTTTAACGAGCGAACGCAAAGTTTCTCGGGGAAACGAAAAGCTTTCGTGAGTGAACGCAAAGTTTCTTGATGGGAACGCGAAGGTTTAACGAGCGAACGCAAAGTTTCTCGGGGAAACGCAAAGCTTTAGTGAGTGAACGCAAAGTTTCTTGGGGAATGCAAAGGTTTCGTGAGCGAACGCTAAGTTTCCCTGGGGAACTCAAAGGTTTTGCGATCGAACTCAAAGTTTTTTTGTGGGGACGCAAAACATTTGCGAGAGAACGGAAAGGAATTGACTTATTATTTTTCCTCCCATCTCAAATTTTTCCCCCCACCATGTTCCTTTTGGGGCTCTGTATGGTGTTGACCTGTATTGTTCCCGGGTGCAAGAATTCAAAGAGTAAACATTTAGTGGGAGTGAGTTACTCTGGCTTTCCAGTAAAGGATTCAGCGCATTGTAGGCAGCGGCTAAAGGCTGCAAAGTATCGTGCATATGGAGAACGCCGCGACGGGGAAATCTGAAAAACATCTGTATTTGTAGTCAGCATTTCAAACTGGATGACCATGAACACAGTGTTTTATGCCAAATCGAGGGGGAAAATTTCAAAAGAAACTGCCGTTTTGTCAGTTACGCCAGAAGTAAAATGTCATTGCATACAGGTAAGAAAGCTGTTGCCATAGTGTTTAATTTTTACCATAATGCTGTTGAGAGTAGACAAAGTACAAAACACTTTTCAGTGCTAAAACCTACCCTTACAATAATAACCCTCTGTCGTTCCAAATGTCTGTGGACGAACAAATATACATGAATTTCTCGGTCCAGGTAAGACAGAAAAAGAGTGAACAATGTTCATTTGCATGTACTTCCGACATTGGAACAATACAATGCGGGCTGAAAATCGGCGAAGACACAGTACACTTTAAAGTTGGCATTAAATGGAAGTTGTGATAGTCTTTTCTTCCCTATTTTGATATATCCCAGTGAAACGGCTTCTCGAACAAGAACAAATGTAAGGCAGGGCTTGATTTTGTTTGTGTGCAATTGACTGGATGGTTGTATAGTTGTGATCTGCTATTGGTGTGATCTCATGTGAGTGACACATGAGTGGTCATTTAAGATGGTCACAAGCCAAACCAATAGATAAATATATATAACATCCTTTTACCTGCTGGTAGAAAAAAAGTCTTCCCAGCCTGGTTAAGACAGGCTTTTTCAGCTATGTACTATTGAGCTCATCTTTGTAGAATGACTTTTATATCAAGTTAATTTAAATGTAATTCCTAAACTTTCACCCCAGTCTCCCTCCTTGAATCTCTCCGTTACGGATGCGTTTACATGCGCAAGCATCATCTCCAGCGATGACCTCCAATCTAACCAGCTCAGAATATTAATATCCACAGCAAAAGAAGAAAAGATCTATAAAAAAGACTGTTGTATAAATTTTTGATACAGAGTTACATTGAAAAAAATAATATGCAGATGATTAAAAAGACTTCAGAGAGAGTGGAAAAGCCGTTCATTGATCCGAGTGAATCCTGTCAGACTTCAGCCACGGGCTTGTCAGAGAAACTCACGTCTTCCACCTCGATACACACTTTCCAAATTCTGCCATTTCCACTCCAATCAGCAGCGCATTCAACATTATTGCCACTAATAACCTGTTAGCAGGAGCAGAAGGTGACCTCAGGTCACTGTCTGAGGAGTTTGGAGGAGATCGCGATTGGCTGAATGTTCAGAGACGAGTGCACCTGCTCTTAGTAAATTGAAATGACATGCTGTAGCAGACCTGTGTTTTTAAAGGTCTTTGTTTCTGTGTTTTCTTGGTTGACAGGTTGTAAAATATTTAGTTGTTTGGGTCATTAGCGTGGTTAAGGCCTTAATGTGTTGTGACGGTCAGCTAATGTTTGACTCTGTGTGTCTTTGAAGTACGGCTGAGAGTGGAATGAACGTGGGGATTTTGGACATCTTTGGTTTCGAAAACTTCAAGAAGAACTCATTTGAGCAGCTGTGTATCAACATCGCTAACGAACAGATCCAGTTCTACTTCAATCAACACATCTTTGCCCTGGAACAGGTAAGACTTTCTCTGTGCACAAACACCTTTAATCAGGTGAATGTTAGTCAAGCTAATCCTAAACCCACCAATATTTGTCCTTGAATACATCTGTATCAGTGTACATAGCAAAGAAAGAAAATGGAATGAAATATGTAAATTGTGTGCCTCTAGAACCATTGTTTAGTCAATCAAGTAACCTGACAATTTCTTATGACTTATGAATTAGACAAATCAGTAATTTCACATGTGGCCTAAAACGATTTTTTTATTTTTAAAAACTGTACTTATAATATATATATACTTACTGTACTTTAATATATAATATAATATAAATATAAATACTGTACTTTATATATATAATATAATAAAGGTCACTTAAGTGCACTTAGAACATTTTTTTCTTAAAGTCCCCTGTGGTGTAAATCAAGCTGTTGATGTTGTTTTATGCTTTAAGACAACCATGTGTAAATTCATAAGTCAACACCATTGCTGAGTATTTTCTCCCTCAAACTGTCTCAAAAACACATTTTGAAATCGCTGGTGTTTCTGACGTCACAAACTACCTTGTAACCAATCAGATCAACGTGTGATCGTCAACGAGTGGATCTCTGAGCTGGAGTGAGTGAGTGGAGGCGTGGCTCATTTGCATATTCATAGAACCACATATACTAAATCAGGCAAGGGTGTAGAGTTACATTCAAGCTATTTTAAGGCATGGAAAAAAATAGCTTTTAAATATGTCATTTTGGTGATCAAAGATGAGTTTTATGTGATAAAATTATTGACTACAGGGGGACTTTAACACACTTATGTAGACTTTTAAAAAGTGCATTTTGTAATGTCAAATTAAAAGTTTTACTTTCACGTAGGCTACATTTGAATTATTTTGTTTTAATAATCTTTTGTCATGACTTAATGAAGTACACTTGATGAGTTGACAACATAATAAAGCACATGCAAAGAACTTTATTATTTTAACTGTTAATGGAGTGTGTTATTCAATATTACATTTATATTTAATGTATTTTCAATGTACTGCATCATTTCAAATGTGTTATTACAAATTTAAATACATAAAATACAAATTTCAATAGAAATGGCATTAAAATATATTTTAGTTTACCATAAATGCTTGTCAGTACATTCAGCAGTACACTTTCAAAGACAATGGGTGTAATTATGAAATTACATTTTAAAGATGTACTTAATAAACTATAATGCATTCAATTGCATTTAACATTACATTCAGTTCACACTAAAGTATATTCTTTTAAAGTATATTATTTCCGTAATAAGTATAGTGTACTTTTACCCACACATTAAGGGCACAAGTATTGTTTTGCTTTGTTTCACACACAATCTATGATGATATAATGAATTCTGCATGTACCATCCTTTATTCATGTATTTTTTTTTTATTTCAGATTACATTTGTATATTAAAATTGTATATGATTATTTCATGATTGGCCCTCCATTTTATGCACAAATATAGATCATATATAAAACTTTAATATATTGATATTATAATATTAGCAAATACATTGTTGATAAGATGATCTTTCAATCAAGAACGTTCTTGTTGATGTTAAAGGGGTCATGAACTAGCTTTTTAAAAAATGTTATATTGTTGTCTGAGGTCAACTTATGACATTCGCTTGGATTTACATTCAAAAACATCAAAATGAATAAGTAATAGGCTATTTTCTACCCTAGTTTTGAGCCTAGCTCAAAAACGCTCGGTTTTTATGGGCGTCTCGCATTGAAGACTTGGAAGTAAACGCCCACTGCTGTGAGTGGATAACAGTTTTACATATTATAAGGAGTTTCAACTCACTCGTCAGTATACGATTAGACTGATACACATGTACACATAATTATTAGATATCAAACGATCTGTAACAATGCAATACTAGCCTATCAGATTATTATTATTTTTTAAATAAAAATTTTACTCGCATACAGAGCCGGATTAACGCAAAGGCAAACTAGGCACGTGCCTAGGGCCCGATTGGTGGGATGGGGCCCAGACAGAAGGACAAAAATAAAAAAATGTACAAATGTCCTATCTACAATTTATTTCAATATTTATTAATTAACTAAAAATAGTGACGATGTTTATCTTAACCATAGACTGTTGCATTACGTCACATTAACGCCAGCCCATCAGGTGCTGCGAAGCAAAAGTCTAAATAGGCACGCAAAGAGGCACAGCTCGTAATGCAGGTGTGTGCGTTGTCGTCATCTATTTTGGAGTGATTGCAATGTATTCTAAATATAAACTTGTACTGTAGATCAGCGTCATTTCTGGAAAAAATCATTCACAGCTTTATTACGAGTTTAAAAGAGCGCGAGCGTGTTTAACGTGCCCAGACGCGACGCTTTGAATTTGCGCGTACAATGAATAACATCGCGTCGGGAGCTGACTAAAAACGCTACAAAAGTAAAAAGACAGGACGTTTGTATTCAAAGTTAAAAAGCCAACACACTACAACATTTTAAATGTTTCAAATAAAGGATCTCATGGGTCTATCTTCTAAATTCTGCTGATGATTAGATTATACCCTGTCTGACATCAGCCTACTTAAGCCAATAATATCAGTTTAGAATTTTTTTTTTCTAATCAGTAGCGATCGTGTCTTTCTCTTCCACTTGATTTGTGTATAGCATATTTAAGCTAGCAATGCAATGCATAATATCATATTACTTATATTAATAATATGACATTATCTGCAGTCAATATTGATTAAATGGGAGGGGAAAATCCTGCCCATACCGCAGCTATGAAAAAAAGATGATAAAAGCATATATCACTGAAAGTGAAGTGGTATTCTGGAACTGTGAATAAATTGAATAAAACAGCAAAATAACAATAACAATAACATCTTCATTAAACAAAAAAGAGATTACCTTAGATGAAGTTTGATTAATATGTACATACAGTAGCCTACTGGTAAAAAGTCTGGACCAATTACTATTTTTAATGTTTTTGAAATAAGTTTTTTATTATGCTCTACAAGCCTGCATTTATTTGATCAAAAATACAAACAAAAAAACAGGAATATTCAGCAAGGATGTGTTAAATATATAAAAAGGGATAGTGAAGACTTTTTTAAAACAACTTTTTAATAATAGAAAAAAAAAATCCTGAAAAAAAGTATCACAGGTTATAAAATAAATATTAAGCACCATTTCTAACATTTGATAATAAATCAGAATATTATAAAGTTTTCTGAAGGATCACATGACACTAAATTCAGCTTTGCATCACAGAAATATATTTTAAAGTATAGTAAAATAGGAAAACCATTATTTTAAATTTTAATAATATTTCAATAGGCCTATATATTATTTTTCTGTATTTTTGATCAAATAAATCCAGGCTTGATGAGCATAAGAGACTTCTTTTTAAAAAACATTAAAAATAGTAATGTGTCCAAACTTATGTACTGTGTAAGTAAAAACATTTAAAATTAAACGTTGTATAAATTAAAAGGTTAGGAATCATATTTGTTTCAAGAGTTTTTTGTTGGGGGTGGGGGGCCTCCGACATGAATATTGCCTAGGGCCTCCAAATGTCTAGAACCGGCCCTGCTCCCATAAGTGTGTTGCACCATTCCTGTCGGATCCAATATAGAAGGCACAGCACCGTTTTCTAATCTTAATCGGTCTGCAAATCCAGTCTCGACCTGTGTCTTGTTTCCAAAACAATCCTCAGTGAAATGAAGCGAACAAACGGACAATGTTTTACTCACATCAGCTGGAACGTCATTAAAAATAAAGTTTAACCATGCATTCCTATTGGAATCCAGAGGAAGCTTATGCAGCGACTGTCTTCTTCCACAACCAGGCACTGCACAATATTTTGTAAATGTCATGTTTATTGCTCGGTAGCTCGATCCGGTTGGTCATCACGAGGAAGGCCCATGTTATTTAGCTATGAGTGTAATGCGCGAATCTGTGGGCGGGGCTAAAGTAGCCGTGTTGAAGTAGGCGTTGATCTTCTTCAGCGGGGGTGGTGTTTTATCCTCTTTGACGTCATAGTTCCCCATTTTGAAAAACGAGTCGTTTGCTGAGCCTGGTGTCAATAAAAGCATTTATTGGACTAACAAGTACGTTTTCAGTTCTGAAATTTAGGATATTCTTATAATATGATGACCTCTTAGATGTCAAAAGCTCAAGGAAAATTAGATTTCTCAGTTCATCACCGCTTTAAGGTACGTACACGTTTGTTATGAAATAGTGTGTGTGTGTGTGTGTGTGTGTGTGTGTGTGTGTGTGTGTGTGTGTGTTTGTTCAGATCGAGTATCAGAGTGAGGGTGTAGATGCCAGTCTGGTGGAGTACGAGGACAACAGGCCCATTCTAGACATGTTTCTTCAGAAGCCCATGGGTTTACTGTCTCTGCTGGACGAGGAGAGTCGGTTCCCACAGGCCACTGACCAAACACTCGTTGGTAAGACTTTCTGCTTAGCGTTTCATCGTTACTGTAAATGCCGCATTAGTACTCGTTCATGTAAAGTTACTTATATGATGTTCAATATACATTCTTTTTAAATAATAATGCTATAGCAAGCCAGTATTAATTGAAAAGTTCTCATTGTGTATAAATACATTTTTTTCATAAATCATTTTTCATCTATGAGATGATATGTACGTGAGATGACTAAAACTATTCCAGTTATTTTGATAACTGTTTTGTACCATGTTCTGATGAATGCTGAAGATGTGTCAGTTTGATGAGATTCTCCACTCACCTTCAGTGTTTGTAATAAAGATAAGTTTCAGGATAACCTGAAAAACAAGTACTTCTGGACACCCAAGCGTGTGGAGCTTTGCTTTGGGATCCAGCATTATGCGGGCAAGGTAAAGAGCTTGATTTCATAAAATCTCCCTCACTTTTAGATGCTGTTTTACTAAAAGATTAAATATAATGCAGTTATAAGTTAAATCAAATTCATAGCTCTGTTAGGTTGATTTTAATAATTATTAATGCACCGCACAGTAGTTTTTAGATATAATATATGTAAAAGAATATAGATAATATAGGTGTCATGGGTTGCTGTAGCTTAATCCGCAAGAAGAGATGCGTAACAAAACAAACAATGAAACAATATTTAATAAACACAAAGAGCAAGAATTCAACACAATCCATACATTTTAACAAAAGACAATGAACTTAGGAAGACTGAAGGCTTAAATACACAGAGGAAAGATCATCAACAGAACAGGGAACAGGTGTGGACTAATTAGATAGTTACCATGACAACCTATGAACACAGGCAAAACTGTGACAATGAAAACAGACTAGAAACTAAACAAGACGTCTCTTGTGTTCAACAAGACTGCATTTATTTAGTCAAAAATACAGAAAAAATAGAAAAAATTATAAAATTATTACAATGTGATGGCAAAGCTGAATTTTCAGCATTATTACTCCAGTCTTCCATGTCACATGATCCTTCAGAAATCATTTCTAATATGCTGATTTCTTATTATTATCAATGCTGAAAACAGGTGTGCTGCTTAAAATTATTAGGGAAACATAATACATTTTTCGAAAATGCTTTCATAAATACAAAGTTCAAAAGAACAGCATTTATTTTCAATAGAAATATTTTGTAACATTATACATGTCTTTACTGTTATTTTTCATCGATTTAATGCATTATTGCTGAATCAAATTATTAATTTATTTAACAAATCTATTCACATGTAATGATTCTGTTTATTGAAATAATTGTGTTTCTCTGTCAGGTCTTGTATAATGTGAGTTGTTTCCTGGAGAAGAACCGGGACACTCTTCCTGCAGACATCGTGGTGCTTTTGAGAACGTCAGAGAACAAACTTCTGCAGCAACTGTTTTCCAGTCCTCTGACTAAAACAGGTACTAGAATTACTAAACATTCATCCTGTGAGCTGTTCATGTCACGTCTGCGGTGTCCTTTCTCTCGCCTCTCTAGCCAATCAGACTCGATTGTCGGGTCAGATACCCTGGTGCCAAAGAGCATCTAGGAGGTTGGAACAGAGTGTCATTTAATGGGAACAATTAGTAATGGTATTAAACTTATCTCAATTGCTTGAGATGCTTCACAGCCCATTTTCACCTTCCAAAGGTCACCGGGTCATGTCAGGGCCAATGGGTGATAAGTATTGGCCTACATTAAAATTCCCAATGGTGGATTGTAAAATGTTAAGATTTGTTGGTGTGAATGTTTGTTGTAAAACATAAAGAAATCTTTTGAAAGTGATGATGTTCACACTTCAGCCCAGACACCTGTTGTAATAAGATTGATTCTCTTTGTCATTTTATGCGTTTTTGTCGATCGGATCACAAGTAGACGAGGGAGACAAGTTCCCGTTTACACCTGGTGTTTTAATCTCTTTTGTCCACTTTCAACCACTTCTGTCCTGATTTCTTCGAGGGAAGAGTCTTTTGCTGGGATAAATGTATGGGTTTTTTTTCAGATCTTTCGATATAATGGACAAAATAAGCTTGCTCAATTTACATAAGAAACACATCCGGGAGATGACAGAGAAACATACGGAGAGCATCAGCTTTCATTTCTGCTCTGATAGACACAAGACCAGCCGAACGCTGTGAGTGTGTGTTAGAAATCAGGAATGGTGAGAGAACATTGTGTTTGGTATGTTTTTCATCTTCAAACCAAACTCGGGTCTCCAGCTGACAAAGTTTAAATCCCGTCTGGCTAGAGCTCTTCTCATAATGTTACTCATTAGATCAGTAGACGGAGAGAAGACGGTGTTTTGTGGCTGTTTGAACACATTCGATCACATGAGTGTTTACACTACGAAAGCAATCCGGTCGAATGTGTTTTCTACTACCTCTGGAAGTGGTTGAAAGTGGACAAGCTCAAAACGTTTTTAGACCCCGTTTACTCCTGTATTTATCGTCGTCCACTTGTGATCCGATCGACCAGAACGCATCTTAATACCAGCTGTAAACAGGGCCTTACACACATTACTGAGGTCACATTACTGAGGATATGTCCACACTAGTCCATTTCCGTTTTAACATGGTGTGATAAAATGAAAACGATCCTCGTCCATACTGGCGTTTCCACTGCGTTTCAGAAAAGATCTCCATCCACACTACACGACCGAAAACGCATGTCACATGACCATGCACACTGGGCATGCGCGCTCCATGTAGGGCTTACGCCGCTCGAAATGAAATCGGTCGCCGATTGTTCTAATAATAGCTTTCCTCCTGCGCATGTAGGCAGATGCAGTATTATAAAATGCAGTTTAACTGTACAATGGCTGCTAAAAAGGACAACAATGTCAGCAAAGCTTGCAGTCTCCATGTTATTGTTTACGAGGCTGGTCTGTTATTGTCTTGGTCTGGTAGCGTAATGATCATATGATATTGTCTTGACGAATCAGGGAACGATATGCAATGACCAAGAAGACCCAATCAGGGAGCGAAAGTGGGCAGCCACGCCTTCATTTTCAAAAATCTCTGTTTTGGTTCATCTACACTGAAACAGCGTTACCGAACGTCTCTGTTTTCGAGGGTCGAAAACGCCGGAATAGTGTGGATGCCAGGCATAACCGTAGCAAAAGATATGCGTTTTAAAATGAAAACACACTAGTGTAAACAGGGTCTGAGAGAATGCAGTGACATATATCCACAAATAGGGTACAAAATAGAAAACATATGTTCTTAAGAATGTATAAAGTTTTAATATTAAATGTATCAGTATAAAAATGCTAAGATTGGGTCACAGGGTTTCAAATAACAGGTTTGAAGATTTAGCCTAAATAAAGCTTGGGACCAAGCTTGATTTGTAGTTATTGATAACGTCTCAGGTTACGACTGTAACCTATGTTCCCTGAGAACAGGGAACGAGACAATACGTCATCGACGTTATGGGGGACGCCTCAGGCGTGACAGGTGTCTGAAATCAAGTATCAACTCACAGCAATCATGTTGACCGGCGACAGCCCGTGCATCATCAGCTCGAATGATGAGCGCGTCAATCTGGATGTATAAAAAGTGTGCCTTGAAACCGTGACAACATCCTATCGTCTGAAGGGACTGTTGCAGGCAGGCCCCGAGGTATGGCAGGGAGACGTATTGTCTCGTTCCCTGTTCTCAGGGAACATAGGTTACAGTCGTAACCTGAGACGTTCCCTTTCGAAGGGAACTCAACAATACGTCATCGACGTTATGGGGAACGAAATAACCACGCCGCCATACTGAGGGGAGTGCATGCCCAATGGCAGTGACAACTGTCATCACCAGTAATACAAAGGACACTAAAAACCACTCACCCTAGGTCACGTTGGGCTGTCAGTGACAGCACTCCCTACCGGTCATAGCCCAAGCTAATGAACCGAGAAAACTGCCAGAACATAGTTCATGGGAGGTATATCTGGGCCAGCTCAAAGGCTTAGGACCAACTTCCAAATAGAAGGGGTCCCTTCCAGGGAGTGTGGCTAGGGGACTCAAGGGACTCCCAGCCAGTCACTATACAGGAAAACATGCCTCCTGACATGCCACCAGGCATGATCTATACTAAGACGCACAGTCTGGCCATTGCCTGTCTGTCCGAGACAGAGCCTCTGGAAACTGCCTTGGAAAAGGGGTTCAAAACTGAAGGCCTGCAAAGCTGGCAGAAACCATTCAGTTCCGGATCACAGAGACGGGACCACCTGGAGAGTGTAACTCAACCTCAAGAAATGACGGAAGTCGTCCACTCAATCCATGGGCCTACCCAGTGCTCGTCCTGAACACTGAGGAAGTAAGAGAGGGATCAAAACCAGGAAGGTCTGCTGAGGCCAAAGACCTGATTACCCCCTATGTGGGGAGCTCCAGTACCTGAGAGCTCACATCAGGAAAGGCCGGTGAGGCCTGTAACCTGGCGACCACCGCATGTGGGAGCTCATAACCAGGAAGGCCGGGTGAGGCCTGTAACCTGGCGACCACCGCATGTGGGAGCTCATAACCAGGAAGGCCGGGTGAGGCCTGTAACCTGGCGACCACAGCATGTGGGAGCTCATAACCAGGAAGGCCGGGTGAGGCCTGTAACCTGGCGACCACAGTGTGTGGGAGCTCATATCAGGAAGGCCGGTGAGGCCTGTAACCTAAGACCCAGAATATGGGAGCTCATAACCAGGAAGGCCTGATAAGGCCTGCAACCTGACAACCATACCACGTGGGGGCTACATTAGAAAGTACATGAAACAAAAGTGCATGTACTTAGTCATTCTGAGTCCAGAAAAGGCCTGGATCAGAATGAAGAAGTTAGCCAGAAAGGCGTCTGTCGTAGCATATTTTGACGAGATCTAGAGTGGGACCCGAGGTGAAAGACTTGGGTCTGGACCACATAGAAAGGGACTGAAGCGTACAGCGCATGACCCTTACCATAAAAATGGATTTTAGAAAGTACACAAGATGTTCCATCATGTGACTTACCATAAGTATGGTTTTGACATGACCAGGAAGGCCAGATCTGGCCTATAAGATCTGGCCTGTGAGGCCTGTAACCTGGCGAGCACAGAAGGTGGGAGCTCATATCATGAAGGCCGGTGCGGCCTGTAACCTGGCTCCCATAGTATGTGGGAGCTCTTATCAGGAAGGCTGGGTGAGGCCTGTAACCTGGCTACCACAGTATGTGGGAGCTCTTATCAGGAAGGCCGGGTGAGGCCTGTAACTTGGCGACCACCGTGTGTGGGAGCTCATATCAGGAAGGCTGGTAAAGGCCTAAAACCTGATACCCAGTATTTGGGAGCTCATAACCAGGAAGGCCGGTGAGGCCTGTAACCTGGCTACCACAGTATGTGGGAGCTCTTATCAGGAAGGCCTGGCGAGGCCTGTAACCTGGCGACCACCGTGTGTGGGAGCTCATATTCAGGAAGGCCTAGTAAGGCCTGTAACCTGAAACCCAGTATGTGGGAGCTCATAACCAGGAAGGTCGGTGAGGCCTGTAACCTGGCGACCACAGTATGTGGGAGCTCATATCAGGAAGGCCGGTGAGGCCTGTAACCTGGCGACCACAGCATGTGGGAGCTGATAACCAGGAAGACCTGGCGAGGCCTGTAACCTGGCGACCACCGTGTGTGGGAGCTCATATTCAGGAAGGCCTAGTAAGGCCTGTAACCTGAAACCCAGTATGTGGGAGCTCATAACCAGGAAGGCCGGTGAGGCCTGTAACCTGGCGACCACAGTATGTGGGAGCTCATATCAGGAAGGCCGGGTGGGGCCTGTAACCTGATAACCACAGTATGTGGGAGCTCATATTCAGGAAGGCTGGATAAGGCCTGTGACCTGACAAATGGAAGCTCATAGCCTGGAAGGCCTGGTGAGGCCTGTAACCTGGCGACCACATGTGGGAGCTCAGCTCACCTTACAATTCTACATTACCTTTGCTTGCCCAACATGTCCCCGGCTCTGTACAGGAGACGAGTTCTGAAAAAGAAGAGAAAAATGTTATTTGCGCAGAAAAAAAACATTTTCACTCAACATAAAACCTGCAGCGTGCGAAATGAAGCACACCAGGACTCAAGAACTCAGAAACCTGAGTTCTACTGCTTCACAATGGTTAAGAGACTAGATCCAGGGAGGTGATGTCTAACGTTCAGTCCGAGAACGTTTACTCTGGATCACCTCCCTGAGATCCTGCCTCCCGCGGGAGTTATGCCTCCTGCGCGCCCTGCTCCCCCTGCTAGGAGAAGGGGATGCACAGGAAGCGACACTGGCCTTCTGAGTCTGTCTGTGATCCTCAGACCACAACGGACCATGCCCTCCCGGCTGCCTGGGCTGGGCCGAGGACCTCCGCGGCATGCATTTCTTCTTTTTCTTTTTTTTGCTCTTAAATGTCGCAGAGCGCGCCCACGCCTCCCTGAACTTATCGACCACAGTCTCAACGGAAGGTCCGAAAAGCTCAGAAGGCGAAACCGGCGAATCGAGGAGAAAGGCTTTTTCTTTCTCCCCGATGTCAGCCTGGTTGAGCCACAGAAGCCTCTCCGTGGCCACCATAGCCGCCTGATGTAATCTTAAGCGGCTTGGATGGCAGGGTCGGGGCTCCCAGTGACGAAGACCGATCAGAGGCGAGATAGTTAGCCAACGTCTCGACCGGCAGCATCGACACATTCGCGTGCTCCGCGGCCCCATCCACAGCAGCGAAACTAGCCTGCTGATGTAGATGAAGACGCGCGGAGAACGGGTTCTTCCATGCCCTCTCGATCTCAAAATGGAGATTGGGAAGGAATGGAAGGCTCGTCCGAGCTGGTTGCTTATGGGTAGGAAGGAACCGATCGTCCAAAACACCACGAACAGGTTCCTCCCGGACGCGCCTCCACTGCAACTGCACTGCAATCTGTTGGTGGCGCGCCCCATAACATCCACCAAATCAGTGTACACTGGGCAGGAGGGCTGAGATGGTTAAGTCCTAACCAGACTGATATCATCAGTAGCCGACTCCTGCCCGGCCCGAAGAGAATCAGTCACAGATCCATCAGAAAGAGAAAGAACCTCCTCTACAACGACCCGTAACTCATCCTCGTCAGCTGGCAGATCATCCGCGAGGTTAACGCCCCTCTCCAGCTGATCTGCCAGCTTCATCTGAGAGCCCCACGAGCTCACGCGCCGTTGAGCCTCAGCCCGAGCGGGACCAACACCGCGGGGTTCAGATGCCGCGCACACTTCCCTCGAGAAGTGGGACAGACGAGAACGGAGCGTTTTCAGAGAAAAACGCTCACAGTTTGCGCAGGAAGTTCCCTCGAAAACTCCCCGTGCGTGCTCTTCTCCCAGGCAGAAAACGCACAGATCGTGTGAATCCTCCGGTGTCAAATATCTGGGACACGGGTCGGCACACTTGCGGAAAGTATTTTCCCCTTCTCTGCACGCTTCATTGTTGATTACTCAAAACAGACAAACAGTCCCTGAAGACGAAAAGATGTTGTCACGGTTTCAAGGCGCACTTTTTATACATCCAGATTGACGCGCTCATCATTCGAGCTGATGATGCACGGGCTGTCGCCGGTCAACATGATTGCTGTGAGTTGATACTTGATATCAGACACCTGTCACGCCTGAGGCGTCCCCCATAACGTCGATGACGTATTGTTGAGTTCCCTTCGAAAGGGAAACTTATATTTCCCATAAATTCAATCAACTTAAAAAATGCGTTTCTTTTATGTAAACAGTACACAAGGTATATTGCAGTCAGTAGGATTTGAATTTTTTTTTATAAATTAAAATTTTTATTCAGCAAGGATGCATAAATGACAGTAAAGATGACAGTAAAGACATTTATAATGTTACAAAAAAAATCTATTCATCAGAGAAAATAAATAAATAAATACAAGTATTACAGTTTTTATTTGTACACACATTTTTTCTACATTGAATCCCCATTTGACAGATTGTCAATGATTAAATAAAATGATCCTGATTTAATAATTTAATGGCATGAAAAGCATTGTAATGCTTTCCTTGCTTCGTTAAAATATAATGTTCAATAGCACTTGATCAAATATATATATATATATATATATATATATATATATATATATCAATTCTCTCTCTAAACATTGCTTTAAAATATAATGGCACACCAATTTGTACCCTTTTTGTGAAAAGTGCCTCCCATATCGTGTGTTTGTGCGAATATTGAGTTTATGGAAATTTTCAATGGCACCATTTTCAAAATGTCTGGTCTGATGTAGAGCATGATTGCATGCACGTAGCCTGTAAATGTTCAGACTCAAATAAGTCAGCTGAATTCATATCCTCTCGCCACTTTTTGTGTGTCTCTCTCTTTCTCTGTTTCTCTCTCTCTCTCTTTATAAATACAAATCTCTCCCCCATTATCTCTGGAGTGGCTGATCTCCAGGCGGAAGAATAGTGGGATAGACTGGAAGGATAGAGCTGTGGATGGATGTGTTTTCATTTCCTCTAAGCTGTCCGCTAGGCTCCCGCTGGTTCTCTGCTATCTACTGGAGTTTGGGATATTCCAGCGATAAGATTTTCAAATACCCTGAGGAAGAAAAGCAGCTATTTAGCCCAGTAAACTGCTTTTCCTCTGCTATCGTTCTGCCAGGCAGGTGCTTAATAAAGCCAAGAGTTGCTAGACGGTCACTAGACTTAGTGAGGTGTGAATAGGAGCATGCTGGGTAATTATAAGATGTGTATTTTCATACATCTCTGCAGTTAAGCCATTATGTAGCTGGCCGCTGCCTACGGATACCTGTTAATGAGTGTGTATAGTGGAAACCCGGTGAAAAACTCAGGGATTTGAAAGACCGTGTTTTTAAATTAATGTGTTGAGCTTACGATAAAGTGTTGGTTAATTCGCTAAACGGATAGGATAATTTCATTGGTCAATTTTGAGGTGTGTGTGTAGAGAGAGAGATAAGTTAATGGTTGCTTCCCATTTCACATCCCAGATCATAGATTTTTGAAAGAATATGAAAAAAGTATGGACGATTTACTATTTCAGTGAATTTTTTCATGCTTCCTGATGTTGAAAGTTTTAAAAAACATTTATATTGAGCAATAATGGACATGATATTTAACATTCCCTAAATGTAAACCCACATCAAAAAAGTAAGATTCCGGTCAGTAAGAAAGAAATTTGAAAGAAATTAATACTTTTATTCAGCAAGAATGCATTAAATTGACCACAGGTGTCAGTAAAGTCATTTATAATGTTACAAATTATTTCTATTATAAATAAATGCTGTTCTTTTGAACTTTAATGTATCACTGTTTCCACGAAAATATTAAGCAGTCCAACTGTTTTCAACTGTGACAAAAATAAGAAATATTTCTTGAGCAGCAAATTAATTAGCATATTACAGTGTTATCTGTTATTTTTAGTGAGCAGAGACTTAAATAAAAATAAAAAAATTAAATCCTTCCAAACCCAATAACATTTAAATTGAATGGTAGTGTACACTACCTTTTAATATAAATTAGATGTATGAATATAAGAACAATTCATTCACATGAGTGTAGATACAGAAATACACTGATCTGAAGAACCTGTAATGAAACTTCTAGAACTTTTGTAACCCTTAACAAACTCAAGAACCCTATGCGGAAAAAAAAATGTTTTTTTTTTTCCTATAAGAAATGTGTTTTTTCGATTAATCTAATATGCTACAAAGAATGACTGAACCTTTATTTGTTTTAATATTGCAGCCATAATCTTCCTTATACTTAAATAACCTAATCATTTGAATCTGCTGGGTAAAATACCTGGAGGGTTTAATTTGCATATATTTTGATTGTTCTCTATATGTGCTGTTATCTCTAAACTTCTGGCAGACCCTGATTGGATCTGTCCTTGGTGAAGTACACGTGCCTCATGAGTGCAGAGTGAGCTGGGACCGCTAGGGGTCAGGCTTGATGATTCAAACACGTCACTGTCACAGATCGTGTCTGTGCTGGTTATACACGCTGTTTTGATGTCAGTGATGTTTGTAGCATATTATGTACATGCTGTAAAATCTTAGCGTGATCATAAGACCTGTGCTGAATAAATGATATTTGTGAAAATGCTGTAGAGGTCCGTTATATAATTAGAATCATGGTTTTTTCAAACCATATTATTTTACATGGTACAATTGCAAACCCTTAACATTTTTATTTACATACTAATGGTATTGATACATCACTTTAGGTTTAACTTAAAGTTTGATTAAAAAATAGTTTATATTAATGATTAAATTAATCTAAACTATATTAAATATAATATAACTAATTAATATAACTAAATTAAAAGTGTTCTTAAAAACTTTCATGACTATTCATGGCTACACTTCTTAAAGTTTTAAAAAGTCCACTTTGTAATAATATCAGATTAAAAATTTTACTTTAAAGTACATTTTAAATCATTACAGTTTTAATAATCTTTTGTTGTGCTTTTAAAAAAGTACACTTATATACTTGAACATACTAACGCATATGTAAAGCAGCCTACTTGATTATAATGTTAACTGTAGTTTGATATTTTATAATGCATTCAAAATATTTTAAATGTACTAAATTGCAACTTCATCATTACAAATGTGTAATTACAAATATTTAAATACATGACATACAAGTTTTAAATGACATATCTTCATTCTGCCCCTCTGTCTGAAATGATCAGTTTTTAAGGGGCGGCTCCTTTAAGGCTTGTCAGTAAATGGCCACTGTTATGATTGGCTAATGTCACTGCATAGAAAACGGTATCAACGGCCACTCGCTATTGCACGTTTAAAACCACAAAAACATCCAAATCTATTGTTAAAGACAGTCATAACACCGTTTTAGAATTTCAAGTGTTAAACATTGCTTACCCAGTAGTTAAAAAATGACCCAAGGTCAAACATAGTGCGAAAAGCCTACAAGTTACCCTGAAGAGTACAGGCTATTCTAGTTTACTCAGATCCTTAGGACGATTAACGTTTCAGAGAGATCTGTTACTCTGAGATTGAGTGCCATGAACTCCTCAGTGCTGTTCTATAACATTCAGCATTGAAATAAGTTCCACAGAGGTTATAGTGTATGTCTCTTCAAACCTCTGGAGCTGCAGAATAAACCCTGGCGTCCATCAGAAGGCCGCGCTCTTGAGGTCTGGTTAGGGTCTGGGGTCAGCCTGCAGATCTGCTGCTGTTTTCTTAGAGGAAATGGGTTATATTTGCATGAACAAATTCCCCTAAAGCCAGAGCTCTTGTGTGGATTTGTAGGTTCGGGATGTTTGGCTTGGCCCTGTTCTAGAAATCTCCACAGGGCTTTTACTGCAGGCCTGTGGCCACACTGCAGGTGTGTGCTCCTCTGTGCACTGGATTTGCATAGGACATCTGTGTGTTAGAAGAGAACCGTATGGTGTTCTGGTTACTGTCAGCTAGAGACGGCCGCTCTCGTGGTCACTGGAGAGGAACTGCTGGTGTTTTTGCTGTATAGGAAATTGCAGAGTGCAGAATGTATTGTTGAGCAGTTTGTACATATGGAGCGAATGAGTCGAGACAGACTGGTGTATTGACAGTATCTACAGTTCAACTCTGTGAGGTCTGAATGTGATTAGATTTGTGCAGTTGTATTTGAAAGGTCCTTTACATTTCTTTATGTTAGTTTAGTTCCAGTGAAACATACAGGATGTTTTCTTTTTCAGGTTCTCGTTGAGCCTTAGTACCATTATAGGGATAGTTCATTATAGAAGATTTGGTCAGTTACCTGGATGTAAACAACAGCATGGATTGAACTGTTTATGTACTACTGAACACATTGTTACACTAATTTTCCCGGTGCGACCGATTAGTACAGACCAAAACACAACCATTTTGCAGCAGCAATAATAAGCCAAATATGCAAGTCCGTTCAGTTCAGTGGCATTGTTTATGTTCAGTGCCTCCAAAATGGCCGACTTCCGGATTGATGACGTGTAGTGAAAACCCTCTATAATTAAACCCACACAATCATAATTTTATTAGCCTCATGTAATTCCAAACCTGTATGACTTTGTTTCTTCCATGGGGAAGAAATCGTAAGAGATGGTTAACAGAATGTGACTGTCACGTATTATATGTTGTGTTGCCATCCAAAAGTCATCCAATCTTGTACTCTGATTTTTCATTCACGTTTCCCTTGTTTATTTCCTGTGTGTGTTGGTTCCCTTTGTTACTTAATTTGTTCATCTGTGTCTTATTTAATTCCTCGTTTACTAAATGTATTTATAGTTCCCTTTCGTCCTGGGAACTCTGACGTGTCGTCGGGGGAGTTCCCTGACGAATTGGGATCACGCTAGGGAGCCAATCGCCTTCGAGAGAATTAAAACGAGCCAATAGACATTGGCATGCAAGATTTGCATTCCGCGACCCGCCTACCAGCGCGGGTATAAAGGCGGAAGTAAACATTGCGTCAATGCTTTTTGCTTCGGAGCCATCCAGTGTGTCTCTGTGTGAGCTGCTGTTTGCTGAAGAGAAACAAATACAAAAAACATTCAACAAGTCCTCTTTTTGAAGAAGAATATCCTCTGGTGCTGGTGTGACGGCGCTTCAGCGACCATCGCTTCCTGCTGCTGGCCGTTTTCCTCTCTGAAGAGAAAAAATAACTGTTTTAACGGCTGGTATTGAGTGAGTGCAGCACACGGGCTTGCAGTTTCCCCGTTGTGTCTGCCGCGGTGGTCCCTTTGTGCCTCGGCACGTGAAAGAGCATTTTTTTTCTTTTTCTAAAAGAGCATCACGGGCGTTTCGCGTCCTTTTCAGGATGTCGTTTCACCCGTGCGTTTCACCCGAGCGGGACTACCCTCTTCGGGTGTGGTGGCTCCTGCTGAGCAGGATCCGGAAATGGCCGCAATGCTCGAACGGGCGGCCGCGAATGTCGGGCTCACGTGGAACCCTACACCGGGTCCCGAACCTTCGCGGCTAGATGATTGGTCTCTCTTCCCATTCTTCCCGGAAGTGCATGAAGAGTTGAGGAAGTCTTGGCTGGCCCCTCTGGCGACCAGACGTAGACAACCTCGCTCCTCCTCCCTCACCACTCTCGATGGCGGGGCGGCGCACGTGTACGAGGGAATCCCCCCAGTGGAGCGGTCTATAGCGATGCAATTGTGTCCAAGGACCGCTTCCTCCTGGCGGGGTGCCCCTTCACTCCCCTCCCGCACCTGTAGGTTTTCCTCTGGTCTGACCAGGGATGCCTACATGGCGTGCGGAGACGCCACTTCCGCCCTGCATGCTATGGCGTTGCTGCAGGTCCACCAGGCCAAGGCACTCCATGAAATGCAGGAGGGTGGTCTCGACCCGGGCTTGCTGCAGGAGCTGCGTGCGGCGACGGACCTCGCCCTCCGGGCAACGAAAGTCACCGCACGTTCCCTGGGTCGAGCGATGTCCACCTTGGTGGTCCAGGAGTGCCACCTATGGCTTACCCATGCGGATATGCGGGAAGCGGAGAAGAACAAACTTCTCAACTTCCCCATATCCCATCTCTTCGGCGACGCGGTGGAGAACTTCGCCCAAGAGTTCTCCGCCGCCCAAAAGCAGTCGGAGCCAATACGGCACGTCCTGCACAGGACACGGGCTCCTGAAAAAGTCGGTTCGTCTTCTGTGGCCGTAGAACCTCCGGCTGCTCGTCGCCGAGGGCGCCCTCCCACGACCACCCCGCCTCCTGGGCAGCAGTCTATCCCTGGGCGGCGAAAGGCTGGTCGTAAGAGTGCTGCCCAGCCCGCTCCGGCACCTCCTGCCCCTTCCCGGAAGAAGAGAGGCGGGAAGCGTTCCTGAGACGGGCGACCTGGAGGAGGACCTGGATGCTGCTCACAGGGAGGGTGCCTCTGCACACCTTTTCCCCCCGGGGAAGGGCCGGGTGGAGAATCCTGTTTTGAATTTTGTTTCTGTTCCGCCGCTGACCACTCGGTTAAAAGACCCACATTTTCAATAAAAGAGCAGTTTCTACCTCCTCCTCCAGGTCATCCACCGCCGAGACTGGTGGGCACACAGTCTCCCCCGTCCAAGAGTGCCAGGTTGGCAGTGTGTGCCGCCCCCGAGTGGCAACACTCCCGTTCCCCTCTCCCCAGTTTGGGGTTGGACCGTCACTCCGGTCTGCAGCTGGGCCCGGAGGCGCAGAGACCAGGACACGAGGAGCCAGGGCCTCGTTCCTCGTCTCTCCCCCTCCCCTCGCCACTGGGCAGCCCGCATCAGAATGCCCACGGGCCTTCTCTGCCGTCTGCCCCCCGGCGGAAGCAGGTTGGTGTCAAGCACACCCTGGCCCTGCTCTCGGTCGCTACAATGCCACCAGAGCCGGGTCCCTGTCTTCCACCCCGCTGCCCCTCCGCGGGTATGCCGGTGGTTCGGGTGGGTTCGTTGGGACGGTACCTGGAAGCCTGGCTAGCACTTCTGGGTCCGTCCCGATGGCTCACCCGCACCATTCTGTTCGGCTATGCAATTCAGTTTGTACGCCGGCCTCCCAAGTTCAGGGGCGTCCACTTTACCCGTGTACGGCCGGTGGACGCCCCTGTCTTGCCGAAAGAGATTGGTGTCCTGCTGGCGAAGGACGCAACCGAGCCGGTCCCTCCTGTTGAGTTGAGGTCCGGGTTTTACTGCCCCTACTTCATTGTACCCAAGAAAGGGGGTGGGTTACGGCCTATCCTGGACCTGCGAGTGTTGAATCGGGCCCTGCACAAACTCCCGTTCAAAATGCTCACGCAGAAGCGCATTTTCGAATGCATCCGTCCCCAGGAGTGGTTTGCAGCGATCGACCTGAAGGACGCGTACTTTCACGTCTCGATTCTTCCTCGACACCGACCGTTTCTACGGTTTGCTTTCGAGGGTCGAGCATATCAGTACAAAGTCCTACCCTTCGGGTTGGCCCTGTCACCCCGCATCTTTTCGAAAGTCGCAGAGGCGGCCATTGTTCCCATGAGAGAACAAGGCGTTCGCATCCTCAACTATCTCGACGACTGGCTCATTCTAGCTCACTTGCGAGATGTGTTGTGCGATCACAGGGACATGGTGCTTCGGCACCTCAGCCGGTTGGGGCTTCAGGTCAACTGGGACAAGAGCAAACTTTGCCCCGTGCAGAGGATCTCTTATCTCGGTATGGAACCTGACTCGGTCGCCCGGACTGCGCGCCTCACGGAGGAACGCGTCCAGTCAGTGCTCACCTGCCACAGGTCCTTTCGAGGCAGGACAGCGGTTCCACTGAAACATATGGCATACGGCATATGGCAGCCGCAGTAACGCCGCTCGGCCTGTTACATATGAGACCACTTCAGCGCTGGCTTCACGATCGAGTCCCGAGGTGGGCGTGGCACAGAGGCACGTTCCGGGTCAAAGTGACCCCGCACTGTCGCCAAACCTTCTCCCCGTGGTCGGATCCTGCGTTTCTTCGGGCCGGAGTGCCCTTAGTCCAGCCCTTTCTCACGTTGTATTGAGACCCCGGCTCGGATATGTGCCCAAGGTTCCTACTACTCCCTTCGTGGACCAGGTGGTGAACCTGCAAGCGCTGCCCCAGGAGGAGGCAGACCCAGCCCTAGCTTTTCTCTGTCCCGGCACAAACTCCCGTTCAAAATGCTCACGCAGAAGCGCATTTTCGAATGCATCCGTCCCCAGGATTGGTTTGCAGCGATCGACCTGAAGGACGCGTACTTTCACGTCTCGATTCTTCCTCGACACAGACCGTTTCTACGGTTTGCTTTCGAGGGTCGAGCATATCAGTACAAAGTCCTACCCTTCGGGTTGGCCCTGTCACCCCGCATCTTTTCGAAAGTCGCAGAGGCGGCCATTGTTCCCATGAGAGACCCGCTCTGCGGGTTTATATCCCTGTACCCGCTCTGCGGGTTTATATTGACAGAACGCAAAGCTTCAGAACCTCAGATCAGCTCTTTGTCTGTTAAGGAGGCCAGCAGAAGGGGAAGGCCGTCTCCAAGCAGAGGTTAGCCCACTGGTTAGTGGATGCTATCACCCGAGCGTATGAGTTTCTGGGTGAGCCTTGTCCTCCCAGGTTGCGCGCTCACTCTACTAGAGGTGTTGCCGCTTCCTGGGCTTCCGCTAAATGCGCCTCGCTGACAGACATCTGTAGAGCTGCGGGCTGGGCGACACCGAACACGTTCGCTAGGTTCTATAGCCTTTGTGTGGAACCTGTTTCCTCCCGAGTCCTGGCTACGGCCAGTGGGTCGGTGGAATAGGTTGTGTCGGCTTGCTACACCACTCCGCCTCGCAGCGGATACGTGCGTTCTTTGCTCCGTATGGCACCCTACGTCGGTGAGCCTCGTGAGTTCCTCCATCACCCCTCGGTGCTGGGCGTGGCGGACTGCCCGGCGCCAGGTCTGCTACCTCTAGTAGGGAGTTGATAGTAGACTGGGTGCTTCCAGTGGTCTCTACTGTGACCCATGATGCCACGTGCAGTTCAGCCGTGTCTTCCCCTTGACGGACTCATTCGTCGTCCCTGTTGAGTACGCTCCCACTTTCCTCGGATTGGGACCACCTCAGGGACTGCCATATGTTTCACTATCCCATTGGGCTAGTACATATGTGTATTACTGGCCTTCCTCAGTCAGGCTGGGGCTTCCGCAGCGTCCCCCCCCCCTTTTTTATTTTGGGGGGGAACGCTTTCCCAGTGTTATCCAATATCCACTGAGCGGGTCTTGCGGAACAGCAGTGTGATTCCCTTGCTAGCTCCCTCAACTTATTCAAGAAACTGCTGCAGGGTAGCTTAGCTGGGCGCTGTAAGGGGCCAGCACCATGGCGTTTTGTTAGGGATCCCAATTCGTCAGGGAACTCCGCCGACGACACGTCGGAGTTCCCAGGACGAAAGGGAACATCTCGGTTACGTATGACGTGTTGTCCCTTCGCCATGTTGCTGTACCTTCGCGGAGGACTGGACACTGTTCGGCTCCTCAGTGAAAAGCATTGACGCAATGTTTACTTCCGCCTTTATACCAGCGCTGGTAGGCGGGTCGCGGAATGCAAATCTTCCATGCCAATGTCTATTGGCTCATTTTAATTATCTCGAAGGCGATTGGCTCCCTAGCGTGATCCCAATTCGTCAGGGAACTCCCCCGACCACACGTCTCCGTTCCCTGTACTCAGGGAACGAGGGTTACATACGTAACCGAGACGTTCTGTGTTTTAGTTCAGTCTCTGTTGGTTGTTGTCTTTGTACTTTCATGCAAAGCTGTTATTTGTATTATTGTTCTGTTAGTCTTTCTGGATTATCATATTGTTTTGAAATGAACAATATCTTATTGTTTTGAAAGTAAGCAGCAATTAGTAGTGATGGATGAAACAAAGTTTTTTAAAACTTTGAATAAATTGAACCATTTACAAAATTATTCACTGAATTGAAGTCTTTGAAACAACACATTGGCTGAAACTGTGGGTCAAAATGATGTGAATGCAGTGGAAAAACATGTAAAATGACATCATTCAAAAAACATCTTCAAATGTTTTCATGAAAGCATAATGTGTTAAATGTAATCTACAAATTATTAAAGATGTATTAATTAGGAAATTTATCAGGAAAGTAGATGAGGTAAAACACAGGGTTTGCTCTATGTATGAGTCGAAATTCTCTTTATCTGTGCTAATGCGACAGATAATTCTGATGAAATGTAAAAAAATGTATTTCTCAAATTTGTGGAAATACTTCCTTCAGCTGTAATCAATCACGTCACACAACAACCAATGTTTAGACTAATAAATTTGCATGTGTCAAATGCCCAGATTCTCCTCAAGTTTTTTCTAGATCATGTCTTAAAGTCCCCCTGTAGTCAATAATGTTATCCCTTAAAACTCATCTTTGATCACCAAAATGACATATTTAAATGGGTTTTCCTTGAATTTTTTTTCCATGCCCTTAAATGGCTGGAATGTAACTCTACACCCTTGCCTCATTTATTATATGGGGTTCTATGAATATGCAAATGAGCCCCGCCTCCACTCACTCGCTCCAGCTCAGAGATCCACTAGTTGACGAACACTTTGATCTGATTGGTTACAAGGTAGTTTGTGACGTCACAAACACCAGCAATTTCAAACCGTGTTTTTGAGACTGTCTTTGGTTCACTGCAGTTTTAAAGAGAAAATACTCAGCAATGGTGTTGACTTATGAATTGGCCCGTTTTGTCTTAAAGCTATAGTATACAATGTTAAAAATCGGTCGAGAAAGCCTGAGACGTTAGGGAAGTTAAAAAACTCATCCCGCCCCTCCACACACACACCCCCCTCCCCTCTGTGCTACCTGATCCCTCCCACCGGGAAACAAATTGAACAACGTCACTCAGTCAAGCTGTGATCACCGGTAGTAAACATCGGACACACATCATATGTAAAATTGCCTTTAGACACTTGAACTTAGTTGCTTCATCAACAATTCAATGTCACGTTTGAGTTCACGTCAACGCAAGATTAGCAACACATGAAATGTTCTAAACTCCCCACCACCATTAGTATAATACTACTAGTATTGCTAAGGTTTTCAGTAATTGTTATTGCAGCACACAGCGCATCTTGTTCAAATTTCGATCGGCTCGAACAGAAACCCGCTAGGCCTACTGAAATATATTCAAGGAGTTCAAGAAATATAATTACTTTGACCCGTGATAGGCGATGCTAAACGGCTAACATTCCAATGCCGACCGGCAGCATGAGCAAGTTGTCAAACTGATAAAAAGCTATTTATGTAACACTTCACACCATAAAAGTATAAATAAATGTTTACCTGCTCAACAAAAAGTCAGTCGTGTCAGCGTCGGTCTTCAGTCCCAGATCTTCCTGAAGCTTCCTCCAACGGTCAATGGTGGACCCTATATTCATCCTACTCAAAGTTCGGCGTTCTTCACATTTTTTTTTAATCTCTGCTCGATCCTCTAATGACTTTCTCTTTCGTCCTAACTTTACTGTAGGGGCTTCTCTGCGTCTCTGCGGCTGTACAGCCAATAGAGTGAATGGATTTTTTTCATTCTTTTTTCTATTCATATTGTTAGGATTTTACTATATAACCATAACCAGCATCTAAACGAGGATATTAATAATGAACAATCTTTGAAATCGTATACCATAGCTTTAAAGCACATATTAAAAACACCAACATTAAAGGCTTGATTTTCACCACAGGGGGACTTTAAGGTCGATAAAGTTTTCCCCTAGGTGAAAAACGAAAAAAAAAAAAAAAAACATTTCCGTTAGTATATCCGGGCCTTTATTTTCAGTACTTACTTTGTTGTATTCATTGTAGCATATATGATCCTTGATCAGAGATCCTTTTCAGTGCTGTACTCTCACAAGTGTTACAATCTTTCAAATAGGTTTGCCACTCTTTCAACATTAGCTTGACCTCAGGGGAGTGCTGTGTTAGGCTTACAAAATCCCTTGCTGCTTTTCCAACTGTGATATTGGGTCTTAGTCACACTAAACGGACCCAGCAGACCATCCCCTGATTAAAGTGACCTACGTAGAAGAACCCAAAGCCCTTTAAAGTGGACAGAACTATCGTGACTCTCAAACCGCCTCTGGTCAAGATGTGGGCAGGGCATCTCGGACTGGAACGATCACATTTGCCTTTTTACCGTGCTGAGTTTCAAGAATATTTCATATTTATTTAAAAGAGCAGAGAGCTTCTGAATAAGAGATGAAGTACAAGGAAAAGCCAGGAGATACGAAGGCGCTTTCCTCAGCAGAAGTCAGCTTGTGTAGAGACTGCTGTCTGACAACTTTGATTGTCCCCTGTGCCGACAGCTTCACACACATACGCTGGGATGAAAGGTGTCATACTGAAGCAGGGATTGCTTTATAATCCAGGGCACATTGACTATTCTGGTCAATAGAAAGGCAACACAAGTGGCAGCTTGGGCCGCTGTTCTCTGTGAGAATCTTGCTGGGCTTAATTTTCAAAGTGAATGCACAGGGCTTTCTTTCTCTTTTTTCCCTGCCTCTCATTCGGCAGCTTGTGTCAGAAGCACATGTGAGAAGAGATGCTGGGTGTCATCCTTTTTCACAGGCCTGTGAGTTAACAGACAGATTGACCTGATGGGAAGTGTACATACACGCACACACACGCACGCACACGCACACACACACACACACACACACACACACACACACACACGCACACACACACACACACACACACACACACACACACGCACACACACACACACAATTTCCTTTCATTCATGTCCTGACCTCTCTTTTGGTTTCTGTGTTCTCTCTGTAGAAGGGTCAATGACATGACATTCATTTTTTGTCCAAATTCATTATTTTCCTAAAAAGAATTTGAATAAATACATGTCATATATCAAATGGATCTACAATATCTCCTTTATAAGAAACCCTTTTCATTTTATTGAAATTCAATAGATTTTTCGAGTTTTGGTGTTTGAAAGACCAAAAATGTCAGGTGGTGCGACTGTCCGAACGTACAAGCAGAGAACAAAACTGAGATATAAATGTTAATTTTCTCAATAAAATTTTTAATCAAATATTTTGGCATGATTTTATGTTAAATTCCTTATAAATGAGGGGAAATAGTGTATCGGTCCTATTTCAAAACTATTTTATTAATTAAAAAACTATTGTCCGAAAAATTTACTTCTACTAATGTCAGGGAAGGCGACTGACATAAAAATGCACTTTTATGCAATGTTCCTTTAAGAAAACTACGTGACAGCATATGACATCACACAGAAGACTCCAGAGGACCTTTTTAATGCAGTAACAAGATTAGTCAACCTCCCATAAATATTAGATAATTTGACATTTTTGAGTAATGATGAGGTTGATTCAACTTATCATGTCAGGAGGTATGACCCCTGGAAAACTTTGAAAATGTGTTGTTATTATAAAAATGTGTATTTGATTTAAAAAATGTATGTATAACCTTGAGCACATGGTCAAACATTTGTATAGGCGTCCAAGTTAATGCCTGTTAGATTCGAATTGAGTTTGAAATGTCAGGTGGTGCGACCAATATATGTCAGGTGTCGTTATAGTTATAGTTAAACCAACTAAAAAAAGTCATGTTAATTCATGTTTTTGAATATATTAAATATATTTTAATAAATATATAAAGCTTTTAACTTGTTTAAAGGTGCAATCTACGTATATATGTAAATATATATGTATATATATTTTTTATTTTATTATGGTATGAGTGACAAAGATTTAAAGAGCACATTGTCCATCTTAAAGTCCTATTCTTCAAGAATATAGGACTGTATAATCAACATTGATACTAAAACAATTGCATCTTTAAATGAATCTATTTTAATTTGTTTTTGTAGATGCCTTTATCAAGCAAGGAGAAAACAGCACGACATAGAGCTCGTTTAAAAAGTGATCCATTTGCAAGGGCAGAGTACCTTGCCAAAAGAAAAGCAAGGAATTGTGTTCATTATGTATATCTAAATACATTACAACTTAAGTTAATATGGTATTCTGTTATTTTTTGTGGTAATTACAGTTATTACATGTTAATAATATATACTTTATAGCAGTGTCATACAGCATTACATAAAAACATAGTTATTAGTCATGAATTTGAATGATTAACAAACCATTACCCTTTCTATTAAATATTTAAACTAAAATTATTTATTTTACAAATGATATAATACAGGTGAAGCTCAAAAATATTTGAATATCGTGCAAATGTTAATTTATTTCAGTAATTCAAATTAAAATGTGAAACTAATATATTATCTAGACTCATTACATGCAAAGTGAGATATTTCAAGCCTTTATTTGTTATAATTTTGATAATTATGGTTTAAGAAAACACCAAATTTAAAATTAGAATATTGTGAAAAGGTTTTCATAGCTTGAAATATCTCACTTTGCATGTAATGAGTCTATATAATATATTAGTTTCACCTTTTAACTTGAATTACTGAAATAAATGAACTTTTGCACGATACTCTAATTTTTTGAGTTTCACCTGTATGTCCCATATATTTTAATTTAATTAAAATAGCAGGGGTCTGAAACCATGTATCTTTTATAGAGATAGGTATGTTGTACATTGTCATTAGTAAGCTTGTTTACATCTTAATCACCCACAACTCTGTCATTCTTTTTTTTGGTTAAGAGTTGTTTTTTTATCTTGACTTACTGTTACTACTGAATCTATTGAACAGTAGATTGAATTCTGCCCTTAATGTTTCTGGGCCCAATATTTGCACTAAGTCACTGTTTCATGATTTGACATTTTATAAAAGATGTTCTCGGTTTTGAAATGTGTTCCCTGAGATGTTTTAAATTTCTAGATTTATAGAAGGGATGATCAAATGTTTTTTTTTTTTTATCTTGACTTACTGTTACTACTGAATCTAATTGCATGAGCAGTAGATTGAATTCTGCCCTTAATGTTTCTGGGCCCAATATTTGCACTAATTCACTGTTCCATATAAAAGATGTTCTCATTTATTAAATGTGTTCCTTGACGTTTCAAAGTTATATTTTTAAAGAAGCGATGATCAAATGTTATCATAACATGCAGTATTGTTTTGCACTTTCTTGTTAATGAAATGTAATTATATGATTGAGATACAGTATAAATTGGTCAGAGGATTAAATGGTCAGTCAGGTCATGGTCAGGTGGTGCAACCAGAAAATTTACTTTTAATTGTATCAATTCACACTGCAATTGCAAAATGACGTAAGAAATATAACTGTAAACATTATAACGTATATAAATCATTTTTACAGTTAAAAATAAAACATAAAAACTCCTTATGGAAAAATGGGTGTTTGAACACACAGAAAAGCAGCCGTTTATATGATTTTGAGTAAAAGGGCAATAAATAAAGAAATAGAAAGGGAATTTACCATGTGATATGCATTTCAGACACTACAATGATTCGTATTTACAAGTCTCAGTAGTGCTAAGTACATTAAATGTATATTATTTTAAATTAATATATGGTCGCACCACCTGACATTTTCTGGGTGGTAAAATCAGAAATCTTGTTTAATAATGAATTAATGCTGCCTAAAACGCTGTAAATCAATATGAATCAACACCATACATTTTTTTGGACATAAAAATGAATTTTTTGCTTTTTTGCTTAAAATCTTGAAAATCTTATTTGTCATTGACCCAGAAACGTACTCATGTACTGAAAGGTTTTTTTTTTCTTCACAGTTTAAATGATTATAATAATGTTTTTCCCAAAGTTAATATTTTATGTATTTTGTAAATAGACATAAAACATTATTTTGCTAAATATATTTTAATTAGTTATTTAGGGAATCCTTTTGTTTGAGTGAATTTTTTACCACAACAGTGGTACATATACACACAGTGGTTTTAAAATAAATAATTAAATGCAATTTGATCAGAATATCTGACAATTTGCATGTCTCCATTCATCACTATTGCAATGGGTTATATAGAATAGAAAACAGCCCTACATTTTATTAGAGTTGTTGATTAATTAAAAAAATAACTAATCAATCATACAGGTATATGTAATTATTCACAGCAAACATTAAAATGTTTAACCAAAAATATATTTTCACATTAAATCTCCAAAATAATGTAGAAGCAGCATAAAGGCAGTTCTTTAAATATGTTTAATGGCATCTTTATACTAAAGTAATGTGGATGAAGGCCACTGACACCTCTACTATGTATTTATTTTTATTTTATTTTAAAATTTTAATTTTTGATGATAAATTGCGTAATTATAGCCCATTCAACTTTACAGGATAATTGAAAGCCAAAAAACATTATTCACAAACCCATTGTAATATATGTCACATTTAGCTTTGTCTTCCTTTGGATGAGACATTAAACCGAGGTCCTGATTCTCTGTGGTCATTAAAATCCTTGGATGTCCTTCAAAAAAAAAAAAAAAAAAAAAAGAGTAGGCCAACATCCTGGCCAAATTGCCCAATGCCCTCTGTCCATCATGGCCTCCTAATCATCATCCCCATATATATATATATATATATATATATATATATATATATATATATATATATATATATATATATATATATACTGATTGGCTTCATCACTCTGTCTCCTCTCCACCAGTAAGCGTTCTGGTAAAATATGCCTTCCATTGTTAAGCACTTTGATTGCTGAGAAAAGTGCAATATTAATGTAACGAATTATATACACAAATATATCAGCTCTCTCCATTTGAATGAGAGGTATTTTTTTCCCACTCTAAAGGTGAAGTATGGTTTTCTTATGTTAAAATACATTCTCTAAACCCAGTTTATTGTTCATTGACTACTATTATATGCCATTCATGGGTTTATCACCTCCAAAACTGTAAACGCTGAGCCTCCCAGGTACCACCAAAACACTGAGAGCGATCCGCTCAGGAGTGCGTTTCCCAAAAGCATCGTTAGCCAACTATGGTCGCAAGTTCTGTCGTTATCAGCATAGTTCAACGAGTTTCCCGAAACCATCATTCCAACAAACATTCGCAAACAGCATTGCAGAGTTGTGTGGTTGGAACGACAGCTCTCGACCGGTGGTTAGAAGCAGAGTTTCTTGTTTGCATGACATGTGGACTTAATAAATCCTTACCTTGAGCCGAATAAGCAACCTGACATTCAGTACAATCTATATATTTTATTTAGAATACGTACAAGTGTCATTTACGTGTAAAAGCAAACTGAGCTTACATGTCGGCGTGATGCCGTTTAATCTCCTCGATAGCCTCTTTAGTCCCATTTAGCAACCGCCTTTTTCAAGACACGTAACAGCTTCAAAAAATTGGGAGTGGGGTAATACTGATGTATTTTATGTTATAGAATAAAACGTGAAAATGTCTTGAGCTTGTGTTTACCACAGACCTTATTTCAGCCATTTAACCAAAATCCCATTAAAAAAAAACATTGACTTTGGGACGATGGAAACGGAAGTGCTAAAATGCAACTCGCTTCTGCGTTTTGGCCTACAAAGTGTTGTCACACGTGCACCGCTCTATTAGCGAGATGCTTGCGTTCACTCAAGACTGAGTGTTTGTTCGCTCTTAAGACCAGATGTTGGTTGAATGTCGGTTCAGTGTTTTTTTTTTTTTCATGTACTTATTTCATGTTTTGTGGTGATATTAGTAAGGTGTGCTGTTAGCAATTTTGCAATTTCAAACCTAAAATATTTTTTGTTTGCACAAAACATGAAAGGCTAGTCATTTTTTCATTTATAATGTGTGATTTGTTACAAGGCACACAAACAGGAGTGATTCTACTAGAATTTACTTGGTTATCTATTCAAATTATAAGTATATTCATTGAAAACTTACTGTGACAGGGTTGAAATGATGTTGTGCTTCAGGGTTAAGCTTATAGAGTTAATTGGAGTTGGGGAAAACAGTTTAGAAAACGACCATTGAAAACCCTGTGTTCGTTTAACACTGAATAATATTGGGGAGTTGGGAATTTACAATGAAATATTAGGTGGACGTGTCTTGAACTAGTATGTGGGTGTCAAGAAATCAAGAAGTCATTATGTGATTAATTTACATGCATACACAGACACTGCTTCTCTTCACTGTGTGTGTGTGTGTGTGTGTGTGTGTGTGTGTGTGTGTGTGTGTGTGTGTGTGTGAGTGTGTGTGTGTGTGTGTGTGTGTGTCAGTGTGCGTAGGTGCGTTATAAGCTGACTTCAGGGTAGATCCCCTTCATCAGACCATGATGTGTGTGTGAAAAGCGTGAAAATGCACTTATGCATTGCATGCTTGTTCCACTTGCACTAATTCATTTTGACAAATGTCCTTTAATAATCTGCACCAAGAGATGAGAGAGAGGGAGGAGGAGAGCGTCTCAGACAGACAGACAGGACTAGGAAGAGAAAGAGAGTGGTTAGGAAAAATGACAGGCTGAGCGAAACAGAAGTTCTGTCATTTGTGTTTAGCATGATGTCATGTGACCTGACAGACACTTTATCACGGCAATTAGACCAGCAGTACCTGAGACTCAAATACATAATGCTGACGACTGACTATAGTCACTTTCACATATACAGACTTTCTCTGAAAATAAGCATAGTTTTACCATTTAGAGATCATGCGTGATCAGGACCCATTAAGAATTCTGACAATTTTCCGGGTTGAGAAATTATTCTACCTCAAAAAAGCATGTTATTGATCTTATTGTGAAAAATTCATTCACATGTATGGTTCTTTTTTTAAAAAGTTGTTCAGCAAGCTCGCATTCAGTATTCCGTCCATCCAGTCAAAATCTGATGGACAGAACCAAGTCCATCAGATTAAGACTAATTTTTTTTCTTTTTTGATAATTGCTTTACTTGGATGTAAGTCACAACTCTCAAGAAAAGATCTGTCGCTACTTGCGTTACGCTGTGACTTCTAAAGGTTATTTTGATGATTGGCATCACAGAGTTTACCAGTATTTTGGTGCTAATGACATCCTGAAGGGATACACCACCCAATTTTTTAAGATTCATTTACTCATACACATGCCATTCCAGATGTACGACTTTCTTCAGATGAACACGTATACGTTTACGTTGAGCAAGAACTGCTTTTGATACTTAGCTAGAAGCAATAGTTAATAGTTTAAAACGTTTAAAATACTAGTATTTTTCCTACATCAACTGGTGTCGTATGGATTACCATTGCGTTCATTTTGTGTGGTTTTTATAGCGTCCACTTTTGGGTTAATGTGCACTGGGATTATATGGACTCACAAATATGGATTATTTTTCTGAAAATCATTTGCTGGGAAAATGTAAAGTGTCTCTTTAACCATAAAAAAGACAGTAAGCCGTAGCTTGTGTGAACAGCTGGTGTACATTTAGCAGAAAAGGTGATCCAACTATTTAGCAGTTAATGTGTTTAATTTAGTTCTCATTCAACAGCGTCAGTACAGTCAGATCAATGATATTGTTGAATATTAGCTGGAGTTTGTTTATTAAGCGTGCAGGGCAACCACCAAGTAGATAATTACAATAATCTAGCCTTGAGGTCATGAACACTTGAACTAGCTTTTCTGCATTTGTCATTGAGAGCATATGTCATAATTTACATATATTTTAAAGATGGAAAAATGTGGCTGTACAGATGCTAGAAATGTGACATTCAAATGAAAGATTGGTATCAAGGAGCACACCCAGGTTCCTAATCCTAACTGACGATGAAGACTTGACAGAGCAGCCATCAAGTGTTAGGGGCAGTTCACACAGAACGTGTTTTTCCATTCCAATGCACTACTTTTCCTTTTTTTTTCTTTCTATGTAAACACGTGCTAGACGGACGTGTGTGACCGTTGCGCTTGTGTTTCGCCTCTTTTGTAGCATCTCAACTTTTAAAAATGCATCTCTAGACCAAAACAGCAAAACTGCGTTCTGTGTGAACCAGACAGTATTCTAGGTTATTACGTGCGGAGGTTTTTGGTCCAATAATTAGAATCTCTGTTTTTTTTAGAGTTAAGTGGTAGTATTACTAGTCTTGTAATCCTAGTAAAATTGGATTACTAGTCATCCAATTCTTTATATCAACTATGCATTCTAAATAAGTTAATTCAACATCTTTATGCTATCACAAGCTGCTTTTGATATAAGGGTCATTATTTTAAGCAAATATGTAATGAATAAAACAATACCAAATCAGTATTCATAAAAGATACTTTTATTTCAAATGAATAGGGAAAAAAATATTGCTGGAGTAAAGATGTGCAGCATGAAACATTAGTTTATTCATGTGCAGACAGAGTTTTTGATATTGATTTGAGCCGGTTTTTACACGGGATGAGACCGAGCACCGGATCCAGCACCAGCACCCAGTCAGTGGAAAAGAGTTACGCAGGGAGCCAGTTCCCAGTGCTGTGTCAGTGTTTTGACTACAGCAGAGACAACATTAACCAGCAGCCTACACTTGTAATCCCATTGGAAGGAGCGTGGGATTCCTGAGCTATGGTTAGATCTGCAACAACTCAATTAATCCCTGACAAATAGAGCAATTAAATATGATCTGCTCTGAACGCAGGGAGCCATGCGTGCTCATTCACACTAGACGGTCATTATGAAACAAGTGTGGCGATGGGAAGAAAAAACATAATTGTTTTCTTGACTTATTGTTTGTTTGTTTCAGCCTGTGACCCTTTCTAATCTGTCATCTGCTGTATTACTGGGGCACAGACTACAAGAACAACAGATGTTTCATTTCCCTAGATTCCTTCAGACTTCACACACACACACACACACACACTAAAGCGCTGCAGCTACAGTTGCAATCCGCTCGCTGTTTCTGCGGTGGGTATTTTTCTAAAGGTGTGTGGCACATCTGTGCTGCCATTGTTTATTCATGCGCCGGAGCCTTTGAAACGTGCTAAAATGCTTCCCACTCATTATAAAACTCCTGCCACCCATGGATTAGCACTTTGATGTCACCAATCCGGCTTCAAAGGCTCCTTCAGTACCATTAATCAGAGTTTAGTCTCTGAAGACCCAGCCAGGGAAAACATTTGGACATCTTGTGCAGAAACTTTTGAAAAGCTCAGACGGTGCTGCATATGCAACAGTGGGGTTTCATATCCCAAAGACGTGTGTGTGTGTTTAAGAGGAAGTGGAAAGAGAGTGTATTAACGATAGGGAGAAAGAGAGATGATAGACAGTGATGCCTCACTCTGATCCTGAACACTTTCAGCACTTGGATATTAGACTGTGCGTAGGTCACAAGGTTAACACAGCTCCTTTGAGGCTGTCTGTTAAAGGTGCACTTAAAGGAGTATTTTTTTTATCTATTTCTGTCATGACAACTCCCTGAAAGATTGTCACGGTAATGGATAATGTTAATGTATTTGGTCTTGGCGGATCAGATTTGCTATGCTGCTGCAGAGCAAGTATAGAGACTTAATAGGTAATGTTAATGCATCTGTTGAATATTGCTGTATAAGACATGCTGCTGCTTCACTTATAACATACATGAAATAACCCCTGTAGTAGATCTATACAGGTAGAGTTGGGGAAGGTGGAGGGTTTCTGAAAGCGCCCGTTGGTGTTTTAAGCCCTCAACGGAGCCTTCAAGGCAGCGCTGCATGTAAGGCGCTCCCCGCCCCCTACAGTTTCAGCCAATCGCATCAAATCTACCATTGCCAATCTTTTTACAGTTAGCTAGATAGCTGAGCGTGTCCGGCCGGCAGCAAAGAAAATCCCTAGCAGCTAGTGTTGGCTATATGTCAAAGCATAGTCATTTTTTTTATAATAAAACATTTCATAATGAATTCAGACCTTAGAATATTGCTCTATGCAACTTACCGTACCAAGTTGAGTGGAGTCAAGATCGATCGCTCGTTGATTCTCAAAGCCTTCCATGCAGCGCTGCCTTTAAGGCTCCGTTGGGGACTTAAAACACCAACAAGCTCTAAAAGCGCGCTGCAGGCTGCTAAAATCAAACAATGCCAAGTATTTGAATGTTAAGCAGCAAGCTTATTGGCTGCTGGTGTAACAGCTACCAATCAGCTGTGCTATGTAGTTAACAATGTGATCACTAAGGGATTGAGTTAAGGAACTATCAGCCTGTGCCATCTAGAGTTTCATGACAGAACTTTGTATTTATTTATTTTTAAACACTCATGTAGTTAAATTACAGGGTAAATTAATGTTATTGTAGGTCTATAATGTGGTCGAACTTTGCAGGTCCAGAAAGGCAAAGACTCTTGTGTTGTTTTTTGAAGGCTGCAGCTTTATTAGATCGACCCATTATAACAATGAAAGTTTATGACTGTGTTTAAGTCATTTGTCAATTTTATTAACATTATTTTATATTGTCAAGATGTTTTTATTACAAGAAGCTGCTATCCTTGTGAAAAAGTATACTTTTCACATTCTTTTAAAAGAGTAATTATTATGAAAATACTATACTTTAAAAGTACATGCTTTTATATATATATATATAGTATATGTTTTCGAACACTCAATGGTATGTTATTTACAATTAAATGAAAATGTATTATAATTTAAATTTACATTGAAAGCAATTAGCTAAACTTTAGCACCCATTTAAGTAGGACTTAAGTAGATCTTTATTTGGTTTCACTTTATTTTGATGGTCCCTTTAACACATTCTGTTGTCTATAAGTAACATTGCACCTTCATGTCTACTAACTCTCATTAGAGTATTAGTAGAGTATTAGTAGACTGGTAGGGTTAGGGTTATAATAAGTTGACATGTAGTTGCAAAGTTACTTATAGTCAGTAGAGTGTCTGTTGGAGGAGCATCACAATAAAGAGTTTGCAGATATGAAGCAGATAGTCCACTAATACTCTAATGAGAGTTAGTTGACATGTAGTTGCAAAGTTACTTATAGTTAACAAAATGTTCAAAAGAATATGACAGGGTGTCCGCGGGTCCTTAAAAAGGCTTAAAAAGTCTTAAATTAGATTTTTAAAATTTAAGGCCATAAAAAATCTTAAACAGTCTTATTTTTACTTATGAAAGGTCTTAAATTTTCGATGGCAATTTGACTTAGTTTTAATTTGGAAAACATTTAGATATGTCTATCTAATTAGCGTACTTTTTTATTTATTATTCGTTCTTTGTGGATTTGCTCGTTCACGTGACATTTCGCGTAACATTCGCGGCAGGATTACGTCTGTCTCATCATGCACGCGAAACAGCAGGAGAGGAGGAGAAAGCTGGTTAATTTCAGTTCAATTAACTTCATTCTTTATGTGCGTAGTGGTGTTCGATGTGTATTGTCTATTATGATATTGTAATAATTTTTTTACTTTAACGTTAACTATGTACGAGGGCGCACTGCGAGCTGACATCGCATTTGTCGAGAGGTCTCTCATGCTTGCTTTCACTGCGTGATGTGTCAGTGCAGTTATAGGTATGTTCCCTAATAGACGTTTAAAGTTTTTGTATTTTATATATCATATGTTGTTATCATACAATATTACATCAGCAAGAGGGCTGTTTTCCCATGCACAATAGCAAATATGATATTTATTTTATATAACAGTTAAATTAACATTGTGAGTTACATTTTATAAACAATATTGTCAATATTGTTTGTTTTCCCATTATTTGTATAAATATATTTGTACAAATATTGCCCTTTAATAAAAAAAAAAACAATTTCTTTCACTGCTGTGAACTGACCACTGCATAGAATATGAAAAATATGAATATCTTCGTGAGTCAGCTGTCAACAACAGGCCTAAACCAGCCATGGTACCAGTACACAAACACAATCAGTAAAATATCATCTAATTATCATCAACAAAACTTTGAAAATATTGAGACATATTTTTGTCAATATTGCGCACCCCTAATGTAAGGTATTAATTTTGATTTCTTCAGGTCTTAAAAAGGTCTTAAAAAGCCTTAAATTTGACTTTAAAAAGTGTGCAGATACCCTGTATGAAGTGTCCCCAACTAAGCAAGCCAAAGGCAACAGTGGGAAGGAACCAAAACTCCATCAGGTTAAAGAATGGAGAAAAAAAAAAAAAAACCTTGGGAGAAACCAGGCTCAGTCGATGGGCCAATTCTCCTCTGGCCAATGAACGAACAGTGCATGAAACTAAACTAAAATTAAACTTGTATGTTATGTATTTTAAACACATTTTGAATGAAGCACATTTAAAATATGTTAGTCTTGCGTAGCCAGACCTTCAGACTAATGGCAGAAGTCATGTTTAGGGGCATGAAAATGTAACGTCAATGTCTCTACAATAACTCTTGGACGTATTTTAAAGACTCCATGCCGCTAACTTGACATACTTCACATACTTTTGAAAATCCAGCGTTTACTTGATCCTGAAAAGCTCTTATTGTCACAGTTGTAAACACGACGGCTTTCTTCTTCCATGAGGGGTTTTTGGCATCACGGCATCTTTGTTTCCAGGCAAACCGTTAAAGAATGTCTGTTTAGTTTCATCATGATTTGGTTTTGTTTTCCCTGCTCCCATTTTGCCTGTGATCATTGGTCATTAGTTTCTGATTAATCCCGCACCTGTTTCTGTTCTGGCTAATTAACTCTCCCTGTATTTAGTTTCCCTAGTCCTTTTTCTGGTATTGTTTCTGGTTTTAATGTGGCTGTGTTCTCCTGAGTTTCTCCCTGGATTTATTATTTAAGACTGTTTATTTCTCTGAATCTCCTGTGTCGTGTGTTTACTACTGCCACAAACGTGAAAATCTGCAAGTACCTGTTTAAATGTACTTCAGTACACTAAAATTAAATACAATTAAGTGCTCTTCTTTTTCAAAAGGGCACACTGTAGGGCACACTGTCGGGACCACAGCCATAAAAGTTAAGGCCCCAATTTACTTCAAGCAAAATCGAAGAACAAACTGGTGTGACGTTGTTTCAAACAAAATAAAGTTTGTTTTGTGTTTGTTTCAGGAATTAAAATGTAATGTTTAATTCTGTAAAGTTTGCTTGCTTTTAAACAATCTATTGTATAAAGTGGACATGACTTTACTGGAGTGCCGAATTGCAGAGCTTGTGCAAACAAATCCACATTTATGATCAGTGGCTTTCTTAACTAGTGTTTTCTCATTGCTGTTATTTTAGTTGTTTGTTTATTTTGTTAGAGAGAAAGGCATAAGAAAGAACTTATGAGTATACCGTGAGTATACGTGCATTGGCTTGTTTTAACAGTACTTGAAGATGACAGGCTCCCTAAGCGTGATCCCAATCAGTCGACACGTCGACTACGTCTCTGTTCCCTCCTTCAGGGAACGAGGGTTACATACGTAACCGAGACGTTTATTTTGTTATTGAGAGAAAGGCATAAGAAAGAACTTGGCCGTGAGTATATCGGGGCCTTTACTGTTATTGAAACATTTGGAATTTTGGTATTACCAGTCATCAGGGAACAAAAATATGATTATGAAAGCAATAACAGTTTGATAACTGGCTATCTGTGTTATTTTCACAGACACTGTGGTTGACTGTCCATAAGAGTAGAGCAATCTTGATCAAGATCGCAGTCTTTGTAATTCTAGTCTGTCTTTGGGTTGATCTCCTCCAGGGTTCAAACATGCATTCTTTGGGTTGCAAGCCCAGAGCACTACACTACCATATTGTTTTATTCATTCATGCTTCAGAGAGGGAAGACTGACGTGTCACTGATCTATGTTTCCTCTTTGCTGAGCAGGAAACCTGGCCACATCCAGACCAAGAGTGACAGCAGCGTCCAGATCTCTGCCTCCACAACTGAGCAGCGGGAGGAACAAGGTCTGAGCTATTACATTGTCTTCTGCACATTCAGACGTTCATCATAAAAGTATTCAGTTTTTTTTATAAGTTTATAAATTCGGATAAAAAGGATTTACTCAACACATATTTTAGTTCCTTTTCTGATTTTTGGACAGTTTAATCTTTTCAATAAAGTAAAATACATTTGCATCAACTACAAAATCTGAATGAATATATTACAACTGATGAGACTTGTGATGTCATTATTTTGCCTGTGCTTTTGCTCCTGAACCTCTGAACTCTTGTATGTTTTCATTGAAAAAGACCCCTGTTCTTCTCTGTTCTGTACTTTTTATCTATTATCTTTCTGAACTATCCTTTCTCCTCTCAGTCTCCTAAATACCTGCTAAAGGTAAGAATTTCTTCGTATCCATCTTCATATTTTCTGATGTAATTTCCACTACTTTATTTTCATTTTGTTTTGGTTTTATTAGAGCCAATGGACAAAAATCTATCTAAAACTATAATTAGTTTTATTTTAAATAATCCTGAGACTATGAATCAATGTTTTGAGAAGCAGCTCTATAGGGGTCACATCCGATCCTTTTTAAGTCCACTTATAATATTAATGAAGGTTTTAACAATCATAATCTTTATCTCTCTCTTTTTTTTTTAATTTTGAAGCTTTTAGTTCATGTCTTTAGCTTAGAAAACATTTAAGGCTAATGTATACCTAAAAGATTACAAAATTCACTTTTAGATATATGCATTTTAAATTTACACTTTTATTATTATTTTTTTTTTAGAAAAGTGGAACAACAATATAAATAACTCTTTTCTTGCCGTATAGATTTTGGTCCAATCCAGTGCTCTATGAAATGAGATTGTTCCTTCCCCAGATAGACCACCTATCACCTGCAATAGACTAGCAATAGAAACACATGCTGCATTCATGCCATGTCATAATTACCATAGTCTTCTTGAGATGACAACACATGGACGTTCATCTGGAGCTGTTCACATCCTCGGACTGGGAATTATGCGTTTCTATGACAAGAATAAACAGAGATGGTCTTATTATTGGGAGATACGAGGGTCCATGGCTCTACCATGTTAGGCCTGTCTCGATTAATTGATTAATTATCTGAGTGTGGATATTTGATCTAATCATAATTATTTTAGACCATAATAATTGTGCTGTTTAAATTTCAATCACATTTTATTCAAGTAAGGGAAATTTAGGCTGAAAGAAATGCCGTCAAATACGCAATATTATGCCTCCTTTTCCAGTTTGGTTATTATATTACATTACATTACATTACATTACATTACATTATATTCTTTTAACTGCATTAAAAATGTATCAAATGCACCAATTTTATTATGATTTATATTATTTATAAATGATTTGAAGTAAAACAAATAATAATGTATTGGGCTTGCACTGAAATTCAGATAAACAAAACAGTATTAAACAGAATTAACTTGTTAATCACAATTAATTGTATTACAATTAATCATCAGCACAAAATTAATGATTGTGACAGGCCTAGGTGAAGTTTGCGTTTCTTTAGATCTAGTGCAGACTGAGGACTTCATAAAGCTGGATTTGGGCAGTCTGCTTCATGCTGCAATATGTCCAAACTTCAGTTCTGGGTTACTGTTCCCATGAAGGAACACCCTGGATAATTATTTCTCCCTTTTCCTCCGTTCTGCGGGTAAGATTAAAACAGTCCCGCAGACTACCTGCTGTATCAGAGACATATAATTAGACACCAGTGCACAGAACCCAATTAATTGGTTCCTGTTAATATTGCAGATACCTTTAAACTGCTTCAGTCACAGATGAGATGCTCTTGTAAAAAGCCCTGCATGTAAGCAGAAGTGGGACAGATGTCTTATTAAAACACTGGGTTAGTTCGATTGTCTCTCAGTCAGGGTTCATGTCCAACCCTTCAGTTTCTCAGACGTTTTTCATAAAGATCACACACACCCGCCTCTACGCACTCAGATGAAATAGAATATTAAGACACACTTTGCTGGTATAGACCTGCTCTAAATTATGCATCACCTTGATAAATTCATGAGGTCTGTTGTAGAGATGGCTGTAATACACATCATATCTTGTCCTTGTTAGGAACAGTTGAAAGTGTGAAGTTCATTAACAATGAACATCTTTGCAGTATCTAACCAATCGTGCTCAGGGATGGTTGCTTGGATCAAAATGTTGGATTATCTTCTGTGTTTTTGTTTATAAGTAACATTGGCTGCTTTTAGAGCCACCTCTCCATCTCATATTCCTATGCCTGACCAGACTTTAAGGAAACCTAATTTTAATTTTAAAGTGTAAATGATTATTCATCCTAGTGCTAAAGTGGATGTTGTTTTATGTGACCAGATCTGTGTACTTGTATACTGGTGATGTGTACAGTCAGACTAAGCTACAGTAAGTGTGTTTATGTGTGTTTAGGTGGACACAATGGAAATGATGCGTCACCCTGAGGAAACCACTAATATGAGGAGACAGACAGTGGCGTCTTATTTCAGGGTGAATCCTCTGCACATCACATTATCAGTTTTGTATTTTATCATTCTGTTTTAAAGGGATAGTTCACCCAAAAGTTAAAGTTATGTCATCAATTACTCACCCTCATGTCATTCCAAACCCGTAAGACTTTCGTTCATGTTTGAGACACAAATGAAGATCTTTTTGAGGAAGTTTGAGAGATTTCTGTCCCTTGATTGACAGCTACGCAACTACAACTGTAGACGCTTTTCCACTTCGTAGCACAACTCGACTCGCTTTACTTTGGCTCGTTTTGCTTTTCCACCGCAGTTTAGTACCGCTTCAAAGTGGGTGGGATAATAGACTGAACATTATAGTTACGCCGCCTCTACTGCTGCTCCTCGGCTACCAATGAGAGGAACGTCTGCACCTCGTCTACTGACCACGATACTGTCACGTTCAGTTTAGTTCATGGACTTTCAGTGTGTTTTTATCTGTCACATGTTTCTTTGCTCACACTGTAAAAAACCGGCAGCTGTGGTTGCCAGAACTTTACCGTCAAAAATACGGTAGCAACGTTATTGGTTTTACAGACTTAACTTAAAATTTACAGTAATTAACCGTATTTTATTATCTGATATAGTGTTAATTTATGAACCTATTGAAGTATTCATTTCTGTTTTGTAACATTGTAATACACTGACAACCAACAATCATCACAGCAGTGATGAGAATCACATGATAAATCAAAGCACATCACAAGCAGCTCTTCCACAAGAAAGGTAATACTAATTTATAGAAGCTGCACAGTATCATTCGCACAAACATTAAACACCATCATGGTAACACACATGAAATTTTAAAAATGCAATAAACATTAATTTAACAACATTAAATGTAACATAAAACCCTAATGTACATAACTGATTAGAAAAACACTAAGAAAACAATGAAGAAACAGTTATTTCAACAAAAATACTTCAAATGTGAAGTGTCACGCAGGGAATTGTGGGAATGTCAATTTACGTTTTTCTCTGTAAATTATACAATGAGTTTTCTTTTTCACTTTCAAAAACTGTAAATTTAATGGTATTTTACAGTAAAATTACATTACCATTAGATCTATCACAGTTATTTACCGTATATAGTAAGGAAACTTTCTGTTAACCAATTAACGGTTTTGCACTGTAGCAAATAGCACTGTAGTCTTTTACTGTTAAAATCACGATAATTTTTTAGAGTGCAGTTTCCCGCCACTCTTTGTTTCCTTGGTTACCATCATTATTAGTTCATGTGCGTCAGCTATGTTTAGTAATGATCCTCGTTGTGTTCACTACTTAAGTTGTTCCTTCTCCTGCACTCCTTGTCCGGTCACCGTAATACCTACGTCGTGTTAATGTGAGTTTCCCTGTCTGTTACCTGATTCTTGAGTGTTGCTATTAAAGTGTTTGGATTTCATCTTCTGAGTCTTCAGCCTGTTACTGTCCGTTACAGAAACAGCCATTTCTTTTTTCAAGTTGCGTGTGACGTGTCATTTAAAAAAGTTACATCAAAGTTGCGAACAAATGATTCTGCGGTGGCTGTTGTTGGCTATTTAAATCTAGCGGGTTTGGTGTCTCATGTCACAAATTTCAATGACGCTGGTAGTGACGATTCTCTCTTACCAATCAGTGATCTGCAGTGTTTACACGTCACATTTTAGGTTCGCTTTGAACCTAGGTACTGTACTAGGTACTGTACACAGTGAGCCGTACCCCAAAAGTGAGCCGTACCATGGAAAAGCACCATTTGACTCTTTAAAAAGTTCAAAAAGACATCTTAAAACAAATTCATATGAATTGAGCACTTTAGTCCAAATTTTCTGAAGAGACACGGTCGCTTTATATTATAAACAGGTTTAACTTAGGCTTTTATTCACGTATAAACATTCATCAACTCACACATCAGTTGTGGTAAACGGAAGCTCAAGCATGTTCACTTGATGTGCGAGAACCAATGAGGTTTATTCTCATGTGTTACGCAGCACGTTTGAGCTTCCTCAAGAACCAATGAGGTTCATTCTTGTTATGAGGCTGTTCAGAAATGACAGTGGAGGATCCAAATGCAGTGACTATTTTATTAAAACAAAACAACAAAAGTAAATCCAGGCAACAAACAGAAGATTCCAAACACAGGGTTTCCGCGGGGTCTTAAAAAGTCTTAAAAAGTCTAAAATTGTGGACTTTAAATTTAAGGCCTTAAAAAGTCTTAAAAACGGCCAGATTTTCATCCTAGGTCTTAAATTTAATTTAGTCAGGTCTAAAAAAGTGTTTACCCTCGTTCATTTCCAGAAACGCTGGCCGCATAAAGTTATTACAAAGTAGCAAAAAAGTATCGAGTTGTAGCCTACAAAGCGGAGCTCTAGAGCAGGGGTCTCCAACACGTCGCTCGTGTGCTCCAGTAGCTCGTGGCTTGATATGAGCTAGCTCGCCAGAGGCCGTTCACATATCGCGTCTTTTCCGCGCTCAAGTTTGTTCAAGTGTAGGCGCGCGGCAAGCACGCTCATAATTGAAGCGACGCGTTCATTTATTTTATCAGGCGCAACGAGATGGAAAAAAAACTTTTAAAACTCTAAACTTTTCAGAATGCCGCAAATGCACGCACCGCAGGTCATGTGACAGCAACCAACCAATCACCCCTTTCCATAACAACATTGAAAGCTCCGTCAACATGAAGGATGGGGGGTTCACCCAAACACTACTAATAAATATAAGCTAATGTGTAAATGTCAGTAATTTATCTTTTTGACTCATTCTTTTTATAAAAAAATATTTAAAGGCTGAAATATGAGGTTTATCTTTGTGTAAAACCTTTTTTGTCAAAACTTTATTTGAACTTGTTCATGTTAGTAGATGACATGTTGCAAGACACTCTTTTCAAATCTAGCCATGATTTTTAATGGTATTTTAATGTTTATGTAAACAAAAAGTGCATATTGATGCTAATCAATTTATTTGCTGTTTTTCGACATAAAACTAGTTGAATTGACTTCATTCTGTAGTATTAGTACTTTTTGAACAGGATTCTGTGATAACCTTGATAATTTTGGTCACTTTAATCATCTCATCATTTCCTCTCTAGTTATGATCAACTATGATCAACTAAAATCAACAATAATTGTGTTTTTACAGTATAATATGCAAAAAGTAAAATTTTATATTAAAAAATATCTACCTCTCCTTCTCTCTCACACACACACACACACACACATATAGATAGATAGATAGATAGATAGATAGATAGATAGATAGATAGATAGATAGATAGATAGATAGATAGATAGATAGATAGATAGATAGATACTCTAATGATCCTGAGGTAACTATCTATCTAACTTGGATAATGCGTCGTGTAGGTCTTAAATTTCAATCTTAATGGTCTTAAAATGTCTTAAAAAGGTCTTAAATTTGACTTACTGAAACCTGCAGAAACCCTGCAAACAAGAGATAACCAGGACAGAGCACACATAACATCCACGTAGGACAACACCACACCAAGAACATGAGAAACACTGAGGTATGTATAGGCAAACAAGACACACCTGGGGACAATCAGGAACTAATCAACAAGAAAAACTACAAAAGACTACAAAACATGGCGCAATTTATTATTATTATTATTATTATTTTTCCTTTGATATTATCTCCTCACACTCCATCCCAGTAGATGGCGGAATATGCGCCATAAGTTGGTTTGCCAACCCCCATAAAACATCAAAAGAAGAAGAAAAAGAAGAACATGGCGCAAAACAGGAAATAATTTAAGTCCACACAAGACAAGGGTAAAACAAGAAAGGAATCATGACAATTCTTGTGTTACGTGTGCTGCGTGTTTGAGCTTCAGCAAGAACCAATGAGGTTTGTTCTCACGCATCAAGTAGGTTCGCTTGAGCTTCTGTTCGTTGATCAATGTTAATGTGTGAATAAGCCTAAATTCAATCTGTTTATTATATAAAGCGATCGAGTCTCGAAATTTGGACTAAACTGCTCAATTCAAATGGATTAGTTTTACGATCTCTTTTATGAACTTTTTGAAGCATCAAAGTGGTAGTTGCGTAGCTGTCAATGGAGGGACAGAAATCAAAAAGATAAAAAAGATCTTCCTTTGTGTACCGAAGATAAACAAAAATCTTACAGGTTTGGAACAACATGAGGGTGAGTAATTAATGACATAATTAAAATTTTTGGGTGGCAATACCAGAAATCTTTGTCCTTGTAGGGACATTTTTGGTCCCCATGAGGACAACAGCTTCTAAATCATACTAAATTATGTTTTTTGAAAGTTTTACAGTCAGGGTTACGGGATAGAATATACCATTTGTACTATATAAAAATCATTATGTCTACACAAAAACCCAACGTGTGTGTGTGTGTGTGTACACACGCATCTTCTTTTTCAGTACTCTCTCATGGACCTGCTGTCTAAGATGGTGGTCGGCACACCTCATTTCGTCCGCTGTATCAAACCCAATGATGACCGCCAGGCTCTGCGATTCAATAAAGAGCGTGTAATGGTTCAACTGCGTTACACCGGCATCCTAGAGACTGTCAACATCCGCCGGCAGGGTTATTCTCACCGGATACTCATCGAGGAGTTTGTTAACAGGTAGAAAACATCCACAGAGTAACATAACGCTCACAGAATGAGTGTTGTGCTTGTCCCACAGGGCCTGAGAAACAAAGAAGATCACACAAAACAAGCTGCTAATGAGAGCGGGAGGAGAGAGATTAGGAATGACACAACATGACTGACAATTCACAGGGAGAATACTGTTGAGTTAAATTTTTGATGCACTTCATTAGCATATGTTACAGGATCTACTTAAAATGGGATTTTTTTTTTTCATTTTGTGTTTCATTTAATTTGTGATGTTGCTCATATTTAGGGTTAGGAATCTGAATAAACACCTAAAGGATAAGTTTCAAAACTTTAAATTCCCCCTGTGGTAAAAATCAAGCTTTTAATATTGTTTATATGTCTATGTGGCGTTTTTAATATGTTTAATATGTTTGTAATAAGACAAACCATGTACAAATTCATAAGTCAACACCATTGCTGAGTATTTTCTCCTTAAAATTGCAGTGAACCGAAGACAGTCTCAAAAACACGGTTAGAAATCGCTGGTGTTTCTGACGTCACAAACTACCTTGTAATCAATCATGTCATCGTGCCGGCGGGCTTTAGCATATCATTAACAGCAAACTAGCATGGGAGTCCTGAGAGATGCAAGGTTATCCTGGTATATTTTTCTATGTGCCTTTCTCCACTAACGTTCTGAGTTGTTCAAAGCATTTCAGATGATTGTTAGAAGGCAAACTGAGATGGTGAACGGGAACATAGCTTGTGTAACGTTAGCAACACATTATTAGCTGTTTGATAACATAGTCAAGCAAAAGGCTAATTATATTAATTATCGTTATGTGTCCGACATTGTGAAGAACAATACCATTGTGCAGCGTTTACCTCAGTAAGTTGAGAAAGCGAGTGGATCTCTGAGCAGGTGTGAGTGAGTGGAGGCGGAGCTAATCAGCATATTCATATAACCGCAGATACAAAATGAGACAAGGTTCTAAGGTTACATACAAACTATTTTAAGGCATGAAGAAATATTTTTCACTGAAAAAAAAACGTTTAAATATGTCATTTTGGACTTTAAGACTTTCATTCATCTTCAGAACACAAATTAAGACATTTTTTGTATTCTTTTATTTGGCATGCTTTACCATATTGATCTCTATGTAAATGTGCTGATCAATGATTAAATGTGAATAAAAGCCTTAAATTAAATCTGTTCATCATATAAAGCAATAGTGTCTACTCAGAAGTCTTGGAATAAACCACTCGCTTCATATGGATTATCATATCATCTTTATTAACTTTTTGAAGCTTGAAAATTTTGATTGGACTTCCAAAGGATGGGCAAAAATGATGAGAGAATATTAAAAATGTCTTCATTCTTGTTCCAAAAATGAACGAAAGTCTTACGGGTTTGTAACGACATGAGGGTGAGTAAATGATGACAGAATTTATTTTTTGGATGAACTGGATACATTTTTGGATAAACTGTCCCCTTAGCCCTGAATTGTAAACTTTGGCATGTAACTTACTGTATTTGTGCTGTTAAGTGACAGGACTTATGATTTTCACCTGGAGGACTATAAAATCAATTAGACTTATATTGAAGGAGAGACTGTAGAGTTCATAATATTATAGACTTGGGTCAAAAAGAAACCATGCAGAATCTTTCCTGCTCCATTTTACAAAGGTTATGTTAATAACGGTGGTCATAATGATTGTTATCCTGCAAAGAAAAAGAAAAAAACATTCTGACTCCAAGTCCAGGCTTCATCAGTTATGCAGTCAAAATGACATTATTCCGTGAGTTCCTGTTGGACTACAGGAATGTTATTAGATTAATTACCTGGAGCTCTTGGGCTTCATAAAAAGAAGACAGACAGACAGACAGTTAAGAGAGATCAAAGCTCCATGAGTGCATTTGAATACCCACCTCCTCTAGTGCTCCATAAAGCTCCTGGGAAACTCACATCGCAGGTTTATTATCTATATATTTTGATAGTGCTGAAAGAAGACCAGCATCTTATCAATAATAGGTCATTAAGCCTTTGAGAATACAAGTGATGCTAAATTAGACTCTGGTTGAGTAATTAGTGGTGAAATGGTACTTTGAAGGGGCGGAGTGAATCCGCTGAAAGTTTCTCAGCGCAGAGGAAATTCATGGTCCAAATTTACTTTTCCGAGGCTTAGGGAATCGCACTTCATTTTCCATAAACTTTTCGCTTTTTTGCAATTTCTTTCAACCCATCCATCTCTTTCTCTCGTGGGCCATAAGATGGTGGACATGTAGGTCATCACTTTTACATAAACATCCCAGACAATTTCTCCACACTCAGAGGAGCCGCTCAAATGCAAGACTTTTCCTGTCATCCTTTTGATCACAGAAGTGTCCTGATTATCTGTATTTTCCCCAGACTTCCCCGACCAGTTCACATGAAAAAGAAATACTCTGTGACCGTTCTGTTTGCATGTTCTTAGTCGTACAAAGTCTAGAGCTCTTCCTGTCTGATCCACACTGACTTTGTAAAAATAACAGCTTCTATATGAAGAAATGGATTCAAATGGATCTCTTCTGGAAAACCTTCTCTGATGTCGTGAAGAAGAGCCTTTTTTGTAATTTCTACCAGAGACATAACAGCTATCAGGAGCATAATTATGAAAGAGCACGGTTCAAGTGGAATCAAAGGCAGTTTTCTTTCTTAAACACAAAGGCTGAAATATTCCTCTTCAGAGTAAATAAATACCCAGGATCAACCGCAAGCTTCAGATGTTTCGATGAGACTCGTTTATGAGATTCATGCCAGTTTATGTATAGGCAGGTGTATTCAGAAGTATAACTGAAGGCCCCCAGACAATAACAACAAAGCTACAAAAGCCCCGTATTTATAGTTTTATCAGAGAATCAAGTGACGCTTTACCTTTCCGGGTAAATTTTTTATTTTTTGTTTATTTTTTTTTTTAGCAGAAAGATGCTATCATAGTGAGATCTAGAAAGATAGTCTCATCATGCTCTTTTATCAGAGGTGTGTTATTTATATATAAATACACACACATGCATGTACGTATTTAAGAAATGTTTGCATGTATATGCTGTATATATTTATATATTATTTAGATTAGCCTATATATAAATATAAATAGTTTATATATAAATAACACATTTTTCTTAAATATATACATGCATGTGTGTATATTAATATATACAAAATAATTATACACAGTACACACACATATATTATGTAAACACAAACTTTTATTTCGGATGCGATTAATCGTTGCCCAGCACTATTAAATATAGAATGTTGTAGGTATGATGTATAGGCAAAAACATGGAAACAAGTTAGCATTTTAGCTCTTCCTGTTACATCATCCTGAAGTCAATCCTTTTTTTATACTACAAAAAATACGTCATCACAGTCACACCTTCTTTCAGGCATTTAACCAAAAACCGATTTAAAAATGTTAACTTAAGATATTTTCACGTTTTATTTAAAAATACATAAAATACATGAGTAATACCCCATTTGTGATTTTTTTTTTTAACTTTTACTTGTCTTGAAATGACTATAAAGGTTGTCAGGACGTTAACCCAATAATCATGACATCGAACAGATAAACTCATCTACTCACTAGTCTGCTTTTACACCCCTTATTGTGTTTATAAACGCAGTCTTGCAAACTATTGTAACCAAACTTTCAGGGAAAATATGTTTTTTAATTAAAGATTGGAAGAGTTGTTGGAAGCTTCATGATGGTGACGTTGAAGTCATGTGAGTGTGGTGTTGTTGTTTTTAAAGCCTACGTTTAGCTGGGTCAGTGTGCTCTGTATGCTGCACATTTTGGCAAATGTAGTAGTACAAGTTGGTGGAAATGTTGCATACTGTGCACAGCACACATACTTCAGAAATAGTAATAGTATGCTATGATATTCTGAACATAGCCATTGTTTCCAAACTACCACTTTCTGCAAGCAAACAGAGCAACATTCAAACCTTTGACTTAAAACTCACTTGCACATTAAACGTGTATAAAAGAAAGCATCAAAACAATTACCGGTACATATTTCCCTAACTTACAATATGAACAGTCAAGTTGAATGAAAGTTCGAGGTTTGTTTTTGCTCTTTTGTGACTGGTGTAATCTGAGTCTGATCATCTTGTTTTCTTGTAGGTATTACTATCTGGCCTTTCGTGCCCATCAGATGCCAGAAGGCAGTAAAGAGAACGCCATCATTATACTGCAGAAAGCCAAGCTGGAACACTGGGTCCTGGGCAAGACTAAGGTAGAGTTTGTGATTTTACTACACTAAAAAAAGGGTGTAGAAACAATTTTCACTCAGAAATGACAAATAATCTGCATGTAACACATTGAATTAAACATGATTAAACAAAACTTGTACAACTTTTGAAAATTCCCTTTTTACAGTGTATGACAGGTATTCCTGTCGTCATACTCAGATTCTAGTCAGAATGTGAGTCTGATACTGCACCATTGGGCTGTGATTTATGGGGTGTGTTTCCACCGAACCAGGAAAAAAAATGCCTCTGCACTCAATTGGATAGACCGAATCTCGTAGAAAGGACGACAAAAACATCTTTCCGATCGACAAATGCCTTGATCGCCGTTCTCTGTTCCTCTTTTAAAATGAATGTGCTGTCTACATCTTCTATAACTCACGTGATGACTGAATCTACACATAAATTCTCCAGCGGCAGCCATTCTTTGTTGTAAACGAATTCAACCCAAGCGCTCTTTGGTGACGTGGATCATTACGTTACTGTTGATCAGTGTTGCCAGATTGGAAATGTCCAATTATCGTACCAGTAGTTCAAAATTATCGTATTTGGAAGAAAATTATCCTACACAACGTAAACGTGCAGAATACAGCTATTTATTCCAACATGTAGGATGGATTGTTTGGTTTTGTTGACGGGGGGTTAGGGGGGTGTTTGGTTTTGTTGACGGGGGGGGGGGGGGGGTTGGGTTAGTGTTGACGTGCGGGCCGGGCGACACCGTGTGGTGCCTGTGTGTGTGTATACGTGCTTGCGTGCAGGCAGGCGAGCCTGCGAAATGAGTCAGAGAGAGAAGCGGTAGGATGTGTGTTTGGACGAACGACTGAAAACTCTGAAATTATCGTACATTATGGGATTTTTTTCATTATTGACGTACATCGTACAAAGGTCAAAATTATCGTACATCTGGCAACACTGCTGTTGATCATCTGTCCATCATCGTATAAAGCCCACCCTGACAATTTGATTGGTCCGAACAGCTTTGGTTCGGGCATACTTGCTTCTCAACGGATCAAGTCCAGACCGGACAATAGGTTACTTGCGTAACCCCGGTTCTCTGATAGCATTAAGTGAGGTGTCTCACTATGGAATACGCCCCTTCCGCGTATTCCTCAGAAGCCCTTGTAAGGTCTCAGCTAAAATGGGGGGGACGTATAATCAATAATCAATCATTCACAATTAATAGCTGATCATACGGGTTCTGAGTTATCACCTACAATTTTAAATTGCCCAAAAAGGGAATATTGTCCATCTGCGGCTACATATGTATAGACAATTAACCACAACGAATTATAATCAATTATGAACACATATAATATACAGATAGGCTATATATCAATTTTTAGAATATCCTTTAAACAGAACTAACTGCATTTCGTCGGGTTGTCCGTCCACCGAACCTACTGACGATCCTCTGATCAATTTTGCGAAAAGGATTATTCTGGTCACTATCAGGAAAAGCTATCCTTCTGTTTGTGAAGAATAACTTTCTGATAATATTACTAATTAAAGTATTTATCAATATCAAGCTTGTAGCTTAGGATCACACATTTAAGAGGCTTTGTTTGATGATTACCAGTCAGAGACAATAAAGAGTATAATGAGGGTTTAATAAATGAAGCTATAGCACAAATTACATTTAACAACGAATATATACAGAATAATGAATAACGGAAGTAAGGAAGGAAGAGAGAGAAAGCAGATCACAGAAATAGCAAACTTCACAAACAGTTTGACCCTAGAGAGCCAGCAAAGAATCACAACACCTTAAAACAGGGCTAGCACTTAATACATTTAAATTATGGAACGATACTTGCATATGGATCTATGTGTCGCTGAATCAGGCTGCTTGGACGCGCGTTCAGTCCTCGTTGCGGTTCTTGAACTGGAAGTGCTCTGATGCGCGTTTCACTCGCGGGAAATTCAAAACTGAAAGTAAGTTGTCTTGAAAGCTATAAGGAAGAGTTTGTTTCCCTTGTAGAACCGGACTTCTACCAAACACGAAAAGCAAGCTAGAGTGAAAATAAAAGACTGAGCTAAACTCAAAACGGAAAGCAAAACGAGAGAATAAGAAGACAAGACAAAACGAAGCACCACGAAGACACGACAGGAAGAGCGAAGGGAAGATATTCAGGCCATCACCTTTGTTTTAAGGAAGACAGCTCACACCTCCTTTGGAGCAGAATAACCAATCACCTTAGAGATTTTTGAGCGCGAAACCCTTCTCTTTGTCTTGTCAAAACGTAGTTTATGACCTTGTAAGAAAATGTGATATCTACTCCAGAAAGCCGTGCACAGAGTATCATACATTTTACTGTAATCTCCTGTACGTGACCAACTTGGTGAGACCGAGAAGATCACAACGGTATCAAGAAAGATATGGAAAAAGAATAGGAATACAGAGTTATATTCATATACATAATATAGGCATTTAGGGTTTTACCTAACAAATCTAGAGAAGTCATAACTATACTAAAATGAAAGCACAACACATAGGTATACAGGAATATATCGTGCTCTTTTCAGAATTACCCATTTCTGTATTTAAACGTGAGGAATGTCTGTATGTGTGTGCGTTTGCATTTGGAGTCCTTTCTTGCCTGAAAGGAGTGGGGGGTTCAGTTGATAAACATCTATTTGAAGCTTGCTCATCGCTGGTTTTATGGGTGTTTGCCTTCCTTCGTGCACGCCACAAAAGTGTCAATGGGCAATTTGGACCCATTAGTTTGAGACTTTTTGGCGCTCACTAGTTGAGTTATAGGCAAAACTCAAAGGGTTAAAAGGATTTTGGCATGTTGGAAATGAGTGAGCCATACGCTACACCCTTATGACATTATGCCAGCCCCAATTGGCTGGCAGACATAAAATAGTGTCTGGGAGTGGCTACCCCACCCCTCAGTATAAGAGGAGCAACACTTTGAATGACTTCCTCTCGTCATTACGACATTCAAAACAAGCGCACCTCTTCCTCGCTTCACACAGCAAGGAGGGTGATCTGGTGAGACACCTCACTTAATGCTATCAGAGAACCGGGGTTACGCAAGTAACCTTTTGTTCTCTTTCAAGCATACGTTTCGGTGTCTCACTATGGGGATATCCTAACTCTCGTATTGCCAGATAGCCTGCCTCGAAGTCTCCTGCCAACCACAGCACCGCCTCCAGGGCTGGACGAGTCATGAGTCATGACTCAACTCCAACGCTCAATACTGCATGTGCTAAAGTTTGAGCTGTAACATCCAGTTTATAAAACCTAGCAAATGTATGCAGCGAGGACCAACTCGCTGTTTCGCAAATATCCTGTATCGTGACTCCTTTAAAGAGAGCTTACGAAGTTGACATTCCCCTTGTTGAGTGTGCACGTAAACCAGCTGGGGGCGTATGACCCTTACTGGAATACGCCAATGAAATCGCCTCCACTATCCAGTGCGACAAACACTGTTTTGTAAACGGCTTCCCTGTACGTGGTTTCACCCAAGATACGTGAAACCACAACAACAACAGCTGATCACTTTCCTGGAACCCTCTGGTTCTTTCCATGTAAATGCGTAAAGCACGCACTGGGCACTACTCATTTAGCTTTTGCTGTTTTGACGAAGCAAAGGGTGGTGGATAGAAAGCTCTTAACACAAAAGGAGTGATATAATTAACTATTTTGGGCATAAATGCAGGACTAGGCTTCAATTCTACTCCTGCATCCCCGGGCAGGAACTGTGTACATGCTGAATGCACCGAAAGTGAGTGAATCTCACTTACGCGCTTCGCCGAAGCCAAAGCTAACAGCAGTCAATCTTGTCCAGTGGCTCAAATGGGGACATTGAGAGAGCATCAAGTACCAGTGCCAAATCCCATGAAGGGGAAAGCGGTTTTGAAACTGGCAAAGCGCGACGCGCTCCCTTCATGAACCTGCACACTAAATGATGCTGCCCAACTGTTTTATTATCAAAACCTATGTGACAAGCAGAAATAGCGGCCATATACACTTTTATGGTTGAAACGCTTTCCCTTGGTCTATCAAACCCTGTAGAAGTGATAGAACGACTGCCACTGAGCACTGAAAGGGAATCTCGTGCTTAGCCGCGCACCAGCGCTCAAACACGCCCCATTTGCATTCATAGAGAGACCTAGTCGACGAAGCTCTAGCATTCTGTATGGTTCTGATTAGGGCTGCCCCCGACTAAAGATATTCCTAGTCGACTAACACTCCTGCATTTTAGCGATTAGTCGAATAATCGTTCATTTATAATATTAATATAAAAACTTGCGTATATACAAGCAAAGGTATAGTCCAAGTTGAAGTTTAACACTTCCATATGACAGAAAATGCTAAAGCATGATATTAGCGCGTTCAAAATGAAAATTAAGCGCTTAATACAGAATAGTAAAGCGTTTAAAGTATACAGCGCTTACGACACGTTATAGGCTAATTATAACATAAAAACAGCAATCAGACTGCCTGCGCATTTTAATAATTGATTATCAAAAATACAAACTGTAACAGTTACATGTAAAAAAAAACAGTTTTGAATAAAATAAAATAAAATTCGTTCTTTACAATAAATTAAATAAACTTATTAGTAACTTAGGCCTAGTACAAAACAAGGGGAAAAAAACAAACAAATAAATACTGTAGCAAAAACGCTGTTTGGTATAAAAATACAGTGGAAAATTAAATTAATATAATTTTGATATTGTTCAAAAGGAAAATTAACAAAAACGAACAATTTAATAAATGCACATGGCACATCGCACAACGCCAAAACTTAGAATAAAAAAGAAGGCGGCAAACAAATCAACAGCCTAAGTATTGGATTAAATTGTTTAGAACAACTAGGCTATATTTAAGACAAAATGTGGAACAAATAGGCTAATTTAAAGAACACTAATACAAATCAAAAATATCAGAGCAAAGCCGCAAACTCCCATTAAGACGTTGAAACAAGACCTTGACCTGAAACAACAAATTGCAAACATCAGACTAATTTCTTACAGAATAAAAAACAACTTCTGCATTATATAAAAACGAATAAATAAAAATAATATTAATTTATTTGTATAGCCTACCCGTTATAAAAATACCCGTTTTTTTTATATAGCCTAACGGATAGCAAACAGAAACACTACAAAAAGGAAATTAAGCATTCTTACCTAAGCTTTCAATTCGATTTTATTTTTTCCAAATTATGTGAGAGGAACACCAGCTTGTCCACATTGTTGGGAAGAAGGGAGCTTCTGGACTTGTTCACAATGAAGCCGGCCTTTGAAAAGATGCGCTCTGACGTTACTACTTACATGTTTTAAATGATAAGACATATTCGATGTTGACGAGTGATAGGCAAATGTTTGCCTGCAGAGTTTGCAAACAGACTTTTTAGGGTCGTCCTTCGACTTTTCAAAATGATCCCACACTTTGGACTTTTTTCCTGACATAATTATTAGCATCAGCCAGACACCTCTCCCACAAGTGCGCTTTGGTATACCGCGAGGCACGAGATCTCGTTGATCTCTCGTTGCTTTGATGTCATGTCATACACTGACTGCGCAGCCACTGATTGCGTAATTTTTTCACGTGATTTTTTTGTTTTGCGACTAACCGACTAATGAAAATGTATTCGACCAAGCCCTCCTCATATCGACTAACATTTAGTCGACTATTTGGGGGCAGCCCTAGTTCTGATAACACTGTCAGATAGACTGGTTGTATTCAAACTGAACCACTCACTGGCCAGGCCCATAGCGCCAAGCATTCTGGGTGGGGATGAAAGATCTCCCCCCTGCTTGTGACAGTAGATCTCTGCGTAACGGGAGAGACCACGGGTCTTTGTACAGCATATGTATGATCTCCGCCAGCCAGTATTTCCCTGGCCACCTTGGAGCTATTAGTATCAGTTTTAGTCCATCCTCCCTCACTCTGTAGAGTGTTGGGGATAGTAACGCTATCGGTGAGAACGCATAAAGGAGAGTGCGGGACCAATCATGTGCCAGCGCATCTATCCCCAGAGGTACATTCTGATCTTTCAGGGAAAAAAACAGAGGACACTGAGCATTGTCGTGGGACGCGAACAGATCCACTGTCTCCCTGCCGTATATTTCCCAGATCTGTTCGACCACTTGCCTGTTCAATTTCCACTCCCCGTAAAGTGGATTGCCCCTGGACATCAGATCCGCACCCTGGTTCATGACACCCTGTACGTGCGTCGCTCTCAGGGATGAAGATTGGCATTGCTCCACAAAATCATTATTTATATTATTATTTATTTATATAAGCCACAACTGTGGTGTTGTCCGTTCTCACGAGAACATGATGCCCTTTCAGAAAAGGGAGAAAATGGTTCAACGTCAGAAACACGGCCAGCATTTCCAGATAGTTTATGTGAAGATTGGTCAGATGATGACCCCATCTTCCATTCACTATCCTGCCCTCGTAAATGCCCCCCCAACCGGACAACAACGCGTCGGTCGTTATGACTTTCCTGACTTGAACCACGTCCATGGGTACCCCTTGAACCAGAAAGGTTGGGTGTCTTTACTAGGGCTGTAGTCAACCAAAGAAATCCTTAGTCGACCAAAGTCCTGTCCTGCGCAACGATTAGTCGACAAAAAAAAAAAAACGCGATGTTTTGCATTGTGATTGAACATTTATTAAACAATTGTCATAGAGCATTTATAAAACAACAATGAAAAAACATCAATAATACATAAAACTATAATAATAATACAATTCTTTAAAAATTAAGTGATTTGTTTAACTGTAAAGTGAGGAGCTCTGTACCTAGGTCTATAGTGACAGTCACAACCGCGCACCTGACCACACCACACGCTACAAAAAATATAACTGCTACTGCCAAATAATGAAAAATCCTAACAAAAGCTCGCGTTTATACAGGCTGTATATTCTTCTTTACTTTCAAAGCTATGGGTTAACTTTTGTCCAGCCGATCTAGGCGTTTTAAAAACCCAAATAGCCTAAAAAACAATCCTAATAATAATAGGCTGTAGCCTATAGTAGGAAGGCATATAAGTTTATTTTCGTTTTGTTACATTATTTAGGCTATTTTCAAACGCGTCAAGTGTACAATAAAAACAAAAACATAAGAAAACACAATCTATTGAGTCAGCATAATAAAGCCGTTAAGGCTACTTACAGATCTGCGAGCCTAGTCCACCTTTTTTATGTTGTGAGCCAAAAACACTAACATGTCCACATTCTTGGGTAAAAGACAGCTCCTCGACTTAACAATAAATCCCGCTTTGGAAAATATGCGCTCTGCAGGAGTGGAGGTTGAAGGGATGCAGCCAGACAAAAGATTTAGATTTCGTGGACATTTTGTCACATATAGTGCCTAAAAACGCGTAGAAAACGCTAGGCGCACCGTGTTCTCCTTTTTCCAAAGCGCTAGGGCGGTTGCGCTCCGGAGGCGTCTGTCGTTGCTAAGCGCAACCATCAGCTGCACTCTCCGTTACAGCAAGGAAAACGATTGCGGCATTCTGAAAAGTTGAGATGTTTTTATCTCGATGCGGCGCGGACGCGCTTGGAAAAAACGAGCGCGTCGCACCCTTGACCGCGTCGCTTCCATTATGAGGGCGCATACCGCGCGCCTACATTTGAAATAACGAACTTGAGCGCGCAAAAGACGCGATATGTGAACAGGCCCTAAGGCCAAAACAAGTAGCGTTCTTACTGAATGAATACAGCAAAACTACCTATATTCCTTACTGAGCGCGAAGCAGCAGTGCAGCCAGCCACTGGTGCGGTTCCCGAGTGTTCTACGTGGTGTGCTAAACTGTGGCGCTGTTACAAAATAGCCTAAATTAAAGCATTTAAAGTTAAGGATAAAACATAGGCTAGAATATAACTGCTTATAAAGGATTAAATATCAAGGAGTAAATCAATGAAAATTTCTTTCTATTGGTAAAAAAAAAAAAAAAATGTAACTGGTCGACCAATGAGAATGTCAGTCGACCAAGACGGCATCGACCGATTAGTCGACTAAACGACTAAAGTTGACAGCCCTAGTCTTTACTGGCGCAGTCCAAAGACTGTCTCTGACGTCACTCTCACTCTCCTTCGGGAGTGCCTTAATGGGTCCAGCCTCAGAGACGCAACCCAGCGCTGAAATTCTCTCATAAACAGTCTGCCTAAGGGAATAACTATTAGGGCTGAGGCCATCAGTCCCAGTAGCCTGAGGCATGTGCGGAAAGAGACATTTTTCCCCCTCTGAAATTCGGCCAGACATCGGGTGATTTTTTCCACCTTGTCCTCTGACAGTCTCACTCTGAAGGTCAGTGACAGCCCCAGATTTGTTATAGACTGTGGCGGAATCAAAACACTATTTTCGGTGTTCAGTTTTAAGCCCAGTTTCTGTATGTGTTCTAGAAGCATGATTGTGTTATCTCTCACTTCTCGCTCTGACTGAGCTGTCACCAACCAGTCGTCTATGTAAGTAGCGAGATGAATGCTTTTTTCCCTGAGCGGGGTCAGGGCCGCTTCTATACATTTTATAAATACTCTCGGGCTGAGAGACATGCCAAATGGTAGGACCAGGTATTCGTATGTCACTCCAAGGAAAGCAAACCTCAGGAATTTCCTGTGGGGTGGGTATATCTTTATGTGAAAATATGGGTCCTTCAGGTCGATCGATGTAAACCAATCGCCTGGGCGTACCAGTTTTAGGAGTGTAGAATGAGTGAGCATTCTGAACTTGTACTTCCTTAAGTATTTGTTCAGTGCACGTAGATCATGGGACGAAGGGCACAAGTTCCTTTCTTTGGGACGAGAAAGTATCTCGAGTAAAACCCACTGTGGCTTTGCTCGAGTGGAACCACTCTTATCGGCCTTTTGCTCAACAGGGATTAAATTTCGTCCTGAAGAACATGCTTTAACTCTCCCCGCACTTGAGAATGAATTATCCCTTTGAAATGTGGGGTGGAGGTGGCAAACTGCAGTCTGTACCCGAATTGTATTGTCTTTAATACCCAGCGGGACTGTGTGCACTCTCGCCAATTGTTTATTCGCACCGTTCTGGTGCCATCTTGTGGCTGAGTCATAAACGAGTTTGTGGTCTGTACTGCGCATGCGTGGGCACTTAGCGCTTGGACAGAGTTTGAGTGGCTCATCACCTCTAAGGGATCGATAGTTCCCCGAGGTGATGTTATGTGTTCTGTGAATATGTTTTGCAACATTTTTTGGGGCATTGTGTTTTGTAACATTCTCTGGGGGTACAGTGAAAACTTTATTGAATTTTGAACATGAAAAGTGCTTGTGACTAGTGGGTTGGTGTGCACCACTGCACCGCGTCTTTTCCTTTTCACCGCTCTGCTTCCCCTGACCCAACCGGGCGTTGTTTTCCCCACAGAACATCTGTGAACAGTGGAACTCGTGACTTGACAAACACTGAACGACTGAGAGTAGGGGCCTAGCAAGCTGGGGGGTTGTTGACTCCCTTCCCTGGGGAAGACCCTGTCAAATGGTCTTTTTCTTCCTCCTCGCTCCATGAAAATGGGGATGAGGATGAGAATGAGGAGCTGGCTGGACCATCTGAGCTGCTGCAGGCGAATAGTTCTTCCTAGGCCAGGCAGTTCTCTGTTCCTGTACTCCGCTCTGACCCGCTGCATTCACGTTAGGTCTCTGCCGTTTCGGAATGCGAAAGTTGGGGGGTGGGCGGGCCGTGGCTTGTGCGAAGGTCTGTCTGAGTGGCGGAGGTGGTGCAGTCTGCATCTTTCTCAACATACAGAGTTGCAAGGCCTCATCATCCCTCTTTTTTTCTTCGCATCTCTTTTGCATCAGTGTCAGAGCTGAGCCAAAAATGCCCTCTGCAACAACCGGTGCGTCCAGGATGGCTTCTTTTTCCCTGTCAGAGAGATAAGCCAGATTAAGCCATCGTCCTCTCTCCTGGATAACCATTGTGGCCATGGCTTTCCCAGCGGCTTGAACCGCGCATCTCTTAAGACGCAGTGAGAGATCCGTGACAACACAAATCTCTTCCCAGTGTGTCTGACCTGGCATGGTAGACACTTCGTCCTGCAGCTCCGCTTGGTATGCGGTCAGCAGAGCATTCATAGCCCTGACAGAGAGCGCGATTGCTTTATAAGCGCGTGTTCCGTCATGCTCGACTGGAAACGGTCAGCTTTAGGTGGCAACGTCGGATTTGCAGCCGCCATGCACTTAGGTTGCAAATGCGCGGCAACTAATGGCTCCATGGGGGGCATTCGGAGAAGGCCTTCCTTTTCCATCCCCTCCACATCGAGAACGGAGCCACCCTGCACGGGCATCTTGCTGGTAAATGGCTTGTCCTTCCATGTAACCGTGACCTCCTCCAGCAGCTCTGGGAAAACAGGAAGGAGCTGTCGTGCTGCCCGTTTTGCACTCGGCAGCCTCTTTCCCTCATAGCGAGACTTTGCTGTCTTTGTTACCACGGTCGGCCACGGAATATTTAGTTTCCCTGCAGCGCATTTGCACACATCTTGCAGATCAACAATGAGAAGCGGGGAGGATGGTGCCCCGCCCGCCTCTTCCGCGGATCCCACTGCAGCAAGGAGTTGTGCTGGGTGCGCAGGCCGGGGGAGGAATGAAGAGCCCTCGAAGTTTTCCTCTTCATCAGAGAGAATCAAGTCCGATTGCTCCTCTTCCTTGAAATCAAGCACGTCCTCTTCCTCGTCCGTTCTGAGCAGACTGGATAGAGGATAGAGCTTCCGTGGTGGGCAGTTCTACAGGAATGGATACCTGCAGATTGGCAGCTGGCGCAGGGTAGGTGTCATAAGGGGATCCTGGCCCAACAGGCTAGCTTGGCGTGCTAGCCTGCGACGAAGGCTCTTCATGGTGAAGTGTGCGCAGTGTTCACCTGTGCTGGGATTCTCGATCGCTAATTGAGCATGTTTCAGCCCGAGACATGCAGAGCAGACCTGGGGTGTGTCCTTGCATGAAATTTTATTCCCGCAAAAACAGTCGCACGGAATCTCCCTCACTAGCCGGATTAGTCTGCATTGCTGCAGCCATTGTAGTATCGAGCAATCCTTGCAATCGGCTGGAATGCTAATCGAAGGAGTCAGGCGAAAAAATGGCGTGATGGCCAGTAATTCGTCCAGAAGTTCGTTGAAAGTTTGTAGGCTTCTAGGCTTCTGGTGTGAAGCGAGAAGGGTTTTTTGAATGTCGTAATGACGTTGTGTTGCTCCTCTTATACTGATGGGTGGGGTAGCCATTCCCAGACACTACGTCATGTCTGCCAGCCAATTGGGGCTCGCGTAATGTAATAAGGGCTTCTGAGGAATACGCGTAAGGGGCATATCCCATAGTGAGACACCGAAACGTGTGCTTGAAAGAGAACTTCCCATCCTCAAATGATGTGGGCGGGGCTAAGTTCGGCTGGCATCCAGGCTAGGTATTCCTCTTTTAACAGCTGTTTGAATGTCTGATAGAATATATACCTAAAGCTGTGGATCATGCAGGAAGAGCTCTAGACACATGTCTGACTTTTTGTCTCAGAGAAGGTGAAGTGAGATGTCTACTATAGATATATATGTAATGTAATTTACCTTTAATAGCACAGAAAACAAATCTAGCTTTCTCTTTTAGTGCATTGCCTGTCAGACCAGTACTTCCAGGTCATGGTTTCTTTCCTCACATCTTTGTGTCCTCTTTCATCCCAAACCCATTGATTGCGATTATATTCAGACAGACACATGAAGTTAGAGTGTTCATTGTGAGGTATAAGTAAGCTTCCCTGCATCTGAATAGATGTGTGTACATGTCTTTGCAGGTGTTTCTGAAGTACTATCACGTGGAGCAGCTCAATCTGATGTTGCGGGAAGTGATCGCTCGAGTGGTGTTGATTCAGGCCTACACCAAGGGCTGGCTGGGGGCTCGGCGGTACCGCAGAGAGAGAGAGAAACGAAACAACGGGGCAATTATCATTCAGTCAGGTTCTTATAACTCAAACTCATTACAAAATAACACTTCTGATGACAGATGTATGTGCAGGGCTCAGCAGTAAGAAAATATTTGTTGCATTTTCAAGGACAATATAATTGCGATAAAAGTTGCATTTATAATTTAAATAACTTACTTTGAATCACATACACTACCTTTCAAAAGTTTGGGGTCGGTACAATATTTGTATGTTTTTCAAAGAAGCCACTTATGATTGTAACACAGAAGACTTGGGATGCACAGTGGGATTCATGTGCAGTAGATTTACTGGGCAAATACAAGGACAGGGTCGTAAGATATGTAAGGGTTCAATCCAGCAAGACAGTCCAACCAGGCAAACAAAAGGCAAATAAAAGGGTAAACACAGGAGAAGCGAGGTGATACACAAAAAAACAGCAGTGGAAACCACGCTCATTAATGCATTAGAAAGATACAAGATTTTTCAAGGTATGTAAGTACAGGTTCTTGAATTTGGTGGCTGATGAGGGGTAACAAGGTTCAGATGGGACAGAGGTTCAGAAATTCAGGAAATGGTTCCCTTTTTGACGTTTCTGACATTTTGGCTGTGTGAGATTCTCCAGTTTTGTTGCTGCCGGAGTTTCCGAAGCACGAGCTGTAAAGGCTTTGCCTTCTCCTGGAAAGGGGCGGGAGCAGCAGCTCATTTGCATTTAAAGGGACACACAAAAACGGTGTGTTTTTGCTCACACCCAAATAGGGGCAAATTTGACAAGCTATAACAAATGATCTGTGGGGAATTTTGAGCTTAAACTTCAGACACATTCTGGAGACACCAGAGACTTAATAAGTCTTAAAGGGTTAGTTCGCCCATTTAAGACATGAAGTTGTATGGAATCCTTACCAGCACTATAGTGCATACACACTGACCCACTCTGTTGTCACCTCCCTGGTCAGAGTTCTGGCCGCTGGAAGTTTTTTAATAAAGTACTCCCGGTTATTTTCCGGGGCCACAAAACTGTGCGTTTTTACGTGAAAAAATGATTTGCGTTTCAAAGCTTGATTAATTTACCACACAAAAAACACGCCAGTCAAAATTCATACCTCAGTTTTAATGCTGCACTATTTTCTATCCATTTCTATCAATCAGCGCTGCTGTCAACGTCAACAGTGCGCACGTTGCGATCAGCTGTTGATAGCGCGACTCGCTGACAACATGTCTGACTGCGAAACTTCTGATGATGAAACCAATTTTAGCACAATGTCAGACGGATCAGATGATGAAAGTAATTTTAGCACAACGACAAAAGGATACCTTTATGAACCGGAGTATACCGATGCCGAACTTCAGCAGATGGAGATAGAACGGGAAGAGAGAGAGCGAGAGATCATGGGATCATAAAGTTAGTAAATAGAGCTTACCCGTGGTACTGGTACAGCAAAACTCTTTAAAATCTTTTTTTTTCCTTTTCCTCTTCCTCCTTGGTTGGGGATGTAATCGTCTTCGCTGAAGTGAGCACTACACACACGAAAATTATTATTCGGGATATTTTAGCTCCCGCAGAGTAGCCGATGGCAACCAGCCAAAGCTGTCTCATAGTTATATTAGAAACAGGAAAACGATGGAATCTGAACTTTGATCCCGGCACATGTGGTCACAGCCTGGGAATTTACAAGTTCGCACCATTGTTAATTAAATATTTTTTACCTTGTTGTCGATCGATTGTGTAAACACTATGGAACAGCTGATCTGAACGTGCGCACTGTTGACGTTGACAGCAGCGCGGATTGATAGAAATGGATAGAAAATAGTGCCGATTAAAACTGAGGTATGAATTTTGACCGGCGTGTTTTTTGTGTGGTAAATTAATCAAGCTTTGAAACGCAAATCATTTTTTCACGTAAAAACGCACAGTTTTGTGGCCCCGGAAAATAACCGGGAGTACTTTATTAAAAAACTTCCAGCGGCCAGAACTCTGACAAGGGAGGTGACTACAGAGTGGGTCAGTGTGTATGCACTATAGTGCTGGTAAGGATTGCATACAACTTCATGTCTTAAATGGGCGAACTAACCCTTTAATAAGAGGCATAATACGTCCCCTTTAATGCTGATTAAAAGTATTAACTTTTGAACAGTAGTGTATATCATATTATGATAAATGAATGTTCAATGGATCAAAAACATTACTATAAATATACTAAAATGTTACTAAAAATTACTTTTTCATATACTGTATCTGACTCCTTATCCAGAGAAAATATTGTAAGTAAATATCTGAACTACTTGTTGAACTAGGTCAACAGAAATAAATCTGTGTAGCCTACATTGTACATTGTACATTTCCTTTCCTTCTGTCTCTGTTCAGCCTGGAGGGGTCACATGGCCCGTCAGAATCTGAAGCTGATAAAGAAAGAGCGTGAGGAGGCTGCTGTGCAAATCCAGTCAGGTACACATCTCTGAGTGCTCTGTTCAACCCAATACAATTCATGTCACAAAGTTGTGGAAATATTTCCTGGAGAATTTCTACTCTATACTTTTTTGGTCTGATTTATTGGAATGAAAAGTAACACTCATTTGTAAACCTATTTGCATATTAGCTGCAAACAATGAATTCACTATAACAACCGCCTCGCTCTACATTATCCCTTACTTATATGATTACAGTGGCTCCTGTCAAGGGTGGGATATATTAGGCAGCAAGCGAACAGTCATTTCTTATAATTCACGTGTTGGAAGCAGGAAGAAAGGGCAAGAGAAAAGATCTGAGAGCCTTTGACAAGGTCCAAATAGTGATGGGTAGGTGACTGGGTCAGAGCATCTCCTTAACAGCAAGTCTTGTCAGGTGTTCACAGTATACAGTGGTTATACCTACCAAGTGTGGTGCAAGGAAGGACAACCGGTGAACCAGCGTCAGGGTCATGGGCGCCCAAGGCTCATTGATCATCTATGGGATGTGCTGCTGCTAATGTCTTGGCCAGATACCACAGGACACGTTCAGAGGTCTTGTTGTTTTAGCAGCACGAGGGGGACCTATACGATATTAGGCAGGTGGTTTTAATGTTGTGGCTGATCAGTGTATATATGTGTATATTTGTCAGATAACAGTAATCTTTCAACACAAGTGAATCATTTCTGAATCTGTCAAGTTAATGCAGCTTTACAAAGAGGCTCTTATTAATGGATGAGACAGTTTAAAGGTTATTACTATGAACATAGTGGAGCTCTCTTTGTTAGTTCATAATAGCACAGCAACAAAAACAAACTTATAATTTAATTATAAGAGTCATAGAGAGGGTGTAAAATGGTCATACCAAACTAAGCAGTGATTGATTTTGACTTAAACTAAACTATTATTTAATATTATTAAACATGTATTTAACATTATACAAAAAGTATGAAATGACCCCTTTGGGTGACAGTAAAAACATCTATAATGTGGCAAATGATTTCTGTTTAAGCAGCACAACTGTTTTTAACAGTAATAATAATAATAATAAATGTGTTTCTAATCAACATATTAGATAAATACACTACACTAAATACAGGCGAATGACAATTCAAATAAATTACATTTTAAAATATATTCAAATATTTTAGTAGCGTTTTTTCTACAATATTTATAGTATTTCAAAAACATTTAAAAAAATCTAAAAGTTAACTTGCATGTTTGGAAATAAGAGAGAAAAAATAAGAGAGAAAAATAAGTAGCAGCAGTAGTAAAAATGTAAATAAGTTTAGTGAATGAGACAAGAGCTAAGACAGCTCCCTCTTTCTGTCTTTCCAAATCTTTCCAACTTGCAATTTTTTTTCCTCCAATCATAATTTTTCCAGCATTTTCACAAAGTACCTTTTTGATCTCAACAAACAATCCCATGGAACAGAGCTGCTAAATTAATAATGTGTGGAGCCAGCGTCTCTTTTGAAAGTTTAGGTCACAGCATTTGGTCCCCATGTTTCAGTAGAAAGCTGCATTTTGAGCTCTCTTTGCTTTCATCTGTTTCCCAGGACATGAGAGAGAGAGAGAGAGAGAGAGAGAGAGAGAGAGAGAGAGAGAGAGAGAGAGAGAGAGAGAGAGAGAGAGAGAGAGAGAGAGAGAGAGAGAGAGAGAGAGAGAGAGAGAGAGAGAGAGAGAGAGAGAGAGAGAGAGAGATGGGGTTTGTTGGGGGTTCCCTGCCACTTCCTCTCTCACATTCCTGGCCCATTACAGACTCTCACATACCAGAAACAAGATGGCTTTTTATACTGTCACCCTTTTCATCTGAAATGTAAATGAATTCTTCCTTGGTGTGGCCTGACGGAGATCAAAGCGGGTATATTAACCTTCTCGGGGTGCGTTTCCATCGCCTCTCTCTCTCTCGTCTTCTGAGGCAGGGGTCCAGGGGGAGGAAGGAGAGGGAGGAGTGATGCTATTGTTCTCCTCTCCTCTTCTGGAGTACTTCAGTTCCCCTTTTTGGCAGACGTCTCTCTCTCTCTCTCTCTCTCTCTCTCTCTCTTTCTCTCTGTGCTCACAGTATGTCCACTGGTGCAGGTGGCTCGGTGTACGGCACATGTTCAGAGCTGTGTAAAGGTGTGTGTATCCACTTTGAGGTGGGCCGCATTAGCATTTCTAAAATAAACACTCGTCTTTCAAACGTTCAAGATCCATATGCAGAGAATATGCTGAGCTCAGTATACAGATTAAAAAAACAGGCTTTTAGTGGGGGAATGTTTTCTATATACATATGATATCCATACACTATGAAAAGAAAAACTAAAGTGGTAACCTGTATTTGTTACCTTAAAAAGATATTTTTTCAACTTTTTTAACCCAAAATAGAGTTTTGTTGGTATAAATTTAAGTTAATTCAGCTATACTCAATTTGTTTTGTTTTTTTGTATGGTATTGTTATACTAATACTACGGCATAATTACAATCAACAAACCCTAAAACAAGCCCTAATCATAATTATATAGTAGTGTATATATATATATATATATATATATATATATATTGTAGTTTGTAGTAGTAATTATAAAGTAAATGTTACACGTTACATAGTAGTAACTATAAATTATGCATGCAACTAACCCTAAACCAAACCGTAATCCTGACCCTAACCCTATAAGTACATGTAGTTAATTAATATTACAGAGAACATAAATATATAATTATACTGTAAAATAAAGTGTAACCAGTAAAGTAATATTACTCAGTATTTATTTGTATAATTATACTGTAACAAGGGCACCTTAAAATAAGTTAAAGTGTAACACATTTTTTGACTAGTAAATGAACTAGACACCTAAAATCGAGGTTTTAGGTAAAATGTAGAAATTTAGATGTTATCTTTTTTTTCAGTGTAGGAAAGTTTCTGTGGCCATCCTGTTCTGAGTTTCATCTTGTACAACCCAAGCTGTATTTTTTAAATGGCAACTATATTAAAAATGATATGGGTAACACTACTTAAAGCCTTTGTATAATGCAGTATTCGTAATCCACAAAATACATTATATCTTTTTTTCTATAAATAATTGTAACCAAAGTTAAAATGCTTTATGCAGGGTCCCCACGGGTCCTTGCAAGTATGTGAATCTCATAACCGGTCCGCTAATGTGTTATTTCTCCAACACTTCGTGGCCTATACATACTAGCTTGATTGATTTACGTTAGTAATGTGCAGTTACGCGTTATGTTAAGTGTTTCCTGCATGGGGTACTTTGTGTTGTACGTTGCCATGACGTTCAAGCGCACAAAAGTACTACGATGGTACCTCAACGTTTGTTGTTGGACACAAATGTGTCCCCACATTAAGTCCTTGAATTTGACGGCATTGGACCTGGAAAGTCCTTGAAAGGTCCTTGAATTTGAAGTTAACCAAGGTGTGGGAACCTTGTTTATAATATTTGCAGGTTCCTTGTTACTGCCAAAATGGGTTGTTTGTCATGTGTTTTATTGCATTATACTTTCTAAGGGTGTGTTCAATGAATAGATAAGTATTATAATGTATTACAACTGTGGTTATAATTATTGATGAGACCATACATTACAAAACATAATTAATGCATTAAAAATACTAATGCATTATATATAAAGGATTTATAAAGTGTTTATATAAAGCCATTATAATGTATGAATAATAATTAAAGCTTGTTTCCGCCACTGAATAAAAAATAAAACCAGGTAATTGCGAGTTTTAAGTCAGAATTGGACTATAACTCGCAATTGCGAATTAATATCTAACAATTCTGAGAAAAGAAGTCAGAATTGCGAGATAAAAAGTCACAGTTATCTTTTATATTGTTTTATTTAGTGGCGGAAACAAGCTTCCATACATAATAGCTAATATATAAAAAAAATTAAAAATAAAACTGTTGTATTATCTTACAAATAATCGTAACAACAGTTATAATACATTATATAATACTTATCTATTTGTGGTTATTACTTTTAAGATTTATAACACGGTGAACACCATGTTATATCCACTTAAGTTATAATGGAGTATAGTTCCATAGTTCTAATGTATTATAAGTCTTATATCTTTGTTCGTTGTTTATTTAAAATCTGCACAGTATCTTACTACTACATATGAGTGTTTAGGAAAGGTTGTTCATATATGAGTGTTTCCAGTGAGGCCAATGTTAATTTCAGTGTGAGCTATTTTTAAGTTTACTGGTAACCCATTTACATCTGAAATATGGTTTTGTTGATATACAATAAAAGATTCAAAGCAAATGTGTCATATAATAATATATGCTATCTTATGGCTGTTTAAAACAACACTTAAAGGGATAGTTCACACAAAAATGAAAATTCTGTCATCATTTATTCACCTTCAAGTTGTCCCAAACCTGTATTTGTACCAAACTTTTCTTTCGTCTGTTGAACTCAAAAGAAGATATTTTGAAGAATGTTGGTGACCAAACAGTTGATGGACCCCATTGACATCCATAGTATGAAAAAACAAAATAGTAATGAAGTCAATGTTGTCCCATCAACACATGTCAGACTGTACAGTCCCACACAGTGTGTGAGTATGAGTTCACATGGTTGAGTTTGCACTCTCTGCTCTGATTAAAGCATACATTTTGTAAGTTTTTTTAATTGGGTGTCTCGTTGAAAGTGGAATAAATGACTACTTTAGCATTTTAGAGCAGCTGCTTTCATCTGTTCTGAGATTTACACTCATTTGTGTGTGTGATAAAGTACTAATTACTCACTCAGAGCTCATTGTGTTTTTTATCCTAAATATGCACTTAGTGTCTGATCAAAGGACTCAATTAATCTGAATGTATGTAACAGAATCAAAATCCAAGCTGCTTGAATGCAAGTAATAAACTGTTACATTATATTTGATCCAAGCAACCAAGCAAATACGCTATTAGTCATACTAATTTAGGACATTTTTTTAAATTAATGGGGTTTTCAAACATTACTCAAACTTAGTAGTGATTTGAACAAACCAACTCTATGTATTTATCTTGCTTACACCATTTGCACTACAGATTCCTTAAATATGTGTGCTCTTATTTTTCTAAGTGATCAGACTTATGATTTTCCCCTACTGTATAAACAATAATACTAGACAATTGGTTTCTGATATTATGTTATTTTATTCATTGTTTGGCAATTATATGTGTTACAGCATACAGAGGCTACAGAGTCAGGAAAGACTACAAACAGAGTCTACAAACAGGGTAAGTGAGGGTGTGTTCATTGTATTTGTTTCCTTTGTATGTTATCATAGTGTTTTTTGGCATGTTTTTGTGTTTAGCTATCTGTTTGTTCTATACAGTAGGTTCCCATAGATGCAAGCATTGTATTCATTCACATTCCTTAAATTACAACTAGTGAGCGACAATCCACATGCTCATACACACACACACACACACACACAGTTTCTCACAGAATGTTGTGTTAAAAAGAGACTGATGATCAGTGTTATTGAATGCAAGTACATATACAACAAAATTATGAATTTTTTTTTTTTAATTAATTGTGGATTTGATTTGCCAAATATAAAAAACATGCACAAAATCATGGATTTTTTTTTTTTTTTTTTTTGGTTTGTTTTTCTGTGTTTTTGTGGTTGTTGTTGTGGTTTGTGACACATGACACAGATTGGTATGGAAGCTTGTTTCCGCCACAGAATAAAAAAATAAAAAGGTAATTGTGACTTTTTATCTCACAATTCTGACTTTTGCGAGTTTACATCTCGCAATTCTGACTTCTTATCTCAGAATTGCTTGATATAAAGTTGCAATTGCGAGTTATAAAGTCAGAATTGCATGATATAAAGTTGGAATTGCAAAAGTTTATTTCACGCAATTCTGTTTATATCATGTAATTGCGAGTTTATATCTTGCAATTCGGACTTTATAACACGCAAGTCCAACTTTATATCACGCAATTCTGACTTTATATATCGCAATTCCGAGAAATAAATTTAGAAATAAACTCGCAATTGTGAGATTAAAAGTCACAATTATCTTTTAAAATGTTTTATTCTGTGGTGGAAACAAGCTTCCATAAAATGGACTCAACCATGCAACTGTACACCTTTTTTTTGTTGTGTTTTGTCTTGTTTTGTATTTTGTTGTGTTTTTTTTAGAGATATAAACTTTACTATACTGTGCATTGCCCACATGAGCACCACAGTTATTGTTGTGTGTGTGTGTGCGTGCGTGCGTGCGTGCGTGCGTGTGTGTGTGCCCGGGTGCGTGTGAGTGTGTTGTGGTTTGTGTGGTTTTGTTTTTTTGAGACATAACACAAACTGCACTCAACATTGTATTGCCCACAGGAGCACAACAGCTCAAGGTGTGTGATTGTTCGGGCATGTGCACTAACCACTATGCCATAGCTTCGACACATTTTTTCTTTTTTTGTCAAAGACGCTTTTTACCTTGATCTCAGTTAAAATGAGACCTATTTAGCACAAAGATTGCTGACAATCATATCGTAATAACTAGTTTTAAAAAAAAATCCAAAGTTTTCATTCAACCTCCCAGTGTTTGGGTGGATGTGTATATGTTTGTGTGTGTATCCTCCAGCCAGTTGGCCTATCAGAGGGGATTCTCAATGCTTGTTTATATCAGAAGTCTCAGTGGTGAAACTTCAAACCTCACACTTTGCTATTCTGTTTCATCAGAGCTGGAGAGGAACGTTATAGATTTATTTTGACATCAACTGGCCCAATTTTCCCTTGTAAAGTTCATAAACCTACCTACATGCTCATTAGCTGACAGGAATGTTATCACGCCGTTCGAATACCAGCTGACGTCAGTGTGTGTGTGTGTGTGTGTGTGTGTGTGTCTGTGCAGTTAATTCATACATGTTCCAATGCGCATCAGAGTTATTGCAATAAATAGTTATGTCACAGATGGTGTCTCGGAGAAACATGATGATGATGTCATTGATGTTGTGGCAGTCACATGTATTCAGAAGATCATCTAGTTATGAAGTTATGAAGCTATTCACACTAGGGAATTTTTTTTTTTAAATTCATCATCAATTCATCTTTGGGTCACATGTTTGGAACAACTGCAACTGCATAGCCTACATCAACACATTTTGTGATGTTAATGCACTGAACGCTGTTGAACATGAGAGTTATCTGTACGTTTCATTTGAGCATCAACTTTATATCAGGTGTTAAGTCCTAAAAGTCCTTAGAGAGAACAAATAATTAACTTAATTTTTTTTTACAAACTATTAAAAAAATAACTGGGATAATTGGTCTTATAAGAATTAAAAAATGTTTCAGGTCATTTTGAGATTTCTTACTTTTGATTGCAGGCTTTTTTATTTTATTTTGGCAAATTTCAGCACATTATTAAGATCTCTTTTGAAACCCTAGAGGAGACATATGTGAAATTTCTCAGAAGAATTATCTCAGAAAGTAGAAGAAATGGGAAATTTTGTCTTAACTTACTCTGCCTGAATTTTATCTGTGGAAAACAATGGATATGTTGGGGAAAAAGAACGTTGGGGTCCAAACAACATTGGACCTAATAAAATTATTAGACATCACCAACAGTAAAAGTTGTAATCTTTTGTATTTATGGGACGTGCACTGGAATTTTGAGGGGCAGTTGCTCTGACCTGAAAAAAGGGTCACCAAAATACACATGAGAAAAAGAGTTCCTCATATTATTGTTTATTGTTTTTTAATTATTAATATTTTTTTAATTATTATTTTTTTTACTTTGAAAAGAAATAATCTGGATTGAATTGACAGATGGGAAAAAACTCGCTTCTAATAAAAAAATTCAAACAAAATTAAAAAACGCTTAGATTTCAAATACAAGGTTTTTTAACCTTTTGGCTTCCCGTACATTCACTTGTGCTTCTTGCTCGTATTCAGTTATGGTATGTATGGTAACTGGGCAACTACGCATGATTTGTAGTATGATTGCGTAAAGGGAACAGGAATTCCGGTAAGGAACAGAATCGACTGCTACACCGGCAGCCACGTAAACAGAGTTTGCCCTTCCCCTCCTGACTTTCACTTTCGGTGCCCGAATGGAAGTGAATGAGGCTTTGCGATTTTTTTTTATATAGGCCTACGTGAAATTCTGCATCCATTGTACGATTTATTTATTTTTTTCCCCCTCGGAAGGGCAACGTGAATCAAGAAGGGCATATGGGCAGTTGCCCGGGCAACCTGAGCAACCCCCCTGTGCACTTCCCTGATGTCCATATAGTTTTATTCGTTTTGATGACATTTTTGGATGTGCATCAGGGTGTTTTGCATGTAGACAAATGCCGCTCAAACACTGTGTATACACTTGACGTTAACAAAGTTAACGTTGCAAATCCATTTGTCCTTCCAATGAGAAGTATCGCAAGTGCTTGGAATACGTCATAAGTAGAACGAGGCATCAGTTTACTGTTGGGGATTTGTCATGTAGTGTCGCATCTAATGTAGACAACATCACTGGTAATAATGGGTTCTATCGTCTTTTGTTGCTTCAGGTGTGGTGGGTGCAGGCAGACGGGAGTGGCACTACTATAATGAAGCAAAGTTCATTTAGATTTAGAATAACTAATGGGGTGATAAATTTTTGTTATAATTTGCAATCATTCCAAATCTCTCTCTTTCTTGCCGCCCTAGCGGCTGCCTAGTTCACCTATAGACATGCATCGTCAGGACACCGGCCCTGCCTGGCGCAGTTCGGTCTGTGTCAAGCCATTCGTTAGTCTGGTTGTTTGATGAGAAAGAGATGAAATATAGTTGCAATAAACACTTTAGGAATCCGTACAACAGAAACAGCATATAACTATTGTTCTTTGAGGAACTGAGGAACTTATGACGGCACGGTTTAATCTTTGGTTGACCAATCAACTGAAAGAGGCGTTTCATTCCCGTCCACATGTACAGATTGAATATTCAAGCTGTTTAATCATTTTCAACCCCTAAATGAAAATTCAAGCCAAATTCTTTTTTTTTTTTTTTTACTTTCAATATATATATATATATATTCTAAAAACGATGAATGAATAATTTATGGTTTCCGAGGGGAGTGGGGGGGGGGGGGGGGTACCTCAACAGCTGAACTGTGTTATAAGGTTTTGGTGGTGCAGATGTTGGCAATCCCCGGGTAATAAGCGCACTCTCAACATCGTAACCAACCTAACGCCCTATGTAAGCCGTGTAGTCCTTTGGACCACACGGGGACAGAGAGGACAGTACTTACCATGGGAATAGGTCACTTCAGCCAGTCTTTTTGACCTTTTCTCTCACAGCTGTGCAGACCAGAATTAGCACTGGAGAAGCGCTCTTTCTCCTGGATAGGAGGAAAAACACCACAGAGACCACATCCTGCCCTAAGGGAGGTTAATATATGGAGAATACATCACATGGACTTACCAACTGGTAAGGACCACACATGGAAAGAGGTCCCTGCGGTAGATCCTACCTGAAAAAGGAGGAACTACTACAAACGCAGCGATTGGCTGCACAGACAGAGCTCGGCCTAGGGGAAGAAACGGGTTTACCGTTAGGGAAACTGTATCGTGGACATACATCATATGGGATTACCATCAAGGAATCACTACATATGGAGCACCTATCCGAAGTATACAGGCTGACCTGAAAAGGGCATACATCACGAGTACTGGGCCTGGTGTCAAATTACTGAATTCAACTGTCAAGGTGCTGAGGGAAAAGTCACGGCCTGGGTTCGCCGGTCCAGGGAACTCACATGGACAAAAAAAGCGCACATTATCACCTCGGGGAGGGGAAGGTGCTGTGTGCAAGCGGTACACCTGACCTGTTGTCCGTAACCTACCTGTTCATACCCAATAGTACACGGGACAAAACCTCTGGAAGGTATTGGGTGTTGCCCAGCCTGCTGCTCAGATGTCTGTTAGAGAGGTGCCATTTGCTAGAGCCCAGGAGGATGCAATATTTCTCGTGAGGTGTGCACACAATCCTAAGGGATACGGCATGCCTTGGGCCTGGTATGCCAAGGCAATTGTATCCACAATCCACTGAGCCATCCTCTGTTTTGAGACAACCTTCCCCTTCTGCTGTCCCCCAAAACAGACAAAGAGTTGCTCCGAGCTTCTGAAGCTCTGCGTACGGTCCAAGTAAACATGCAGGGCACATACTGGACACAGCAACAACAAGGCTGAGTCTGCCTCATCCCGCATTTATCCACCTGCCACCTTTGAGGAACCTGATTATCAGGTTGTGCTTCCTTAAAAATTAACCATCCACTGCATTATGATGTGCCTCTATGGCATCCACATACCCTTTCAAGGTGGAAGGAGACACAGTCGGTCCTCCAACCTCTCCTGCAGAAAGAAAAGCACTGACCTGAATGCACATCTCTGTGGGTCTTTCCCTCGGGAAGCACACCAGTTAGCGAAAAGACTCTTTAGGCCTGCCTCGTGTAGGGGGGTTTTAGCCTGAGTAATGGTGTCTATCACTCTAGTCTTCTGTTTCTCCGGGGCCAGACATGGAGGTTTCAGAGGTATGTGCCAGATTTTGCCGAGTCCCTGAGAAAGAAGGTACTTCCTCAGGGTGAGAGCCAGGGAAGGGCTGTCGCACGGAGCATGAGCTCCAAAAAACCAAGTCTGGTTGGACTAGTACGGCGTAACCATCAAGACACCTCGTCGAAGTAACTGACAGATAGGGAACCTTAAGTTTTTCATTTTGGTTAATTCAAAATAATTGAGTTTACATTGACTTTTGCAGAATGTCTTGGCAAATCTGAGAACACTGAGGCATTGTTGATATCTCTTCTGAAACATGAGATATTTAAAGTCCCCCTGTAGTCAATAATTGTATCCCTTAAAACTCATCTTTGATCACCAAAATTACAAATGTAAAAAAAAAATTCTAGCTTGAATAGGAACTCTATAACTCTACACCCTTGCCTCATTTAGTATATGCGGTTCTATGAATATGCAAATGAGCCCCGCCTCCACTCACTCACTCCAGCTCAGAGATCCACTCGTTGACGATCACACGTTGATCTGATTGGTTACAAGGTAATTTGTGACGTCAGAAACACCAGCGATTTCAAACCACGTTTTTAAAACTGTCTTTGTTTCACCGCAGTTTTAAGAAGAAAATACTCAACAATGGTGTTGACTTATGAATTTACACATGGTTTGTCTTAAAGCATATTAAAAACACCGCATAGATATATAAACAACATTAAAAGCTTGATTTTCACAGGGGGACTTTAAGGGTTTTTTTCCTCATAAGAAACACAGAAACTGATATACACAGCATTGTTATGAACAACAACATTTATAATTAAAATAACTTACAAAATAAACAATCATTTAGTGGAATAACAACCAGGACCAGAATAAAAATACAATCACATATACAGCGTAATGCGAGGAAGCAAACCTGTCCAAACCTGTCCAAAGTCCAAACCTGGTGGAGAACATGAGCTGTTCCTCATAATGTTTTGGGCCTTTCTTCTGGTTCGCTGTTCATAGAATGAGACTAGACTTCATTGGCCCTCTCAGTGCCACACAGTGATTGCAGAACAGAGGTTAACAATGGTTTGAAGGAGATGTAATCCAGCAGACAATGTAGAAACACAGAACACTCACAATAAAAATGCTGTAGAAATGAATGCTGTAATTTGATATCAATGACATCATCTTGTATTTAACCAAATGTTTTTCTCAGAATTAAAGAAATGAATGAGGAATTCTGATTGTTTAACGATTACTTTTGTCCTCAGACAATCCACACCTGAAAGAAGATCTTCCACCAATCTCATCTCAGATGAAAAGGTCAGATATGATCATTCCAGAATTTAAAGGAATAGCATTTTCTCACTCTCATGCATAATTTTCTTTCTTCTGTGGAACATAAAAAGAGACGTTTTGCAGAACTGCCATGTTGCTCTTTTCCGGGCTGCTCAAAAAAGCACCATAAAGTTTTCCCCTGCTTCTATGGTGCTGCTTGTCCTTTTGCCCTTGGTCACTGGTTTACTCTTTTATTGTATGGAATAGTGCAGCATGACCATCCTCAAAATATACAGGTTTGAAATCACATTTTTAAGTGAACTATTCCTTTAATTGCACGTCTGATACGGCTCATGTTAATATGAACTCTACTGTCACCTCACTGCACTGAATATTACACAGAGCAAACCTCAGATCAAACAGCGCGGTCCTTGAGACAAAAGAGACAGTTCCCTCATAGAGAATTCACTTCTCCACTGAGAGAGAGAGGAACCCAGGGAGGTAGAGAGAGAAGGAGTGAATCAAAAGACTGGAAAAGCGTGGTAGAGAGTAAACGCTGACTTCTCCCTGAGGTGATTTGTCTTTTCGCTGCTCTCTCTACAGATGTTGGAGCCCCTTTTTTCCAGTAAAGACCTGAGGTTCTTTGCTAGGACTTTGATATCCTACTCGAATTCAATATGTGAAATAGTAGAGCCACTCTGTGACTTGGAGCACATCGCCGAGCTTTGAAGTCTGATCCAATTTTTGCTGCTCGCCATTTGATGTTGAAAGGATGAGATGAAGAAAACGTACAGTTTTTGCCAGTAACTCTGCTGAGCATATGTAAGATTAAAACAGCCCGCTCCTTTGGAGGGTGTACTTAGAAATGTTAAGCAGATTAATTCTTTCCTATAGCTCTTTTATTCAAAGATAAAATTAAATGTGTGTGGAAGTCTGCGAGGACGGCCTCCGTTATTTCCTGCATTACAATGAGCGTGACAAGAGAGAGAGAGAAAGAGAGAGAGAGCACTCGGGTACCAGTGCATTAGCACTTACTGTTGCAAAAACGTTGTGTGTTAATGGATGCTCAAAACCAGCCTGCTCTTATTAAATCACTTCAATTAATTCACACAAAAGACCGCTGCTGTTTTATTCATTATGATGCGCTTGTTTGTATTTGTGCGCTTTGTTTCTTGATGTGTTTTCTGTTGACGTGGGTGTGTGTTTGTGTGTGCATTTTCTTTTCAGGTTGTGTCTGTCAGCTCCAGTGACGCGTCTGTGCTGAAGACAGACAAACTGAGTGACAGCAGAGAGAGAGACAGGCTGCAGGGGCGATCGACACTGAGCAAGCAAGGTGAGTCCACTCACGCACACATTCACATTCACATGTGTGTGTCTGCAACATTCTCATAGTCCCAAATGCACACACACAAGCACACATTTACACTGACCAAAAAAACACAGATATACAAATTATTCCACATTTATTCACCCTCATGTTGTTCTAAACTAAATTATAAACTAAACTATAAACTTTATTCCTTCCAAAAAGAAAGACATTTTGAAAAACCTCCAAGCTGCCTTTTTATTTTATTTGTATTTTTTTCATAAAATGAATGCATGACCAATCGTCACACATGAGATAATTACTGAAATCAAAGTTTGAATACACAAAAGAATCCCTTGAGAAAAAAGTACACTTTAGCTTTCTTTTAAAAAGAGTATTCAAGTAATATACTTATATATTTTCTGACTTGTTAATTGCAATTAAATGATATTTTTTTTATATATATTTATATTAGCTGAACTTTAGAGTGCATTTTGGAACCACTAGAGTAGGACTTAAGTTAATATACTTTTAAGAAGTACACTACAAGTGCACATGTAATACAATTGAACATACTTTTTCAGTATGGATGAAAGATATTTGAGAGCTACAGCAAAAAAGATTTTTAGTGAATAACGACTTATGTTTCAGTTCATTACACAAATCTGTTGTATAGAGCACGAGTCTAATGGACTACTTTATGCTTGACCTGAATGAGCAGCACAACTGTTCTGCTAAATATCTTCTTTTTTTTGTTCCATGGAAGAAAGAAATCCATAAAGGTTTAGAGCCACACAAGAGTGAGTGAATGATGACAGAATCTTCATTTTATTTTGACTGAACTCGTCCTTTAATACCAGAAGTACCTGGTTTGGCTTTCAGTATCTGGCCAGGCAGTGGATGAGAGGTGTGTGTCTTTGTAAAGAATTTTTTGGTAACAAAACACACCAATCACATCAAAGACTCGCACACACCAGTGACTCTATTAAACACTCCCAGTTACAGTGACACAGAGACCAAAACACACATATTTGCTGAACATATGTTTGCTTTTGGTTTCACCCTGGGCTAGTGAATTTCATTAATGAGAGCAGCCTGGGAGGTTGTGTGTGTGTGTGTGTGTGTGTGTGTGTGTGTGTGTGTGTGTGTGTGTGTGTGTGTGTGTGTGTGTGTGTGTGTGTGTGTGTGTGTGTGTGTGTGTGTGTGTGTGGAGGGTGTGTGTGTGTGTGTGGGGGGGTGTGTGTGGAAGGTGTGTGGAGGGTGTGTGTGTGTGTGTCCCTCTTACAGAGAGAGGGAAGGTGTGTCAATCAGGGGCGGCGCTGCTGGGATCAGTTGCCGGGGTCCATCATTAGAGTGATTACTGAGGAAGGTGTGTGCGGGGGTGGGATTGAGATTAGCTGTGTGTCCGCGGATTACCGGATTAAGACAGATAATGTAACACACACTCCGCACTGCAGTGGCTTCGGATTACTGTCAGATCACCACAGCATGCCTGGGTTAGACAGCCGCGCTAACTCTGTGAGACTGAGAACAGGTGACCCCACTCATCCTGTCTGTCTGAACACACACACACACACACTGGAGATGGCATACTCATCATATTCTCACACAAACACTTCTGATTGTATATGACTCAATCATTCATTTGAATGATTATTAATACAGTTTTGTATAAATGATTGGTTTTCTGGAGGTATGTTGTGTCTGGCAGCAAAACGAAAAGGGTTTCAAACAAGGAAATACAATATTAAACTTGAACTACTTGAAAAGTCTTGAAACGTAATGGAATCAAAAACAACGATAAAGAGCAGTATTTAAGGATTTATTTGACTACAAAACAGAAGGACTTCTTGGGAGTTATTTTGGATGATAGATCAGTAATAAATTTCATTGAATTATTGAAATTAAACATTTTACAAACCCAATGCTAAAATTAATCCAAAAGCTACATGATATTGTGAAGAGTGTTTGATTACTGTCTCAGCCAGGAAATGGAGCAACAAATGAAGATTCAAAAGTAGCCCATTAACTTGATCAATTAAGCAATAATATCCACCGTATCTTGCAACGCGCAAGATATTTTCTGTGAATGTGCGAGACTTCTGATTAATTAGTTGCTATAGATAAATAACTAGAAGATAAACAAAGTGCCGAAAATTATAAAACTATTTGCGCTACAAACCAGTTTGTTTATAATTATGACATTAATGTAACATGATAAGAAATACCAGTTTGCAATATCAAGCTGCATAAAGCCTTGGTTATACTCGACGCGTCCGCACGAGCGCGAGTCTCCGCTGACTGCGCGCGCACCTCCCCAAACGGACGAGGCGTTTATACTGGACGCGCTCGCCGTTGTGCTATTCTGTGAAACGGCAGGGGGCGACTCGGAGAATTCTCCTCTAAACCACCAGGAATCAGCTGCGAAGAAGTAGTTTTCCGTTTATTAGTAGTTTATTACTTGCTGATTCATATAAAAAGAGTAATAAATGCAGTAGGTGTATTGTACTTTCACTGCATGTAAACTAGTTAAACAACTGAAGCCTTATTGAAGAGTGTTTTAACCTTAATTTCATCAGCAGGGCTTACTTCTGCTATTTTGTAAATGTAAGCAGTTACGTTAGACAAGTGCAAACTGGGTGCTTAATGCAAATGTGTTCCTATTCACAAAATGAGAGGCTTTTATGGTCGCCCATCAATGCAAATGTCTCTGTGTATAGAAGGATCATAAACATGCTGGTACAGATGTAGCCTGCCAGTTCGGCCAGATTCGACTTGGCTCGAAGTCGTTCATCTTCGGATGCGGCGCCGCGCGCGAAGTTACAAAAAGTGCCGTGCACACCGCCAGGCGAAATGGGGTCTTGCGCACCCAACGCGCACGACCGCCCACACCGCAATGACGTCACTTTTGTCGCGCGCACCTTCGCGCTCTTGCGGATGCGTCGACTATAAACAAGGCTTAACAATGGAAGCGGATGACACCGGAAGCCAGACACATTCAATTTAAAAATGGCGGCGCCAGCTCTAACGTTAAAAGTATGATGTAAGCGCGGTTTACTTCTCGGCATCCCTCCTCCAATCCAGCTCCACCTTTCTGCAATTATTGAAATCATATAATCCTCAAATCTCAAAGCTACTAAAATATAGACCTACTAATGGTGAGAATATAAAATGAAACTGCAAATTAACCACATCTGTATTTTAACAAATGCATATAACGCACCTGGTTAACTATAAATGGTTAATTTATAGTTATAGTTTACATTTTGTAAGGATATATAGACAATCAAGTAATTGACCTATGGCTAAGCCACACCCCCAAATGCGATGAGCCAATCACAGTGCGCATAGCTACCCCAATACACTCGGACATTCTCTGCTTCCTCGTCCATTGAAATGCATTGCAGTTAGTCAGTTTTCATTCGTTTTTATATGTTTTTTCTTGTCATTTTAAGTTTAAAATGGTCAAACGGTGTGCATGGAGTACATGCAACTCCGACACTAGGTATCCCGAGAGGCTGGGCGACGGTGTGTATTTTTTACCCTTTCCCAAGCCACATCTCAACCGAGATAAGTGTCTGAATTAAGTTATGCAGTAGACCACAACACCAACTAAACGTGGATAAATTAAACAAGGATGTCTACATCTGTTCTAAGATAAGTCAACAACGTATTTGAACGTTATCTTTAATATCTCTAACGTAACGTTAGCCTAACATTAAAAAACGTTAACGTTAGCTTCGAACTTAGACCTTTACATATTTAATTTGATCATGAACCATTAATTGCATATTGAAGCACAACATTTTAGACAACTTTCTACCAAAATATATATCTATATAATCTTTCTGTCTCCAAAAATCATCAATTGCCTCCTGTGAAATGTCTCCTACTGTGACAGCTGCCATAGCGCCTGTCACCGAATGTTGACTGTTTGTCCGAGTGAGTGGAGGGGGCGTGGCTTAGCCATAGGTCAATTGAGATTTCTATAATTGTATAATTGGGATTTTGTATAATATAGCTTTACATGAGTGTTTTAGTAGTTGTATCACTAGCGTTAAAAGTGTTGATCAAATTTTGTTGATGACCAACACTGTCCAGCTCTGGTTGTGCTGTTAACACAGTTCAGTCTGTCACTCACTGTATTTACATTCATGTGGTGCTGGAGGATAAAGATCTCTCAGCATGACTCTTTCTCGCTGTTTAAAGCAGTTTAAGTCAAATTACCTCACCTTGAATATGCAAAAAACAGAACTGCTGACTGGACTGCCCTGAGACACACACACACACATACACACACATACAGACTGGTTTTAGATCACAGTTTGATGCCTTCATCAGAGGAGCTGTTGGCTAAGCTAAAGACTTGATTCTGTCTGTGAGGAGAACACGTGTAAGTGTGTGTGGATGCTGTGTGGATGTGTGTGTTGTGGAAGAGTAAGCAGGGCAGACTTTGATCAGAGGAGATCAGAGTGTGTGTGTGTGTGTGTGTGTGTGTGTGTGTGTGTGTGTGTGTGTGTGTGTGTGTGTGTGTGTCAGGGGAGACGGCAGTGCCAGATGTCTGGAGTTCTGCTCACTTCCTGCCTCTCATCCTAGTGCTGTCACCCTAGAGAGAGACACACACACACACACACACACACACACACACACATTATCCCTGTCTATCCCCTCCTTATCAAATGTTCGGGAGGTCATGGCCAGTGTGTTACTCTGAGACCCAAACACTCTTCTGCTGTCTTTATTGGACGTTAAGTGCTGCTGAGTCTCTGATCTGATCCCAGCTGTGTCAGAATGTGGTGTGTGCTTCTGACTGGACAGAAAATCCCATTTCACATGCTCTATGATTGTAACTCTACACTAATGATGTAGATTGAGTACACACACTTGAGCCTATGCTGGATTATTCACATCTTAAATGGTTACTTCAGCCAAGAAATTAAATTTCTGTCATTTATTCACCCTCATGTCATTCCAAACCCGTAAGACTTTCGTTTATTTTTGAAACACAAATGAAGATATGGTAACACTTTACAATAAGGTTCCATTAGTTAACATTAGTTAATGTATTAACTAATGTTAATTAATAATGAGCAATACATTTGTTATAGTGTTTATTTTTTGTTAAAATTTGTTTATAATAATTAACTGTTCATTGTTAGTTCATGTTAGTTAATGTCAATGAAACAATTTTAACTTTTGATTTTAAGTTAAAACTAACAATAACTATGATATATAAATACTTTGGAAGTATTTTTCACTGTTAGTTAATAATAACTAATGATAAGCAGTTAACAAATATAATCGTATTTTTAAGTGTTGCAGAATATATTTTGATGAAACCTGAGAGATTTCTTTGACACTTAAAGTTCATGAAGAAATCATAAAAATAATAAAAATTTTAGCAGATCTAACCCTTTAATGTTTATGGACAGCATTGTTTCCACTGCCACAAAATCATTTTGATTCATCCCTTAGTTTATAAATAAAAGGACTGCAGATTTTCTTAGTACCTTAAACACTAAAATGCATTACAATAGCCAAATATCACAAATCATAAACAATTTCTTCAAGAGATAGAGTGACAAATTTATTTTTATTATAAAAAATATACCTTTTTGTAAAAACTACATAATTAATTCATAATTTTACGTCATGTGATAGCCATGGGTGGCACTTTGTTTTTAAAATTAAAGAGCATGGGCGGCCACAGACATGTTGATTGTGACGTCACATAAAATAATGTTTTATTGTTTTTTCTATATGATGTATTGATCCAGAAATCAGTAGTAGATTATTCGTTAATTTCCAAGTCAAAACAGAAATAACAACAATTAGAAATGTGCAAAACATATTGGTTATTACAGCAAGTAGCATCCAGTTACCATTTCGAAAATTGGATTTTGAAGTTAAAGTTTTGTGTAAATATTCCTGAATTCTGGCAGAATAAATAATAAGTCCAGAGGGTGTTAAAAATGGCAGCCTCTGGCTCATTCATGACATTTGTGGTTCATTTCATCTAGAGGTGATTGTGCCTGTGCCTTCACAGTGAGAGAAAGAGTGTAGGGCTCGGAAATAACAGGCATTCGGAAAGAACTTTGGAAACAGGGCGAGTGCACTACATTATGGGATGGAGTATTCTGTACTATATACTCAGTTGTATACTGCATCATGTTGCATTTCATCCTTCCCTGGTATCCTTAAGCAGAAAGCAAGCGATAATATCTGGGTTTACTTTTTTTTGCGGATAACAAAGTTGCTAAACGATTACGCACCAGTGTCATACTAGTGTGTGCAATGATTAAGTGCCATAATTTTGCATTTTAAATTTTTTGTTGCTGCAAAAACGTGTGATTGTACTGAATGCACTTTTGTAGTGTAGTTCAAATCCCTTTTAAAAGACAAACTGTTCATGCAGGTAACATAATATAAATAAAATAAAAAGCAATTCAAGTGTACTTAAAGAAGGTACACTTTCATGATTGTTTTTGTAATAATTTCAAATTAAAAAATTAATATCTACTAACACTTTATAGTGATGGCCCTTAACAGACATTCTACTGACTATAAGTAACTTTTCAACTGCATGCCAACTTATTATACTAACCCGAACCCTAGCCTTACAGTCTACTGACCTTCTACTACAGACTACTAATACTCTAATGACTGCTAGTTGACATGTAGCTGCAAATTTACTTATAGTTAGTATAATATCTAAAGTGGACCATCGAAATAAAGTGTAACCAAAGTACATTTTAAATAATTGTTTTAATAATCTTTTGTTATACTTAAAAAGGACACTTATTTTGGTGTGTTGACTAACGTACAAAAGCCAACCTGCTCATTGGAAAATGTGCATCTACCTGCATTTTTGCCAACAAATTATGAATAAAAGAGCAGATTATCAATTAATAAAGACTTATTTTTGTGCAGTTCCTTGCACAATACTTTATGTTATGACCTTATAACACTTCTACTATAGTGCATGATTTGTAAACTAATACATTCTGATGTTTGAGTCACCAGCTTTATATTTATGGCTTCTCTGACATAGTAAAGTTGCTCGGTAGCTCACCTGGTACACTGCACTTGCGATGTGAAACATGAGTCACGATGAAAGAGCTCAAAGACTTGTAGAAGCAAGACAAAATGGTTGCTTCAGCAAATGCATTTTTATTTCATGTTTGCTTTTGTTAACACTATCGGTCAGATTTGGGGTAGGGTTTAGTGTACGTGGTACGCTATTTTCAAACATAATACATTAACCTTTTAGTGCCACTCACCAGACATTTCATTTCCGAACCGCCCCGATACGTACAACAACCAACGTAATCAAACATTGCTAGATTCAGATTCACAATTATATGTTTCGGATAAAACTGAACATGACAAACAAGTTTCAATAGAAATGTTAAAGTATATATTCGTTTACCATAAATGCTTGCCAGTACATTCAGAAGTAAATTTTAAACATATTTCAAAGACAGTTGAAGTAATTTTGAAATTACATAAAATGATGTACTTAAGTCTTACTTAATTGGGTCAAAAAAGCACTTTTGGTTTAGCTAACTGCATTAAATATAAACGTAAACTATGCAAATAATAGTTTTGCAATTAACAGCAATTATGTGTCTGAAATCATTACATTAAGATCACACCTAATTATATTATTGTAAAGTATATATTATTTATGTAATAAGTACTTTTTTAAAGGTATGCTAAAGAATACTTCTCATACTTGTTTTTTGTTTGTTTCTTTTAAAGAACTAGTTGAAATTGTTTTCTGTCCTAATCGACAGCAAGTGAAGAATAGACAATGAGTTTGGAAATAACCTGGATATTCCTTCAAAGTAGAGATCGAAAGTTAAGGTCTCTCTCTCTTTCAGCCCCTCAGCATCATACTTTACCTTTCTTGTTTTCTCACTACTGACATGTATGTTTACCAAAAGCATAATCTTTATAAAGCGGGTTAACATAAGGAGCTCAGCTTTCATAAACCATGAAGTCTGATCCTTTTTAGAAGAGGGAGCAACAGAAGAGAACTAACTTGCACTTATGAAGTATGGACATATAAAGACAATGATGTGTTATTCCACATACATAAGTGTCCTTGAAAGGCATAAAATTCTAGAAAGAAACACTTTATGCTGCCTTCTCCAATTTATTTGCCTGTGGATGGCAGGCCTGCACATTGGCCTGAAGGGTTCTGGGGAGTGGGAGTGTTAGAATAGTCTGATCTGGGCTTTACTCAGTGTGTTGGCTGTGAAACACACCTCTGAACATGTCATTTGAATGCATCATCGAGTACAAGATCAAAAGTTTTACAGGATTAGCACAAATGAGTAACAAAACATATTAATGTGTGCACACAAACAGATAGTGTCATCCCTATTTAGTGTGCCTTCACTCACTTTGGTGGATTAAGTTCAGGAAGTGCACATTTCCTTTAGGTAGTTAGTCTCCAAATAAATTTTATCTTGGTTTGGGCTGAAGCCAAAATCTTCTCTTGATTTGTTCTGAAACTGTTACATAAGTAACTCTGATCTAGACGAAACCATGCCATCATATTAAAATAATGAGATTTTATGGTAGCACTTGCAAACAAGCCATATATATATATATATATATATATATATATATATATATATATATATATATATCAGTGTGTATTATATATATATATATATATATATATATATATATAATATTATTATTATTATTTGCATATATGTATATTGTTTTACGTGGAGTATTAGAAACTCTCACAATGAGGAATATTCCAGTAAACAGACTTTAATCACAAACACTAAGAAACCAGGAGAAACGCAGGAGAAAACCACAAACACATTAACGAGAACGGACAGAGACTGTCACGATACCACACACAGGAAACAGGGATCCAATAGCAGTATTTATTAAGGGTAATCCGTACTCACAAAAACCAGTCCAGGCAAGGGTCAAAATCCATAAGGCAATCCAAAACATAAAATACAAGAGAAACAAATCAAGAACAGGCAAGAAACAAGAACTCCGAAGTGGTGTGACGAATAACAAGGACTCCGTAACAAACACTAAACAGGCAGGGTATTTATACACAGAACAAGACAATCATGATGGGGAACAGCTGGGTGCAATGAACAGTGATGAGTGCAGACAAGGATTGTGGGGAATGCAGTTCCAATATGAATGACTCCGTGGGGAAGAGGACCTCTAGTGGACACCCAGGGAAACATAAACCAGACACTGGGACATAACCCCCCCTCTACGGAGCGGCTACCAGACGCTCCAAGACCCACAAAAAAAACAAACAAAACCAGAGTCCAGGAGGGAGGTGGAACGGTGGAGGATCAGGGGCAGGGATGGGGGGCCAGGTCCATGGGCGACCAGGACGGTGAAGACCCCTCGGGCGGCCAGGGCGGTGAAGAACCCTCGGGCGGCCAGGGCGGTGAAGATCCCTCGGGCGGCCAGGGCGGTGAAGATCCCTCGGGCGGCTAGGGCGAAGACGACCACTCGGGCGGCCACGGCACAGGAACAGACATTGGCTCAGGAACAGACACCGGCTCAGGAACAGACACCGGCTCAGGAACAGCAGCGGGCATGACGGGTCCGAAAGGCACATCCAGGATTCTGGCCAGATGCTCGAAGTAGCCCAATAAAGCCAGGGACCAGCCAGGACGAGGCCCCAGGGTGGAGTCGAAGGCGGGAGGAGCCATGGTGCCGACCTGATGGAAGGTACCCTGGCGACGATCGACGGAGATGCAGCTGTCGAAGAGGGAGACACAGGTGGAGAGGACAGGCCAATGAGTCCACGCGTAACCGGTGGCCCTGAAGACTGAGGTGGAGCCACGGCGACGAGCGTCCAAGATGGAACCGGTAGGACAGAGGTTGAGCCGGTGGGATCGAGGACGGAGGCTGAGCCGGGGTGAAGACGGAGCCGAAGGTGCAGGCAGGTCGACGGCTGATCAAGGCGGAGCCTGAGGGACAAGGGAGCCCAGGAAGTGGGAGAAGGATGCTGGGTGGGCATTTTGGAGAGACAGGGAGCGCTGGAGATACAGGAGATGTTAGAGAAACGGGGCGATTTGGAATAATCTTTCCAAAAAAGTCCATTGAGTTAACCTAAAATATGTCTTCTAGCTCCTCTAAATACCTTCCAGATTCCATAATTAACACTTCCACCACAGCGGGGTTATGGGCGGTGCTCCACTCTGTCCCATCGAACTCCACTAAATCTCCCTCCACGACGACTGATGTTGCCAGATCACGCACCTGGTCAGACTCTAGCGGTGGTATGGGCTCCGGGGTGATGACTCCTTCCGACCTCTTCTCTGTATTTGGCTTGTCCATCACTGCGGGCTTGTCTCCACGGCTACAATGGGCACAGGCAACTCCATCGTGCCAGTGGTGGATGGCTGGTCTCTGGCAGCTCGAGTCGGAGCGGGGTTGGTGAGTTCTTCCTCAGCAGGGCAGACAGTGAACTCAACTCAACATTTAGTTATATAGCACTTAAAAAAATGAGGGTTTACCAAAGTGCTATACAAGCAATAAAAAAAAAAAAAAAACATAACAAAGAGCAAGAACATTAAAACACAACAAGAACTGGGACCGAACTCAGCGAATGTGGATCCCGAAGACCCACACCGGGCAGGCGAGCCTTTGTGCGCTCGTTAAGGCTGGCAAAAAAGAAAGCTCAAAGGGAGTGATCTGGGAAGTCTGTTAGTCTTGCCAGATAGAGAAATCTGCTGGTGTGGGCCTCGAGGCTTTGCTGCTTCTGCTCAAGGCATAACAGCAGTACAGCAGGTGAAGCCATGCTTTTTTCGGTTGGGTCCGTTCTTCTGTTACGTAACATGGTGTATTAGAAACTCTTACATAGAGGAAAACTTCCAGTAAACAGACTTTAATCACAAACACTAGGGAACCAGGAGAAACAAGGGAGAAAATCACAAAAACATTAACGAGAACGGACAGAGACTAAGGGTACGTTTACACAGCAACGATATGCTTAAACGGGATCTGTTTTTCCTTTGAGTTTTCTGCGTACAGATAACACCATTGTCAAAACAATCCTCATTCAGACCGATTCGCAAAAATGATTAAAACCGCTGTATGCTGCTTCCAGACCATTAGATGGCAATAAAACACCATAGACTGAACACTTAATAAGCATTTGCATGACGTCATCGTCTTCAATCGAGACAGTTTTCAAAAACGTGGACTTTAGGCCCCCAAAACACTGTTGTCGTGTAAACGAACGGCCAAAACGCATAAAAAGTTTTACGTTTTTAGTTGAAAATGGTGACGTGTAAACAGCCCCATAGAGAGAAATGAGGGTTTAGGTATACAGAGCAGACAAAGGAACTTAATTTGTAAATGAATAGGGCACAGTTGAATGACATAACTAATTAAACAGACTAGGGAAAACTAGGTCACAGAACTAAACCAAAAACACAATGAAAACATAGAAGACAGACCATACATGTAACATATATGGTACTGGGTAATATAATGTAACTAATGGTTTAAAGGGATAATTCACCCATAAATGAAAATTTGCTGTCAATTTACTTACCCTCATGAAAGTCAATGACTACCGTCACTTTGAGAGTGAAGCAAAATAAATACCCATGGTACGTTAGGTAAAGGTTCAGTACCTACTTATTACCCAGTTATTGTAATTACTATAGTAAGTACACAGTATGTATGTTACGAATTGCTCCGAGACACAAAGGTTGAGGATCCAAATGCAGTTTTATTGAAAGGGTAATCCACAATCGTAGTCGAAATCAGGCAAAGGTCATAAACACCGAGTAATCAGTCCAAACAATAACAAACACAACAAGGCAGGGAACACGAGCAAAAGAGTAATCCATGGAACAGGCAAGAAATCCAAAAACCAAAAGACATGAAACCAGGGAGAGTGCTCGGAATTGCAGTGTAACACTAACTGACTCAGGCGCGTCAGGCATGACGTGAAGAAGCTCAGGCTCGGCAGGCATGATGTGAAGAAGCTCAGGCTCGGCAGGCATGACGTGAAGAAGCTCAGGCTTGGCAGGCATACCAAGTCATATACTATGATCTTTGGTTCTAGACATAAACTTAACTCCAAAACCTGTTCTTGTGCTATATCATGTAACGACGGTACTCCTCTGCATGGAGTTGATACTATTAAATATCTTGGTGTATGGCTTGACTCTAAACTTTCCTTTAAACCTCACATTAATCATGTCTTACGAAAAGTCAATGTTGGTAATAGTATCTTGCATCGATCTCGAAATTGCTTTACTTATAGTGTTCGTAAGAAACTAGTTGCTCAATTAATATTTCCGTTTTTTGATTACTGTGATGTGGTTTATCAGACGGCATTAAAATCTGATCTAGTTTTACTTAATTCGGCATATAATAGAATTTGCAGATTTGTTTTAGGATGTTCTTTTTCCACTCACCACTGTACAATGTATGATGCACTTCAGTGGCCACCTTTGAATGTGAGAAGGCAGTTGCACTGGCTCCAATTTATATTTAAATGTATTTACTTTGATTATCCTAGTTATCTACAACAATATTTTGTACTCTTTTCTTCAAACTATCAAGTTAGGCATTCTGTCCAGACTTACTTTCTCGTTCCTCGTGTTAAAAAAACAATTGGTAAGAGAGCATTTATGTTTAAAGCCCTATTAGATTGGAATAATTTACCTATAGATATTAGATCCATTACTTCACTTCGGTTGTTTAAACAATCTTTATTATTTTATTTGAAAGTAGATTGCACATGCTATCATTGAAACTCTTGTTGTAGTTTTGTGTTTTGTTGCTTATATATATATATATTTATTTTTTTTATTATTATTGTTGGTGTTTGTTGCTGGTCTGTTTGTTTGATGTATTGTTAATTGTAATTTTGTTATGTTTTTTTTTTTTTCTAATTGTGTTTCATTGTAAGGACCCCCTCGAAAACGAGATGATACATCTCAAGGGGTTAATCCTAATAAATTCTAATAATAATGTGAAGAAGCTCGGCAGGCATGATGTGAAGAAGCTCAGGCGCGTCAGGCATGACGTGAAGAAGCTCAGGCTCGGCAGGCATGACGTGAAGAAGCTCAGGCTCGGCAGGCATGACGTGAAGAAGCTCAGGCTCGGCAGGCATGATGTGAAGAAGCTCAGGCTCGGCAGGCATGACATGAAGAAGCTCAGGCTCGGCAGGCATGACGTGAAGAAGCTCAGGCTCGGCAGGCATGACGTGAAGAAGCTCAGACTCGGCAGGCATGACGTGAAGAAGCTCAGGCTCGTCAGGCATGACGTGAAGAAGCTCAGGCTTGGCAGGCATGATGTGAAGAAGCTCAGACTCGGCAGGCATGACATGAAGAATCTCTGGTGTAGAAACCTCAGGACGGGAATGTACTGGAACCACAGGACTAGCGACCATTATGGCTGGAGATGCTGGTGACCGTGGTGGGCCAAGCTCCGTGGGCACTGGATCTTGGTGTGTGGTGCCCCTCTCCAAAAAAACTTTTAGGGGACATGTCCTCCTCAACCTCACCAACCGTGAAAGAGGAACCACACAAAATCAGGGCATAATCCAAAAATTCAATGAGGGACCATCGAGGACCATCACGGATAAGCTTAGTCTGGTAATAATCATTGAGTCCGTAACAAGAGAAGTCAATGAGAGCATAGCCAGGAAAGCCGTAGAAATTTGCAATGTTCAAGAAGTCCTGGATGTGGTCCTCGAGGGACCGATTACCTTGCCCCAAACGAATGATTTGCACTGCTGGATCCATTGGTGGCGAAGTCTTCTGTTCCGAACTGCTCCGAGACACAAAGGTTGAGGATCCAAATGCAGTTTTATTGAAAGGGTAATCCACAATCGTAGTCGAAAACAGGCAAAGGTCATAAACACCACGTAATCAGTCCAAACAATAACAAACACAACAAGGCAGGGAACACGGGCAAAAGAGTAATCCACGGAACAGGCAAGAAATCCAAAAACCAAGAGATATGAAACCAGGGAGAATGCTCGGAATTGCAGTGTAACACTAAACAAGACTTTGCAGAAAATGAATGAGAAAACCAGGCTTATATGGGGTGAGCTACACAAAATAATGAGACACAGGTGAATGTGATAATGGATGAAGAGTCCAGGCAGTGAGTTATTGGAGATGTAGTTTGTGATGGAATGACAATAGTCTGATGTGGAGTGCCCTCTGGTGGCTCTCAAGGGCACTCCAGCTGGTGACCGTTATAATGTACGCACAGAATATGGCTGCAAAATGAATGCTATATTTGTTTTGTTTTCATGAATTAACAAAGCATCATATAATTAAAGTTTACTGTGGAATAGTATCTTTAAATATACATCTCAGGCTTTGCCATAATTTTATGAATGAGATAAAACATCAAGTCTCGTTTAAAAAATATATCACAAGCACATATGCTTGACTTACTGGTAGTGGATCGTGTTGATGGTTAATGTGTTCATTAGACCTGTGGTTCCTCTGCTACAGCTGTGTGAACTAGAGATTTGACTTCATACATCCACTAAAAAACATCAAAACATGCTGATTAAAAGACACTGAGCAAAAAAATATGTAGAAAAGTGAAGTTAATGAAGAGAAAAGCAGTTGTTCTCATTTGCTTTAATGTTTTATATCTTATGCAATGACATTTTTAACTGACTTGAGTGTCCAAATACTTTTGTAGGCCAGTGTTTTAGAAAATTTTGTTGTTTCCAATGAGAGTACCAAACAATATTTGTTAATGCACTTTTCACATGATGTAAAATATGTCTCTGATGTCCCCAGAGTGTGTATTTGAAGTTTTAGCTCAAAATACCCCACAGATATTTTTTATAGCATGTTAAAATTGTCACTTTTTGAGGGTGAGCAAAAACGTGTGTTTTTGTGTGTGTTTTTTAAATGCAAATGAGCTGCTGCTCCCGGCACAGAGGGCGGAGCTTCAATAGCTTGTGTGTGTGTGTGTGTGTGTGTGTGTGTGTGTGTGTGTGTGTGTGTGTGTGTGTGTGTGTGTGTGTGTGTGTGTGTGTGTGTGTGTGTGTGTGTGTGTGTGCACGCACTTTCAGAAACTGTTCTGACTTGTATGTTCAAACCGGAGTCGGACAAAGTTGGAGAGACTCAGACTCAAGTGACAACATGTAGAATGCAACAGGACGTTGCTGAATGGTTTGTTGATAAATGTATGTATCTGATGTGGAGTTAACTATGTTCTAGTCATTGATTTGCATATTCTGTCATGATAATCTAAATCGTCTTCGTGGGGTTTATGTAAATTTTAGGGTTAGTGTGAAGAAGCTCATTGTAACCACCCCTTTAAATATTTGAACATCTGACATTGTTCCTGTAGATTATATCACTAAATAGACACAGGCTGCCTGTGCAGGGCTGAAGTCATTGGCTGTCTGTAATTGGCTGCTCTGTTAACTGTTTCGGCCGCAGACACCTCATGTCATGCAAGACCAACTCAGATGTGGAATTTATATTAAGGGTCCATTATTGTCATCACCATAGTCATCATCTCTGTCACACGACTATCTGGAGACCAGCCAGACAGTCCCTCTCTCTCTCTCTCTCTCTCTCTCTCTCTCTCTCTCTCTCTCTCTCTCTCTCTCTCTCTCTCTCTCTCTCTCAGGCTCGTTCTACTAACTTGGCAAAACTACAAATGTTCATAATCAGCTTGTTGGTGGGTGTTCTGAATGTTTTTTCAGTCTTAAGATTGCCCTGTATGTTATGTCCACCGCTCTTGATCAGGTATATATAAATATCCAGTGCAGCCCGTCAATAGGGTAACAAGCAGATATTCAACAAATAAACAGATAAATTAACTTTTATTGCCAAACACTGTTAAAGTCTTTAAAAGAAATTCTCCAATACTTACGATGCAAAACACTTCGGTTGCAGAAGGATGACTGAGCCACATAAAGTTTATTACTGTTTGGTCTGAAATATTGTGGCTAGTTTGTGGGATCCAACAGTTTGTTGAGTTTTTTTTTTTCTATAGCAGCTATTTATTAATGTGGCCATCTGTTCTGACAGACACGCAGGAGTGAGTATAGCACACCGTAATGAATAAGCAACAGACTTTAGAAAAAACACTGCTTTAATCTCACAAATAAACCTGTGGATTATGCATATTGATGGGAACATTGCTCACAGCAGGGGATTCGTCCAAAGTGATTGTCTTGAAATTCGTTGTTGAAGTGAATTTGCACATAAACTTGACTCAATAAAGATGTATTAAATGTATAAAGAGAAACATCTCAGAGAAGGTTTTACTGTGCTGACTGTTAAAGCATAGTACGCTTCTAGCTCTAGGGGTGTAACGGTTCTCAGTAAAAATCAAACCATACCGTTCTCCAGTCACTCTTACTTTGTTCAATGCGAGTGCCGTATATATGAGCAGTCATTTATGCCGTCATCACCCGGGTGTTGATAGCGCACGAGCACAGGTGGGACCTGAACAGCACACATTGCTATCTGTGTTTAAACTAAACTCATTGAAGCCTTGCCAATTTAAACATTCAGTCGCACAGAAGACGCAAAAGATTTGTGTGTGCACTCATCCGAAGCACGCACAGAAAAGCATGTCTCAGACAGCGTCTTAAAGGGGCATTCGGCAACTATTTCAGCTTAATAAAACCGTTTAGAAATCATTTGGATGGTTTAATAACCTGTTCTGGTGAGAATGGTGACTTTCCCCCCTTCCCCCAGCGTTCCTAGGCGGAAAACCAACCTTGCAACATGAGAATTAACATCCCGGTAGAGAAGTCTCGTGAGAAGCGAGAACGAGCGAGAAACACAAACTGCTTTATGGCAATTCGACATAAACGACACATGCCGCCCTCAATGTGTATGATGTATTACCCCCCTCGGTAGACATAGCTCCACACGATAAAGTTGGCCGGCTCCGATAATAACAAATGCACATGAGCAGCGGTAGAAAGGGGGAGGAGGGGCCGCAAGTGAGTTTTTTTGCGACATTGTTGTGAAATATACGCCTCACAGCTGTAGGGGGAGCTCATCGAGAAAACATGCGACAACAAAAGTGAAAATCAGCGAAGAAATAGCTAGGGTTGCCGAATGCCCCTTTAAGTGAACTTAAACAGACGAGAAAGAACACGTGTATCAGTGTATTGGATTAGTGCATTATTCTTAAAGTGACAGCAGACTAATATTTCTGCTGTCTGTTTTTAATGTTAATCAAACAACAAAAGACAAGAAAATCACTCCCTGCTCTTGACTGAATAGCTTTTGAAACTTTAATAATGATGAATCTGTATTTAATTTATACAGTGAATATTATACGCAGTGTTATTTACTACATATTTACACACTATATAAATAAATAATACCTAAATAAGCTGAAGTGAACTGTTTATTTTATTGTATTTATTTGTGCTGTTGCTTGTAGTTTGGTTATTTGTTGACAGTAGTTCTTTTGGTAGCACATACCAAACCGTACCTAAACTGTGGCAAAAGCCAAACCATGAGTAATTTGAACCGACTAGCACATTGCAACAACTTCTGAATCTTTTGAGAACTGAATCTCTTTTTAAATGCACCCCCCCTCCCCCACCTAAATATATTAAACTTACTAGTTGGCTTCCCTTGTTACCTAGTTGGTTCATTGTAAGAAAGAAAATGCATAAAAAAACAGAAAAGGTAGTGGTAATCTGCCAGGACATTATCCGTTAAGGTTACAGACATTTTCTTTAACCCTAAAACACAACAAAAGGCAATGCATAATTCAAAATACAGGTAAAACACCTGTGAAAAATCATTGTGGAAAATTACATCATATTAACACAGCACATTGGGCCCTATTTTTACAGACTTTTCTTAGTGTTGTTGGACAACTAGTCAACAGCTCTAATACTAACATAACTAGATTTTTCAGCTGATTTTATAAGAGTGTAGCTTTTCTGGTATAAACAAATAGTAATAGCAATATAACATGACAAAACTTCAAATCGCTGTTTTATTGTATTAGGAAGTCTGATTCATTAATCCATTAATATTTCAAGTTTCTATTTCAGTAGTACAAATTAAGATGTTGTTGAATCATAATCAGATAATTCTATAATTTAAAACATATTTCTCTTAGTAGTTAACTACTTTGAATAGATGTTTTCCAACTCTCGCTAAACACTGCTCTTCATTTCTCCACCTGTTTTCAGTAGGTGAGATTAGGCAGAGCACTGTATCGTGGGAAAGTTTAGTTAACTTGGTGCCAACTTTTGAAATCCTCTTAATGTCAGTGAGAAACAGAGTAACTTTAACAGAGTTTAACAGGATGTACTTTCACACGGGACAGTAACAGACTGAGACTTTAAAATGATACTTATACTGTCCTATCTATTAGCATATTAGCATCCATGGTATTATGGTTTAAGTCTTGGTGATGAGTTGCGTGGATTTCCCTTCATCCTCCTGAGGTGTGACTGTTTTGAGTTAAAGACTCTTCTTATCAAAGTCAGATTTCCTGTGACCACAGACACTATAGGTATGGATGTGTGTTACACGTGGAGATATTTATATATGTATTTAGAGCTATTTATCCCGAAAATAAAGTATAATGGTCTCTACAAATATATTAAGCAGTAAAAACTGTTTTTCAACATTGATAATAATCAGAAATGTTTCTTGAGCAGCAAATCATCATATTACACTGATTTCTGAAGGATCATGTGACACTGAAGACTGAAGTAATGATGCTGGAAATTCAGCTTTGATCACAGGAATAAATTGCATTTTAAAATATGTTAAAATAGAAAACAGTTATTTTAAATTGTAATACTATTTCTCCATATTGCTGTTTTTTTTTTTTTTGTCTAAATAAATGCAGGCTCAGAGAGCATAAAGGTGATGATACACAGGGCAACTTTTTGAGCAAAGTTGCTGGGCAATCTTGCAGAGCGATTGTTACTTGGGCACTTTCCCATTGAAAATGGGCAATAAATTTCTCTCTGGATAGTTTAGATCGGTCGTGGGCCCTGTGTCTCATCTGGTTGCCCGTTGACGGCAACATTGCCCAGCAACATTGCCCAAAAAGTTGCCCTGTGTATCATCACCTTGAGAGTTTAAAAATGTAATCTTACTTCAAACTTTTGAATAGTAGTGTAGGTTTGTAAAGTACAAATCTGAGAATACATACTTTTTGGGCTAAATTAAAAAAAATTTAAATCATTTTTTTATTTAAATAAAGTTTTTTATGTTTTTTAATTTTAATAAAATATAAACACGTCTATGATTTTCACTTCATAACTACAATGAGAATCATATTGAGAGTTGTGTTTAAAGTTAGGGGATGAAATATATGTTTAAATATATGTAAAAATCATTGTCTATGGAAAGTCCCCATTAAACATGGAAGCCTTGTGTGTGTGTGTGTGTGTGTGTGTGTGTGTGTGTGTGTGTGTGTGTGTGTGTGTGTGTGTGTGTGTGTGTGTGTGTGTGTGTGTGTGTGTGTGTGTGTGTGTGTGTGTGTGTGTGTGTGTGTGTGTGTGTGTGTGTGTGTGTGTGTGTGTGTGTGCGCGCCCGCGCGTGTGTGTGTGTGTTCGTTCTTTGTGAATTTAAGTACTTGGGATTAGATTTTAACAAGCCTGTTTCAATTCCAGTCATCAGACGTTACTGAGAGCCGGATGTCAGAATAGTTCCAGATTGGCCTGGAAATCCTCCCGAGTGTCTCACTTTAGTTTTGTTCAGTAGCTTTGTTTGGGAGGGTTCAAGAAGGCAGTCTGCATGCAATCTTAGAGGACAGACATGTGTTAGTGTGTGTATGTGGTTTTTGTGTGTGTATAGGTATATGGTTTAGTGTTGTCTCTGTGTGCTTTTATCTGTGTGTTTGTGCATGTGTGTGTGTGTGTGTGTTGTTTCTCAGCATCTCTGTTCAGCTCTGTGTGTGTGTGTGTGTGTGCGTGTGTGCGTGTGTGCGTGTGTGCGTGTGCGTGTGCGTGTGTGTGTGTGTGTGTGTGTGTGTGTGTGTGTGTGTGTGTGTGTGTGTGTGTATGGTCTGGTCTGCACATGCTTCATTTAGACATCAAAGAGCACTGCTGATGATTTTGCCTTACAATCCAGCCCTTCTCCTCCATCTGTACAAACAGACCCCGACGGCTCGGCCCGGCCCGAGACGTGTCAGGTGATCACGCACGTGAGCGACGGGAATCAATACGCCTCCTGCGTTTATACGACTAAAAACCCTTTTAGCATCTCTTTTATGTAGTTTCTGAAGCTCGTTCTGATTTTCAAGGGATTTAGAGGTGCTTTTTAACAGGCGGCCTGAGTCTTGTCAAATCAAAACCTCTCTCCGAGAAGATTTCTCAGCCTTTTTATCTGTCAAATACAAACATTTACGAAATGCAAGGCAAATGGTACACAATCAAATTCAACCCCTTAGTGGTTTATTTTATGGCTTTTTTTTATTTTCCACCCAACAGTCTATAAGACAAATCAATAAGTCCTGAATAAAGGATTATATTTTTGCAAATCTTCAGAGATTGATGTCCCTCCCAACACAAACATGCACAATAAGAAACATGCAATGGCTTGTAATGGCGTTAATGGCTGTGTGTGTGATCCAGTCATTGCAGTGACATTAAATATATAATACTCTGCCCAGCCCGACAAGGTCTTTTCTTAATATTTAAAATAATTTAAAGGTCAAGATAGATAATTTGTATAACTATGTTGTACTGACAATACAGTTTTATGTAATTAGTATACATAGAAATCTGCGAAATGCATATAGATTATTAAATGTTTATTTAACTTTAATATACATAAAATATATCGCTGTCCATTTAAAATGAAGAGACCGTTTTATTTGCCTTTTTCAAGATATTATATTATAAAAATTGTATAAAGACACTGTTTTACTGTTGTAGTATGAATAATAATAATAAAAAAACACTTAAATTGCAAGCATAAAGTTAGGCTACACTTATTATAGAAATGTATGATAAAAATGAAAAGGGCTTTAAAATAAATGCTTCAGATAAATCAGGTTTTGAGCTGCAAATAATGTCTTCACTTGAAATTGTCCTGTGATTTCCTATGACATGATATTCCTCTCAATTTAAATGTTGAATATGAGTCCACACATAGGCCTACACCATAAAAATTATGATTACATTTCCTACAAAATTAAACATTTTTGTAAATTTTTTTTTACTTCTCTTTTAATCTAACAGTAAGAGGGAGTGATTTCTTTAGATTCCACTTTTGACACCTGTGTGTTACTGTTGCCTGTTTTATCAAACTTTAACTTTAAGTCAAGATTCAAAATGGACTTTTCTAACTTTCTAACAAATCATATACATTTCAATTGGATCACTAATCATTCACATGGGTCATTGGTGCTTAGACTCTGATGATTGCTGCTTGCCGCTGTTCATTGGTTTTAATTATAGTATAGATGTAGTATAGATGATATAGAATAGATTCAGTATAGATGATTGAATGCTTGCTTGCTTTGGTGTTGCCACCCCTCACAGCCCTCATGCCCCCCTTCTTGCCACCCTATAAATTATTTTCTAGATCCACCCCTGTTGGAAGACTCTTTTATCCAAAGTGACTTGCATTGCATTCAGTTCATCAGAGAATCAGACCCATGACCTTGGCATTGCTACCGCCATACTCTATTGTTGCTGTACAGGAATGTTTTGTGGGGGTCATAACCTACAAAGTTTAAAACTCATTGTAACGAGGTTAGATGTTACGGGAAAAAGGAGACGGGAACCGGCGAACATTCAACAAACTTTAATATCAAAAATACAAATACAAAATGAAAGTAAAAGACAGCAGCCCCTCACGGACGACTGCTGTCACATATAAAAAAACAAACAAACACAAGTCCAGGCCTGGCCTCTCTCCGTCTCCACTGTCGTCGCTCCTTTTATGCTTCCGCTCCTCCGTGAGAGACACGAGATCGGTGCGTCGCGCAGGTGTCGCTCATCAGTGATCACGCCACTCGTCCTTCCCGACACACTCATGTTTTGGTGGAATGATTGATTGACAGTACCTGGTCCTTCACAGTTGTCCAAAAAGCATCCGAATCATGTGTGATGGTGGAGTATGGATTGTCATTCAAGGCTTGTGTGCCTGACTAGTCCTAATAATGTTATTTTTATTGAGAAGAAGAGAGGTCCAAGCACCAAAACCTGAGGTACACCAGTGACTAGTTGTGTACAGTAAGTATTGTTGAAGACTGTGCTTTTAGTATTTAAGTATTGTTCGAAAGATTCTGTTTCGAATGTTCTGAATCACACAGTACATAATTAAATTCAAGGAAGTAGACAATTTTTTAATTATTCTCATCCAATATATTTTCTAATCTTTTCTTGACAGTCCTGGGTGTAATAGATGGATGATCGAATATCTAATAGATTGCACCATAGGTTTTTGTTGGTACAGACATATATCGATATTTCACAATTATGTGTCTCCTGATATTGCATGGATAGCCTGAAACAGGCCTTTCTCGGTGCCGTTAGAACCACTTCTAGATGCAAACTGTCCAAGAAATAGTCTCTTCCTTACATGCTGAGTCTCTCTCTCAAAATTAGCTAAATGTTTTCAATATATTTACAGTATGGACATCTGTTTCTATGCTTGAATAAAGTGACTGCCTGATTATTAGAAGGTTCAGATAAATCCCATGCTTCATATCATACTTCATTTTTTTTTTTTTATATAAGATCTGGCCAGTTCAATAAACATTTCTGTCTAACGTTGTTCTAAGAAAAAAGGTTCTAAGAAAAAATTGTATCCTGATTTTATGGAGTGTTGTTCCGTCTTTGTCTGGGGTGTGATTCTGTGCTCCAGAAGTGTGGTACACAGGCCCTAGGCGGGATGAAGAGCGTTTGGATGGCTTTTGACTGCTTGTGTGATGCTGGCCTATCAGAGGAAGAGCAGCAGCCCTGAGGGAGAGCTCTGGATCAAATGGTGCTGATTTCCCAGACAAAGGGGGAGGATCAGGCACTAACCCACATGTGTGTGGTAGTGGGACTTACATATCACTAATAGCTCAAGGTCAAACTACTTAAAGGCTATCCAACTGAAAGGCATTTCTCTCTCTCTCTCTCTCTCTCTCTCTCTCTCTCTCTCTCTCTCTCTCTCTCTCTCTCTCTCTCTCTCTCTCTCTCTCTCTCTCTCTCTCTCTCTCTGTCTGTCTCTCTCTCTCAGTGGTTTAACTGCCTTCATTTGACTTGCAAGTTCAGTTGCACGTTATCACATTTCAGCTTTTTACATGAAACTTCATTCAAAACCCTTTTCGCTTCAGTAGCACAACTTATTAAAGGGTTAGTTCAACCAAAAATTTAAATTCTGTCATCATTTACTCACCCTCAAACCCCTAAGACTTTCGTTCATCTTCGGAACACCAATGAAAATCTGAGAGATGTGAGTGTCCCTCCATTGACAGCTACGCAACTACCACTCTGACTAATCAAAAAATTCATAAAGAGATTGTAAAAATAAATCCATATGAATTGAGCGGTTTGAGTGGTCTGTAACACTTGATTGATTTATATGTTGAACAAATTTAATTTTGTTCAAGCATGTTCGGTTGATGTGCAAGAACCAATGAGGTTCATTCTCTTGTAACGCCGCACGTTTGAGCTTCAGCAAGAGGTTTGTTCTCGCGCGTCAAGCAGTTTCGGTTGAGCTTTTATTTAATCATATTTGTTTTTCATATGTTCATATTTTATTTTATCATATTAGGTGGTAGTGTCTAAACTGCTCAATTCATATGGATTAGTTTTATGATCTCTTTATGAACTTTTTTAAGTGTCAAAATAGTAGTTGCGTAGCTGTCAATGTAGGGACAGAAATCTCTCAGATTTCATTAAAAAGATCTTCATTTGTGTTTCGAAGATGAACGAAAGTCTTAGAGGTTTGGAACGAAATGAAGGTGAGTAAATGATGACAGGATTCTCATTTTAGGGTGAACTAACCCTTTAAGGATAATAGAGGATATTCAACAATAAAAAGAACAAAGGATTTTATTCATTATGAATTGATTGGATTGTGAAAAGTGGACAGTTGCAGGCTTGATAACAAAAAAATAGTTTTATGATTACACATTTTTTGATTTAGCTTACCTGTAATTATAGCTTATATTTCAATTATTAATTAATTATTTCAGAATTAATATATATTTGTATTAATACATTGTCCCAGTATTTTATTCCATATGATTTTTGGGTGAGAATATTCTTCTGTGTGTTTAGCATCTGGATGAAATTACTTAATTGCTGTCAGAACAAATTTGTTCATAAATATGTTTTTTCAGTTTTTCATCTCTTATTTTTATTCAATACAGTTATGCTCTCTCTGTTTGATCTCCGCTCATTGGGCGAAAATAGAGTTTCTGTCCAAACAGAATTTTGATTTACAATCATGAAATGACTTGCAGAGCAGTTCTGTTATAATGGGAAGGTTGCAGGTCCTTGATGGGAAAACGTCTCAGGTTACGACTGTAACCTATGTTCCCTGAGAACAGGGAACGAGACAATATGTCATCGACGTTATGGGGGAACGCCTCAGGCGTGACAGGTGTCTGAAATCAAGTATCAACTCATAGCAATCATGTTGACCGGCGACAGCCCGTGCATCATCAGCTTGAATGATGAGCGCGTCAATCTGGATGTATAAAAAGTGCGCTTTGAAACTGTGACAACATCCTATCGTCTGAAGGGACTGTTGCAGGCAGGCCCCGAGGTATGGCAGGGAGACGTATTGTCTCGTTCCCTGTTCTCAGGGAACATAGGTTACAGTCGTAACCTGAGACGTTCCCTTTCAAAGGGAACTCAACAATACGTCATCGATGTTATGGGGAACGAAATACCCACGCCGCCATACTGAGGGGAGTGCATGCCCAATGGCAGTGACAACTGTCATCACCAGTAATACAAAGGACACTAAAAACCACTCACCCTAGGTCACGTTGGGCTGTCAGTGACAGCACTCCCTACCGGTCATAGCCCAAGCTAATGAACCGAGAAAACTGCCAGAACATAGTTCATGGGAGGTATATCTGGGCCAGCTCAAAGGCTTAGGACCAACTTCCAAATAGAAGGGGTCCCTTCCAGGGAGTGTGGCTAGGGGACTCAAGGGACTCCCAGCCAGTCACTATACAGGAAAACATGCCTCCTGACATGCCACCAGGCATGATCTATACTAAGACGCACAGTCTGGCCATTGCCTGTCTGTCTGAGACAGAGCCTCTGGAAACTCCCTTGGAAAAGGCGTTCAAAACTGAAGGCCTGCAAAGCTGGCAGAAACCATTCAGTTCCGGATCACAGAGACGGGACCACCTGGAGAGTGTAACTCAACCTCAAGAAATGACGGAAGTCGTCCACTCAATCCATGGGCCTACCCAGTGCTCATCCTGAACACTGAGGAAGTAAGAGAGGGATCAAAACCAGGAAGGTCTGCTGAGGCCAAAGACCTGATTACCCCCTATGTGGGGAGCTCCAGTACCTGAGAGCTCACATCAGGAAAGGCCGGTGAGGCCTGTAACCTGGTGACCACCGCATGTGGGAGCTCATAACCAGGAAGGCCGGGTGAGGCCTGTAACCTGGCGACCACAGCATGTGGGAGCTCATAACCAGGAAGGCCGGGTGAGGCCTGTAACCTGGCGACCACCGCATGTGGGAGCTCATAACCAGGAAGGCCGGGTGAGGCCTGTAACCTGGCGACCACAGTGTGTGGGAGCTCATAACCAGGAAGGCCGGGTGAGGCCTGTAACCTGGCGACCACAGCATGTGGGAGCTCATAACCAGGAAGGCCGGGTGAGGCCTGTAACCTGGCGACCACAGCATGTGGGAGCTCATAACCAGGAAGGCCGGGTGAGGCCTGTAACCTGGCGACCACCGCATGTGGGAGCTCATAACCAGGAAGGCCGGGTGAGGCCTGCAACCTGGCGACCACAGTGTGTGGGAGCTCATAACCAGGAAGGCCGGGTGAGGCCTGTAACCTGGCGACCACAGCATGTGGGAGCTCATAACCAGGAAGGCCGGGTGAGGCCTGTAACCTGGCGACCACCGCATGTGGGAGCTCATAACCAGGAAGGCCGGGTGAGGCCTGTAACCTGGCGACCACAGTGTGTGGGAGCTCATAACCAGGAAGGCCGGGTGAGGCCTGTAACCTGGCGACCACAGCATGTGGGAGCTCATAACCAGGAAGGCCGGGTGAGGCCTGTAACCTGGCGACCACAGCACGTGGGAGCTCATAACCAGGAAGGCCGGGTGAGGCCTGTAACCTGGCGACCACCGCATATGGGAGCTCATAACCAGGAAGGCCGGGTGAGGCCTGTAACCTGGCGACCACAGCATGTGGGAGCTCATAACCAGGAAGGCCGGGTGAGGCCTGTAACCTGGCGACCACAGTGTGTGGGAGCTCATATCAGGAAGGCCGTGAGGCCTGTAACCTGAGACCCAGAATATGGGAGCTCATAACCAGGAAGGCCTGATAAGGCCTGCAACCTGACAACCATACCACGTGGGGGCTACATTAGAAAGTACATGAAACAAAAGTGCATGTACTTAGTCATTCTGAGTCCAGAAAAGGCCTGGATCAGAATGAAGATGTTAGCCAGAAAGGCGTCTGTCGTAGCATATTTTGACGAGATCTAGAGTGGGACCCGAGGTGAAAGACTTGGGTCTGGACCACATAGAAAGAGACTGAAGCGTACAGCGCATGACCCTTACCATAAAAATGGATTTTAGAAAGTACACAAGATGTTCCATCATGTGACTTACCATAAGTATGGTTTTGACATGACCAGGAAGGCCAGATCTGGCCTATAACCTGATAGTCAAAATGTGTGGGAGCTCACATTCAGGAAGGCCTGATGAGGCCTGCAACCTGACATGTGAAAGCTCACAACCGCACCCTAGCGACCACAGTGAGTGGGAGTTCACATTCAGGAAGGCCTGGAGAGGCCTGAAACCTGACATGTGACAACTCATAACCAGGAAGGCCGAGGGGGCCTGAAGCCTGGTGACCACTGAATGTGGGAGCTCAAAACCAGGAAGGCCGGCGAGGCCTGTAACCTGACAACCACAGTAGGAGGGAGCTCATATCAGGAAGGCCTGACAAGGCCTGTAACCTGACAACCACACCATGTGGGGCTACTTCCAGATAGGCCATAAATATGGATTTTAGAAAGTACATGAAACAAAGTGCATGTACTTAGTAATTCCGAATCCAGGAAGGCCTGGATCAGAAAAAGGCGTCTGTCGTAGCAAACCTTGACGACAGGACGCATCTAGAGTGGGACCCGTGGTGAAAGACCTGGGTCTGGGCCACATAGGAAGGGACCGAAGCATACAGCGCATGACCCTTACCATGAAAATGGATTTTAGAAAGTACACAAGATGTTCCGTCGTGTGACTTACCATAAGTATGGTTTTAACATAATCAGGAAGACCAGATGAGGCCTGTAACCTGATAGTCAAAATGTGTGGGAGCTCACATTCAGGAAGGCCTAATGAGGCCTACAACCTGGAAGGTGAAAGCTCACAACCACACCCTAGCGACCACAGTGAGTGGGAGTTCACATTCAGGAAGGCCTGGTGAGGCCTGAAACCTGACATGTGACAACTCATAACCAGGAAGGCAGAGGAGGCCTGAAGCCTGATGATCACTGAATGTGGGAGCTCATAACCAGGAAGGCCGGTGAGGCCTGTAACCTGACGACCACAGTAGGTGGGAGCTCATATCAGGAAGGCTGGTAAGGCCTGTAACCTGATACCCAGTATTTGGGAGCTCATAACCAGAAGGGGCCGGTGAGGCCTGTAACCTGGCGAGCACAGTAAGTGGGAGCTCATATCAGGAAGGCCGGTGAGGCCTGAAACCTGACAACCACAGCATGTGGAAGCTCATACTCAGGAAGGCCGGGTGAGGCCTGTAACTTGGCGACCACAGTATGTGGGAGCTCATATCAGGAAGGCCGATGAGGCCTGTAAACTGGCGACCACAGCATGTGGGAGCTCATAACCAGGAAGGCCTGGCAAGGCCTGTAACCTGGCGACCACAGCATGTGGGAGCTCATAACCAGGAAGGCCGGGTGAGGCCTGTAACCTGGCGAGCACAGAAGGTGAGAGCTCATATCAGGAAGGCCTGTGAGGCCTGTAACCTGGCGAGCACAGAAGGTGGGAGCTCAAATCATGAAGGCCGGTGCGGCCTGTAACCTGGCTACCATAGTATGTGGGAGCTCTTATCAGGAAGGCCGGGTGAGGCCTGTAACCTGGCTACCACAGTATGTGGGAGCTCTTATCAGGAAGGCCGGTGAGGCCTGTAACTTGGCGACCACCGTGTGTGGGAGCTCATATCAGGAAGGCTGGTAAAGGCCTAAAACCTGATACCCAGTATTTGGGAGCTCTTATCAGGAAGGCCTGGCGAGGCCTGTAACCTAGCGACCACCGTGTGTGGGAGCTCATATTCAGGAAGGCCTAGTAAGGCCTGTAACCTGAAACCCAGTATGTGGGAGCTCGAAGGTCGGTGAGGCCTGTAACCTGGCGACCACAGTGTGTGGGAGCTCATATCAGGAAGGCCGGTGAGGCCTGTAACCTGGCGACCACAGCATGTGGGAGCTCATAACCAGGAAGACCTGGCGAGGCCTGTAACCTGGCGACCACCGTGTGTGGGAGCTCATATTCAGGAAGGCCTAGTAAGGCCTGTAACCTGAAACCCAGTATGTGGGAGCTCATAACCAGGAAGGCCGGTGAGGCCTGTAACCTGGCGACCACAGTATGTGGGAGCTCATATCAGGAAGGCCGGGTGGGGCCTGTAACCTGATAACCACAGTATGTGGGAGCTCATATTCAGGAAGGCTGGATAAGGCCTGTGACCTGACATATGGAAGCTCATAGCCTGGAAGGCCTGGTGAGGCCTGTAACCTGGCGACCACATATGGGAGCTCAGCTCACCTTACAATTCTACATTACCTTTGCTTGCCAAACATGTCCCCGGCTCTGTCCAGGAGAAGAGTTCTGAAAAAGAAGAGAAAAATGTTATTTGCGCAGAAAAAAACATTTTCACTCAACATAAAACCTGCAGCGTGCGAAATGAAGCACACCAGGACTCAAGAACTCAGAAACCTGAGTTCTACTGCTTCACAATGGTTAAGAGACAAGATCCAGGGAGGTGATGTCTAACGTTCAGTCCGAGAACGTTTACTCTGGATCACCTCCCTGAGATCCTGCCTCCCGTGGGAGTTATGCCTCCTGCGCGCCCTGCTCCCCCTGCTAGGAGAAGGGGATGCACAGGAAGCGACACTGGCCTTCTGAGTCTGTCTGTGATCCTCAGACCACAACGGACCATGCCCTCCCGGCTGCCTGGGCTGGGCCGAGGACCTCCGCGGCATGCATTTCTTCTTTTTCTTTTTTTTGCTCTTAAATGTCGCAGAGCGCGCCCACGCCTCCCTGAACTTATCGACCACAGTCTCAACGGAAGGTCCGAAAAGCTCAGAAGGCGAAACCGGCGAATCGAGGAGAAAGGCTTTCTCCCCGATGTCAGCCTGGTTGAGCCACAGAAGCCTCTCCGTGGCCACCATAGCCGCCCGATGTAATCTTAAGCGGCTTGGATGGCAGGGTCGGGGCTCCCAGTGACGAAGACCGATCAGAGGCGAGATAGTTAGCCAACGTCTCGACCGGCAGCATCGACACATTCCCGTGCTCCGCGGCCCCATCCACAGCAGCGAAACTAGCCTGCTGATGTAGATGAAGACGCGCGGAGAACGGGTTCTTCCATGCCCTCTCGATCTCAAAATGGAGATTGGGAAGGAATGGAAGGCTCGTCCGAGCTGGTGGCTTATGGGTAGGAAGGAACCGATCGTCCAAAACACCACGAACAGGTTCCTCCCGGACGCGCCTCCACTGCAACTGCAATCTGTTGGTGGCGCGCCCCATAACATCCACCAAATCAGCGTACACTGGGCAGGAGGGCTGAGATGGTGAAGTCCTAACCAGACTGATATCATCAGTAGCCGACTCCTGCCCGGCCCGAAGAGAATCAGTCACAGATCCATCAGAAAAAGAAAGAACCTCCTCTACAACGACCCGTAACTCATCCTCGTCAGCTGGCAGATCATCCGCGAGGTCAACGCCCCTCTCCAGCTGATCTGCCAGCTCCATCTGAGAGCCCCACGAGCTCACGCGCCGTTGAGCCTCAGCCCGAGCGGGACCAACACCGCGGGGTTAGGATGCCGCGCCCACTTCCCTCGAGAAGTGGGACAGACGAAAACGGAGCGTTTTCAGAGAAAAACGCTCACAGTTTGCGCAGGAAGTTCCCTCGAGAACTCCCCGCGCGTGCTCTTCTCCCAGGCAGAAAACGCACAGATCGTGTGAATCCTCCGGTGTCAAATATCTGGGACACGGGTCGGCACACTTGCGGAAAGTATTTTCCCCTTCTCTGCACGCTTCATTGTTGATTACTCAAAACAGACAAACAGTCCCTGAAGACAAAAAGATGTTGTCACGGTTTCAAGGCGCACTTTTTATACATCCAGATTGACGCGCTCATCATTCGAGCTGATGATGCACGGGCTGTCGCCGGTCAACATGATTGCTGTGAGTTGATACTTGATTTCAGACACCTGTCACGCCTGAGGCGTTCCCCCATAACGTCGATGACGTATTGTTGAGTTCCCTTCGAAAGGGAAGTCAACTTTTGCAGAAAGAAAAAATTTAATTTAAAGTTTAAAGCAGTAGCTTCATGTGACACTGAGTGCTCTTGACCCATTTGGAGAACTTTTGGACCAGAACTGTGCAGTCATTATAAGTGCATCAATGTACAGCAGTAGAGCACATCACCCGCTCTTTAAGCATTTCTGAAGCAGCAGAAAGTCAAATATATGCAAAGCTGAATTACACCCAGTGAGAGAAAGACTAAACTTCAGTGCTTTGAAGTGTTAGAAGGATAGAGATGTTCTTCGGTCTGTTCAAAGCCATCACGCCATTCTGTTCCGGAGCGTTCTGCAGAACGAGTACATCACTGAACTCTGTTTTAGAGACGATTCACAGTGGATCTGGAAAGATGATGACTAGAGAAGCTATGCCTCGTCGAGATGAAACAGGCCCAGATATTAAATATACATGCTGACGTAGAAAGGTGTCCTGGATTTCTGCTCATTTTGTCATGTTTGTAGATCTGAAAGGTTACGAGTGAACATGAGGAAGCAAGACTCTCTCTCGTTCTCCTCTTCCTGACACGCTGTTTGATCTACGATAATTGTAATCCGATAGATGGTTGGCACTCATGTTTGATTGTGAAAAGTACACACTGAATATTTAAAACTACTTGAACTTTTATGTGGTAACAGGAATTATTAGAAAAGCGATTTACAGGTTTATATAAAAATATTTTAACTGTTTTCATCGTTGGTAATAATAATAAATGTTCCTTGAGCAGCAAGTCATGATATTAGAATGTTTCTGAAGAATCGTGTGACACTGAAGACTGGAGTAATGATTTAAAATTATTTTATATTTAAATTGTAATAATGTTTCATAACATTACAGTTTTTACTGTATTTGATCAAATAAATCCAGCCAGAATACCACATCATTTGTGCTACTGTCATACATCACACCTCAAATCATATGGTTTGTTGTGGAAGGGTTATACAATATTTTTCTAAACTATCATATTTCAGATTTTCTCCTAGTGGATAAAATGGATGGGAAAAAAATCTGTTTACCCTTTATTTTAATTATTATTATGTATTTACATTGTACTTAAATAAGTAATTAGTCATTTTAATTAACTACATGTACTTATACAGTTATAGTTAGGGTTTGGTTTAAGGTTAGTTACTTGTAATTATGCCTAATTTATTGTTATTACTATAGTAAGTACATGTAGTAATGTGTAACTACGTCATCTTAATAAGGTGTTACCAAAAATCTTAGAGTTATATTTGAGAAGCCTATTGACTTGGACTAAATGCCCCGTTATACTCACTGCGAAGTTCTTTTTCGTTCGTCATTTAGGGGTAAATAAATACAGCGATATACTGCTATCGAACAAATGAACAAAGTTTGATTTTGTTCGACATTATGTCACATTAGTTCGTTCTATGATTTCGCTTAAAGTTTATCAGGCATTAAGGCCCTGTTTACAGCTGGTATTAAGATGTGTTTTGGTCGATCGGATCACAAGTGGACGGTGATAAATACAGGTGTAAACGGGTCTAAAAAGTTTTGAGCTTGTCCACTTTCGACCACTTCCAGAGGTAGTTACACTTCCATTGCTTTCGTAGTGTAAACGCTCATGTGATCGAATGTGTTCAAACAGCCACAAAACACCGTCTTCTCTCCGTCTACTGAACTAATGAGTAACATTTTATGAGAAGAGCTCTAGACAGATGGGATTTAAACTTTGTCAGCTGGAGACCCAAGTTTGGTTTGAAGATGAAAAATGTACCAAACACAATGTTCTCTCACCATTCCTGATTTCTAACACACACTCAGTTCGGCTTCAGATCAGTTCGGTTGTTCTTGAGCAGAAACTAAAGCTGATGCTCTCCTTGTGTTTTCTGTCATCTCCGTGTGCGTTCATATGTAAATTACACAAGCTTATTTCGTCCTTTTGATCAAAAGATCTGAAAAAACATGTCCATAGACCCTCCCCTCGAAGAAATCAGGACAGAAGTGGTTGAAAGTGGACAAAAGAGACAGATTAAAACACCAAGTGTAAACAGGAACGTGTCTCCCTCATCTGCTTGTGATCCGATCAAACAAAACGCATCTTAATACCAGGTGTAAATAGGGCCTAAGAAACCACCTAAGAATTACCAGTCCGATCATTTTTGCAACCGCATAACAACGGCCTCAGTAAAGCAATGACAACTTTTGCATGGACACCACTCACATTTTCTTCCAAAATGTAAAAATCTCGCCTTGTACTATTGTTAAGCCTGTGCATGTGATGTATTTATGTTGCAGCTGTCAGCTTTATTTGTGCTGCTCTGCTTATACAATTCCTTCAGGGCGACACAATGCGAGACGTGTCACTGATCCGTCCCGTGTTTGTGTGTGTGTGTGTGTGTGTGTGTGCGTGTGTGTGTGTGTGTCCCGCAGGTCCAACAGTGAAGCTGCATCACCGATCCCCTCGGCGTAGAGGACAGCAGCCCAAGCTCCTGAACAGCCCGGAAGACAGTCTTTATTACAACCATCTCAACGTAAGTTCAAAGCCTTTCATGGAAGCCTTTGTCTAACTTTGTTTCCAGATGATAATACAATTAAAGCTACCTGTGCCAGACCCCCGAGCCCCCACCCCCACGCCGCTCTGCCGTTCTGTTGTCTCCACCATGTGCTTTGGCGCTTTATCTGTTGCTTTCATGTGAGGATGTCTCCCTTCACGGTGAATAATTGATGTGGTTTATCAAAGCCGAGCAAGATGCCTGCCTCATCAGCCTCAGCCCCACGCGCTTTGATCAAGAAAAATTATGCTGTGACTTCTGATATTATCAGCATCTGCACACATTCAACACAAAATCACTTTGAATTAAAAATTAATGATTCTCTCGCGCATGTTCCTTGCTTTCGCGCTTGTCTTTTCTGAAGCTTTTCTAACTCCGAGCGCGTGTGTGTGTGTGTTTGTCTGCGTGTGTTTGCGTGCGCTGGTTCTGTGTCCTCTCTGCAGAGAAGTCTGGATTATCAGGGGAGCAAGAGGAAACCCAGAAAACTGGGGTAAATAACAGCTTTCCTTCTTCGTATCTAAACACCCCACCAGCTCAGGAGGGGAGCCGAGAAGACCACAGCTCTGTTTGCTTCTCATGCAAATTTGCTGCTGAAAATACGAGCTATTTAAGAAGCCTTTTTATGTGTATTATTTTTGGGAGGAGAGAAGACGTGGTATAAGAATGCATGTATTAATTGTGAGATATGTGACCTCACAGTCTGTGAAGTTAAGCCTGGTTCCTCTAATACCTCGAGCAGGCTGTATATCAGCGCTCTTTATTAAAGGATTAACCGTTTCTCGCGTTTTCTTTTATTTATTTCATATTTTTAACCCCTGCGAAAAACCTTTTTTGTTCTTAGTTCGTTACTTTAGTTTTTTTTACAGTTAAAGAGTAGCTAATGGAATAATAAATAGTAATATGTTTTATTAATTGTAGCGCCTGTAATTTTTTTGCGGTTTCAGAAACAAATGTAACTGACTGACTGTGTGAGAGAGAGAGAGAAAGAGAGAGAGAGAGAGAGAGTAACAGTTGAAAGGTCATTAAAGTATCTTGTAATGGAAACGAGACAGGCAGCCAATTTAGTTTAGAATGTAATTAGGGAATTTGACATGTCCTGCTATTTTTAGGATAAAAAAAATTATTTTAAACAGTATTTTGTTTCTATCATTCCTCAATAATTATAATGCATGCAGTTTTTGTGATCTCATATTGGTTGATAGATTATGCTCAAGTTTTTGTTCTTGATTTAATTATTTAATTTGCCTCACCATAGAATCATTTCTGAACTACTGAGGACACAATAAAAAAAATAAAATATATATATATTTTTTTTTTTTAAAAAACATTCAATCAAGTTGAATTACTATTAAAATGTGTGCTGATACAGCCAGAAATGAACTCATTTCATTTTTAATGTGGAGCTCTGTATCAGTGTATCAACTTCACAGTATGATTCCCAGACCATTCAGTTATTCCACGCCTAACATCTAAAACAGCTTCATAAAACAAAAACACAATTTTCTTATCAACCCCATAAAAGCACAGCCTATGTAAAAAGTACAATTTCAGATGTGTTTTTAAAGGAAATAACAACCAGTACAGTATATCACCTAAAATATACCCTCTTTCATATTATGTGATACAAGGCAGGGCTGAAAATTGTCCCGAACTCGACTAGATTTCCCTCAGTGAATCTCTGCCATTTCCACCAGTATATAATTAAAACATTTTACTGTAAAAACTTGCCAATGATTTAAAAAATGTCTATATTGGAGCTATAACTTAGCTCCAGAAACTACCTTATCTCACTCTTAAAAATGACTTTTGTTCTTTAAACCTTACAGTTAAGTTTATTCAGTTATATTAATTAATAATTTTGACTTGATAGATCCAGTTAATGTAGATATTACATAAAGCATATTTTTACAGCGTACGCTCTGTTTGACTTCATGTGTCTGCGACTCTTATCACATTTCTCTCTCATTTCTCAGGCAAATCAAGCTCCTGGATGGAGAGGATGAATATTATCAACTACTGTCCACAATAGAGTCGGTTCCTGAGGAGGAAGTTGTATCTGGCCCCTCCCCAAACTCTACTGCCCCTCCCACTATCTCATCCAGATGAGCTGTGCTCCGCCCACCTCTTAGACTTGCGCTGACAAGCTGGTAAGAGCTCCACAGACAGCAGACCACTGCGACTGCACACAATTAAACACACACTACCAACTTACTGGCTCAGATACTTGTTACATCATGATTCTAAGTATTTAAAGTAGGGATGCTCCGATTGATCGGACGCCGATCATGATCGGCCGATATTGGCTAAAAATAGATTGATCGGCGAATCAAAAAAGCCGATCACGTGACGTAAATTACTCGCGCGACTTTTTCCCACCTGCATGCGTGGCGCACGGGCACACAACAGCAGAGTGGAGCTTGGCAGTGGCAACATGAGTTCTCCTTCACCGGAACGAATAGGGAGTCTCCCAACGGATTGAAGCGCTCGTCCGAGTGAAGACCGTGCACCGCGCGAGCCACAACAGAACGCGGTATCTGCGCCACTGATCGCTGCGGCAACGAGCACTTTGATCACTTGATAAAAAAACAACCATTTCAGCGCTAGATCGCTTCTTATTTAACAAATGAACAAAATGAATGCTCTGAGTTACCTGGAGATGTTTTTATTTATTTGTATTGGTGGTGGTGGTATTTTTTTTTTTTTTTTGATCTGACGTAGTTGGTTCCTCAACTACATCAGATTCAGATTCAGATTATTTTATTTAATGCCATGTCAGCATTCAAAGCTATTTTCATGGCAAAAATTCAATTATAAAAATACAAATATCATATAAATACAATAAAACAAAACAAATATAAACAAGAAGTCATTTTATACAATATATATTTTTAAATGAACATATGATAAAAAATCCAAAACCTTTTCAGGCATAATCTCATTAAATATGTCCTTTAATGAAGTAACTTCATAAAAGAGCATTCTGCTCAACTACATCAGACGTTCATAATAATAACAGAAAAAAACTTGCCATAGTTTTGTCCTTTTATCAGTAGCCAGTTTTGGTGTAACAAGTTGTACATTTTGTTGCCAATTAGTAAATGTAGTGGGTGTATTAAGAGGCTACAATTTCCAAATATGCCTAAGTGTAACTTGATCCCCTCCCATTAGGCTGATCTGATGTGTGTTGGTCTGCCTGACCCCTCTTTGTTTGGAATAATTTAATGTTACTCTGCCTTATTTGGGAAAGCTGGCCTACAGTAGCCTTAAGACATCTCATTTTCTAAATACAATTAAATAAACACATTTCTACAAATGGTGCAAACTCTGCTAGATTATAGATAAAAGATTCCCATTCCCCTGCCATTCTGTGATCGGCAGTGATCGCAATCGGCAGATCATGATTTTGGTGATCGGTAATCGGTGATCGGCCCCAAAAATGCTGATCGGAGCATCTCTAATTTAAAGGGATAGTTCACCAAAAAACTATTATTATTATTTGTCTATACAATGGAAGTCAATGGTCACCTGTTTGGTTGCATTACTCAAAATATAGAATTTCATACAGATTTTGAAATGACATGAGAGTGAGTAAATGATGACAGAATTTTCATTTTTAAATGAACTATTCCTTTAAAAGCAATAACAATAAGCCATTGCAGGTTGTTCTTTACAATGATTTTACCATGATTAAAGATAACATGAAAGCATTGCTTTTAGTTCATATCTGTTAGCTTTGAGGCCATCTACACCCTTGTGAAAAAAGTACACATTCTGTACACTGTAACACTTTGTACTCTCTTTAAGTGCTGTTAAGTGGCATTTTATTTAATTAATATTATCTGCAAGTACAGTTTGAAGTTACATTCATTACAATTATGCACACTTCTTTTCCACTTCTTCTACCCATATTGGTGTCCCAACCCAAGTAAATTAATAATAATAACCTTAGTTTAGGTTTGATTTGTCCAGCCCAAACATCCTGTTCAGTAGAAAATATGCCATCTCAGTAACTTAAAATGTTTTCTTACGGACGTTTATGGGGTCTTTAAGGGGTGTTGATAAGCGTGAAGCGTGGTTCAATCATGCTCGGCATCAAGTAGCTTTTTTTTTTTTTTTTTAAAGAGCAACAGAAATAGAATAACAGCCACCAGACTTTATTACAATTTGTCATATTTATTTAAGAATATTCTTGTACCAGTATTTGGTTAGTGTACTGTATATGGTAGATAATTAATATAGAATTAATTGATCTAGTTTATATGTGGTCAGCTCTTGTAAAATGGACTCTTCCTTTCCGGGATGCTGATTGATCAATGCGCATCACCCACAGACACCAACTAACCTTCATTTACACGTCAGGAACTGTATCTTCTAGTGGAAAAAGAATCATCATGAATGTCTGAAACATCATACATTTGCTCAGTACAACGTTTAAGTTAAAGCTGCATTCCGTAACTTTTTTGGGTTAAAATGTAGTACATAACCAGCCAGTGTTCAAAACTATCTGCTTGCCTTAGCTCGATTCAAAACGGTAAGCTTGTAATAATGTTTTTATTTCTAGTGGTACTGGTGGATTTCCACGGGAGATTCAAGCATGTCTTTTGCGTCATTACGTCACATCTGTACACATAAAGGAGGAGTCTCGGCTAGTAGGCTATATTGCGTGTCAGGATGTTGGAGGTGGAGATTTATAGCCTTTTCTCACAGCACTTGATATAATTTAACTTATTAATTTGATGGCAGATCCAGAAATGTTCAAACGACAATCACCAGTGACAACTGGAGATTCACCCGTTGTAAAATGCAAAAGACTTCAGACTTCGGAGTGGCTACAGAAAAAAAAGAGACTGCAACCGGGCCCATGCGAAAACAAGGATAAATATCTGAAGGGCATTAAATGTAGTTACGCAATACTGATGTTGTTAACATGAACAATTTGAGAACAAAGTATAATTTGCACGGTTTGACGTGATATGAAAGGATCGTTAGATTTAATCAGCGCGATTTACTGCAATGCTTTTTTCCCCTTAGTTGGTCAGAACAAAAGTGGATGTTACTTACTTGTTCAGATGACATTTTCTGGTGAAAATTCTTATGTTGGTCATACTTCCAAAAAGTAGAATCTGTGATTGCGAATTCACACCAACAGACACAAACACCAACACATCAATTTTCACACCAATAAAAACGTTGGTAAAAAACAATAAATATGAAATGAGAGTTTTTCAAGGCGCACATTCTCCTCAACACATTGGATTCATCCGCGCTGTGCCGTGCCGAGGCACAACCCACGTAAAGTTGATAATTCCGTGAATAACTGCAATTGCAGATTTCTAACAGAGATGGTGACAAAGAGGAAAAACTACATAGCTGTAGCTGTAGCTTTAAATATAAATGTTTTATATTGAGTTTTAGACTCGAATATGATCACAATATAGCACAACTTAACATATTTTATTGCGTAATTAATTTGGCTTCAGACATGGCTCATCCAGTCAGACTTTAGACCTGAATCATCTGTTTTATAAGGATGAATTATACAGGACACTTACCTGGCCACAGAAGAAAGGTGGTACTTTTTGACAATGGTAACAGACCTTGGCACAGGACTAGTGTCAGTGTCTCTCTGTACTCAAACACAGATAAATGAGTAATACTAAAAAATATAGCAAAACTGCTCTTCAGAGAAACAACAAATCACTCACAGACTGCTTTGTTTCTTTATTTCTGTGCTCTTTTTTCCAACTCTTTTTGTGATTGTAGTCTTGTTTGCTGTGGCAGACTGTCAGATCAGACACGTTTTGCCCTAATACACATGACAGACAGTGCACATGTCACATGGCATGAATGAATGAAGAATTTAATGACAGAGCTCACTGATTTTGGAGACGTTGGCATCCTGTGGTGTCATAATAGTCACTAAGGACACAACAGCAGTTATTTTCAGAAACCCTGACTTTCTATTGACTTTTTACCCATATACATAGAGTGGTGCCCAAAAGTACTTGAACACTAAGTACTTTGTGCTAAGTACTAAGATTGTATTGTATTGGACACACTTAAAAAATATATATGAATGAATTTCATTGATTTATCAAAGCAAGTGACATTTTAAGTCAAGTCAAGTCACCTTCATTTAAATAGCTCTTTTTTCAATACAGATTGTTTCAAAGCAGCTTAAAAGTGAAAATAGGAAATAAATACAACAAAGATTGTTTTGGCTGTACATCAGTTCAATCATTTTCCAACTTAAGTAAGTTTTTGATTGATTCATTTTGGTTGTAAAAATCATTAGTTATTGACTTATGGGCCGCTTAAATGACACTGTTTTCAACTGGAAACAGAAAAGTTTAATACGTTCTGGCCATTCATTTACACGACAATAGCGTTTTGGTGGCCAGAGAACACAAACTTTGAAGTAGGTTTCAAGTTTTTGAAAACGAGTTTTAAAAAAAAGATACCGTTATCATCTCCATGTAAACTTCATAAAAGTGAATCTGTGAAAATGGTGAAGGTAAACGGTAATCATTTTGATACAAGGGCAAAAAAGAAAATGTCTAGTTGACACGGTCTGTCAGGGTTCTGCCCTGGCAGCCTTGTCTGTTTTGTTGTGGTTTCATGTTTCTGTGTTTGTCTTGTGTTTGAGCACATGGCTCTGTCTTGGTCTGTGTTTTCCATGTGCTCCTCATGTGCCGCCTCGTTTCCTGTTACCACGCCCCCTTGTTTAGTCCACGTCTTGTCCTCGTTTTGTTAATTGTGCTCACCTGATCCTCATGTGCTCTGGTACCTTCATATTGTGCCTCTTTCCCTCATGTCTTTGCTGGTTCGTTGTGTGTTGTGAGTATGCACATTGCAGTGTTTTCTGGTTTGTGATCTTGAAATTAATCCTAGTGCTTACGCTAGTTTGTTATCGTTGTTACTGTTTTGCTTAAGCTTTAGCACTTGTGCTTGGTAATCCAGTTAGTTTTCTTTTGTTTAGAATTATATTCTTTAGTTATTTTGGTTAGTTCTTCTTTTCCCTTTCAAGTGGAAGTCTTGCTTCTCTTTAGTTACTCCAGTTTTTTGTCTTCGTAGTTTTCATTAGTTTGCTTTTTATATATTTATTTCTCTACTTTTTGTTTCTCTTTTCATTGATCTTGTCGGTTTAGTTTTGCTTATCTTATTCGTTGCCTTGTTTGTCTTGTCTTGAGTCTCGTCTTGTATGTTATGTGTGTTTCTGTCCTGTATCCTGAGTTCCCTGGCCACCGACTCTCAGCTGCGTGACTGGTGCAGCTATCCCCTGTGTCGAGCTTCTGGTTCTGTGAGCCTCTACCTGGTGCCAAGACTAGAGCTACATTTGAGATCTACATCAAGCTGCATGTTCCTAGTGTTCCTGCCTGGTCTTCCCTTCAGAGCGGTCTCTATTGCACTCACGTCATCGCCATCTTACTGACTGTCTCAGTGGTCATCCATCCTGCCTGTCGTTGTCGTCTACCTTGCCCTAGTTTTTACTGTGATTCACACTTCACTTCCTCCTGTCTCAAGTCTTCAGTCCTGTTAATAAAAACCTTGTCTGCTCATTTGCATCTGGGTCCTATATCTTGCAGAATCCCTAACAGAACGAACCAGCCAGCACAGGACCCAGCAATGAGCATCCGTATAGTTCCCCCGGCAACTGCCCAAGAGAGACTGGCACTCCAGCAGGGGTTGTTATCGCTTCGCCAACAGGGCCGAGATGTGCGGTCTTTTGCCCAGTTCTTTTGGACTATGGCTAAAGGCCTTGAGTACGATGATGCGGCCCTCAAGGTGGCTTTCAACCACTGCCTGGATAGTTCCCTGCCTCAATGGGAGATGGAACAACTAAGAATCCTGGACTTCTGAAACTTCTCCAATTACCTGCATCACCGTGAGGATTGGCAGATCCTGACACCACCAGAGCCTGACTGTAGTGACCACCTCACCCTTCCTCCAAGTCAAGCTTTTTTGAATCCAACTGAAAAACGAAGGTTGAGAAGGAAGAGGACGGCTCGGACTGCTGCATCAGTTTCTGCAACTGACCTGGTGGAAACAGTCCTTCCTAACACAGTCACCCCAGAGCCTGCAGAGACCGTCACAGTCACCCCAGAGCCTGCAGAGACCGTCACAGTCACCCCAGAGCCTGCAGAGACCGTCACAGTCACCCCAGAGCCTGCAGAGACCGTCACAGTCACCCCAGAGCCTGCAGAGACCGTCACAGTCACCCCAGAGCCTGCAGAGACCGTCACAGTCACCCCAGAGCCTGCAGAGACCGTCACAGTCACCCCAGAGCCTGCAGAGACCGTCACAGTCACCCCAGAGCCTGCAGAGACCGTCACAGTCACCCCAGAGCCTGCAGAGACCGTCACAGTCACCCCAGAGCCTGCAGAGACCGTCACAGTCACCCCAGAGCCTGCAGAGACCGTCACAGTCACCCCGGAGCCTGCAGAGACCGTCACAGTCACCCCGGAGCCTGCAGAGACCGTCACAGTCACCCCGGAGCCTGCAGAGACCGTCACAGTCACCCCGGAGCCTGCAGAGACCGTCACAGTCACCCCGGAGCCTGCAGAGACCTTCACAGTCACCCCGGAGCCTGCAGAGACCGTCACAGTCACCCCGGAGCCTGCAGAGACCGTCACAGTCACCCCGGAGCCTGCAGAGACCGTCACAGTCACCCCGGAGCCTGCAGATACCGTCACAGTCACCCCGGAGCCTGCAGAGACCGTCACAGTCACCCCGGAGCCTGCAGAGACCGTCACAGTCACCCCGGAGCCTGCAGAGACCGTCACAGTCACCCCGGAGCCTGCAGAGACCGTCACAGTCACCCCGGAGCCTGCAGAGACCGTCACAGTCACCCCGGAGCCTGCAGAGACCGTCACAGTCACCCCGGAGCCTGCAGAGACCGTCACAGTCACCCCGGAGCCTGCAGAGACCGTCACAGTCACCCCGGAGCCTGCAGAGACCGTCACAGTCACCCCGGAGCCTGCAGAGACCGTCACTGTCACCCCGGAGCCTGCAGAGACCGTCACTGTCACCCCGGAGCCTGCAGAGACCGTCACTGTCACCCCGGAGCCTGCAGAGACCGTCACTGTCACCCCGGAGCCTGCAGAGACCGTCACTGTCACCCCGGAGCCTGCAGAGACCGTCACTGTCACCCCGGAGCCTGCAGAGACCGTCACTGTCACCCCGGAGCCTGCAGAGACCGTCACCCCGGAGCCTGCAGAGACCGTCACCCCGGAGCCTGCAGAGACCGTCACCCCGGAGCCTGCAGAGACCGTCACCCCGGAGCCTGCAGAGACCGTCACCCCGGAGCCTGCAGAGACCGTCACCCCGGAGCCTGCAGAGACCGTCACCCCGGAGCCTGCAGAGACCGTCACCCCGGAGCCTGCAGAGACCGTCACCCCGGAGCCTGCAGAGACCGTCACCCCGGAGCCTGCAGAGACCGTCACCCCGGAGCCTGCAGAGACCGTCACCCCGGAGCCTGCAGAGACCGTCACCCCGGAGCCTGCAGAGACCGTCACCCCGGAGCCTGCAGAGACCGTCACCCCGGAGCCTGCAGAGACCGTCACCCCGGAGCCTGCAGAGACCGTCACCCCGGAGCCTGCAGAGACCGTCACCCCGGAGCCTGCAGAGACCGTCACCCCGGAGCCTGCAGAGACCGTCACCCCGGAGCCTGCAGAGACCGTCACCCCGGAGCCTGCAGAGACCGTCACCCCGGAGCCTGCAGAGACCGTCACCCCGGAGCCTGCAGAGACCGTCACCCCGGAGCCTGCAGAGACCGTCACCCCGGAGCCTGCAGAGACCGTCACCCCGGAGCCTGCAGAGACCGTCACCCCGGAGCCTGCAGAGACCGTCACCCCGGAGCCTGCAGAGACCGTCACCCCGGAGCCTGCAGAGACCGTCACCCCGGAGCCTGCAGAGACCGTCACCCCGGAGCCTGCAGAGACCGTCACCCCGGAGCCTGCAGAGACCGTCACCCCGGAGCCTGCAGAGACCGTCACCCCGGAGCCTGCAGAGACCGTCACCCCGGAGCCTGCAGAGACCGTCACCCCGGAGCCCGCTCCAGTCCTTCCAGAGCCCGCCAGGTTAACAGCAGTCAAGTTTAATGCAGTCACGTCAGAGGCAGCTACGGCCGCTGCAGTCACTTTAGAAGCGGTCGATCACGCATTGTTGTGCCCCCGTAAGCTGAAGCCGAGGACGGCCCATGCCGTGCAGTTTTACACTCCCTGTCAGGAGGCCCCAAGTCCAGTGATCCAGCGGGACCAGAATCAAGAGGTTCTAAACTCCATGGTCTTGGAGGACCAGAGTCAGGAGATCACAAGTCCAGTGGTCCTGGAGGACCCAACTCCAATGGTCCCATATCCAGTGGTCCCAGAAGCACGTAGTCTGGTGGAACCACATCCAAAGCTGCCCACTTCACCAGTAGTCTTTGGCCTAGTGAAGGAATCGGAGACTGTCAATGAAACTTTACCAGAACCACCTTTTATTCCTGTCACCCCAGAGGAGTTTGTTCCAGAGCAGCTCATTTCATCTGTCTTGGACAAAGATGCCAGTCCAGAGGCAGTCGAGCACAAATTGCCATGCCCTCAGAAGTGGAAAAAAAGAACGTCCCATGTTGGCAAGTCAAATTAACTTCTTTTAGAGGCCCCTAGTGCTTTGGTCCGGGAGGTCTTAAATCAAGTGGCTCCAGCCCCTGAGCAAGTTCCAGTGTCGGCTCCAGCCCCTGAGCAAGTTCCAGTGTCGGCTCCAGCCCCTGAGCAAGTTCCAGTGTCGGCTCCAGCCCCTGAGCAAGTTCCAGTGTCTGTCACTGAAGGCGTCTCAGCAGCCCCAGATGGCATCCCAGAGTCAAGTCCAGTGTCTTTCCTTGAAGCCCTGGGGGGTGCCTCAGCAGCCCCTGAGGACACCCTAGAGTCTAGTCCAGTATGTATCCTTCCAGTCATGAAGGATGTTTCTGAATCCATGTCAAGGACCCTTCATGAATCTCCTGACTCCATTCCCCTGACACGCACCCTTTCTGCTAGGTCTGTAATTGCCCCAGAGTTCACCCCCAAGACTGTTTCTGACACCAAGGCCATTTTCAAGCCCCGACCATTTGAGCAAGCTGATCTTCCCAGGAGGACCACTAAGTCTGTCCCTACCCCTCCCATCCCACCCTCTGTACCGGTATCTCCCTGGTTCGCCTCAAACCATTCCCCTGGATTATTTTCTTCCCTCCCAGTCCCGTTTCTTGGAAGCCCCGGAACTCCTAGTTTTGTTCCTCACCCGCCCACCCAGTTGGTACCCCCTTTGCCCAGTGTGGACGCCTGGAGGCGTCCATTAGGCCTTGTCTGTTTTGTTGTGGTTTCATGTTTCTGTGTTTGTCTTGTGTTTGAGCACATGGCTCTGTCTTGGTCTGTGTTTTCCATGTGCTCCTCATGTCCCGCCTCGTTTCCTGTTACCACGCCCCCTTGTTTAGTCCACGTCTTGTCCTCGTTTTGTTAATTGTGCTCACCTGATCCTCATGTGCTCTGGTCCCTTCAAATTGTGCCTCTTTCTCTCATGTCTTTGCTGGTTCGTTGTGTGTTGTGAGTAAGCACATTGCAGTGTTTTCTGGTTTGTGATCTTGAAATTAATCCTAGTGCTTACGCTGGTTTGTTATCGTTGTTACTGTTTTGCTTAAGCTTTAGCACTTGTGCTTGGTAATCTAGGTAGTTTTCTTTTGTTTAGAATTATATTCTTTAGTTATTTTGGTTAGTTCTTTTCCCTTTCAAGTGGAAGTCTTGCTTCTCTTTAGTTACTCCAGTTTTTTGTCTTAGTAGTTTTCATTAGTTTGCTTTTTATATATTTATTTCTCTACTTTTTGTTTCTCTTTTCATTGATCTTGTCGGTTTAGTTTTGCTTATCTTAATCGTTGCCTTGTCTGTCTTGTCTTGAGTCTCTTCTTGTATGTTATGTGTGTTTATGTCGTGTATCCTGAGTTCCCTGGCCACTGACTCTCAGCTGCGTGACTGGTGCAGCTATCCCCTGTGTCGAGCTTCTGGTTCTGTGAGCCTCTACCTGGTGGCAAGACTAGAGCTACATCTGAGACCTACATCAAGCTGCATGTTCCTAGTGTTCCTGCCTGGTCTTCCCTTCAGAGCGGTCTCTATTGCACTCACGTCATCGCCATCTTACTGACTGTCTCAGTGGTCATCCATCCTGCCTGTCGTTGTCGTCTACCTTGCCCTACTGTTTTTACTGTAATTCACACTTCACTTCCTGCTGTCTCAAGTTTTCAGTCCTGTTAATAAAAACCTTGTCTGCTCATTTGCGTCTGGGTCCTATATCTTGCAGAATCCCTAACACGGTCTCTGCTGACACTACAGGGCTGCGTTGTGGTCGTGTCTAGGCGCAGGTATTTCATCTGATCTGGATCTGGCCCAGGTCCGGCTTACTACGGTAAACCTCAGGATAAACAGAGAGACTAATATTAGCATTGATGCCATTTTTCTTATGATGTAACGAGTACATCAGGTGTTATGGACCAGCTGGAGTTTGTTTATCAAGCATGCAGTGCAACCACCCAGTAGAGCATTACAATAATCTAGCTCAATCTAGTTGAGGTCATGAACACATGAACTAGCTGTTCTGCATTTGTCATGGACAGCATATGACGTAATTTAGATATATTTTTAAGATGGAAGAATGCGGTTTTACAGATGTTAGAAATGTGGCTTTCAAATGAAAGATTGGTATCAAAGAGCACACCCAGGTTCCTTATCGACGACGAAGACTTCATAGAGAACAGCCATCAAGTGTTAAACAGTATTCTAGGTTACTACGTGTAGGGGGTTTTGGTCCAATAATCAGAATCAGTTTTTTCAGAATTGAGAATTTCAGAATGCATTCTGTTAATTTTGAGAATTGGTAAGTTTCGTAGGGGCGTGAGGATATATAGAGCTGAGTATCATCAGCACTTTTATATTTGCTTTGATGTCAGCTGCTCTGGCTCCCTGCAAACATGTGACTATGTGTCTCTATTTTCACGTTCCGTGTAATAGAATTGCCAATAACTAGGGCACATTCAACAGGATTCTCAGTGGGTGTTTCACTGAGTGGGGAGAACCTGTTCTATGTTCAGTTTCCCTGCTCTACAGCCAGAACCGAACAGTGTACAAGGTTCGCTAAGCTAGTCGCATCCAAAACAGTATCTAAAGCCCTTGCATTCTTTCTGTCCTCGATTAAAGTTTGGATGCGTGTTTCTATTTCTGATATCTTCTCCGTCAGCCTGACTATCTCCCTGCATTTATCACAAGTGAAACTCTTGCCATTGACAGAGAAGGCTATGCTATACATGTGACAGGCAGTGCAAGTGACAATAACAGGAGATGATGACATGACTCACCGTGTTTGTTGACTGATCCAACTCACCACAGTTGTTTGATGGATTTGTAAAAAATGTGATTACGCAAGATAAAAAAGACGGCAAGTACGGATGGCAGGTTGACAGGCCAGCGAAATGCTAGCGCATTGTTGAGCAATCTAATAACATTGCACTACATTGCTCGTTATGTGCACACTAGAGAGACCCAGCTTAGAGATAGCGAGTGAATCAATAAGTTCTGTTTTAATTTATATCCGAAAAGGACAGATGAGAGTACCGGCAGTTTATGCCAGCTGCTGGTTCGCTAGAATCATTCCCAGTACTGTGAACAGCAAAGCAGAAGGAGGACTCTGGAGGAAGACGCAGAGCAGGCAGAGGACAGAAAACCTGGGGAGATGACAGAGGGAGAAACCAGGGTGGCAATGACTAGGAGGAGTCAAGGAGCCATGGTGGGACCTGGCTGACGACTGCAAGGGGACGACTGACAGAGACGAGGCCGATGGATGTGTAGCCCAGGGCGCAGACAAAGAGCCAGCCAGACCAGGCGAAACCGATGGTCCTGCAGACTGAGTTGGAGCCGCAGTGATGAGCATCCAAGGTGGAGCCAAGGTGCCAGAGGACTAAGGATGATGGTCCCAAGTGGAGCCGAGAGAGGGAGCAGCCAAGGAAGAACCGACAGGTCGACGGGCCGAGGTGGAGTGAATGGATCGACGGCTGGAGACGAAGACAGGGGATGCTCTTGATTGGGTGGAGCTGGAGACTGGAAGACCCGAGGCAAATCCACACAATAGAGTGGTGTCAGAAGAGGAGCCGAGGGGCTGAAGGGAACCAGTGAAACCAGGGCCAGGGAGCTGGCTGAAGTTGGAAGAGGAGGCGGGAGAGGAAGGCTGGTCGGTACTCAGGAGACAAAGGAAACTTTGAGCTGGGCTGGACCAGCAGGAATGGGAGAATCAAGGACATATCCTCTTCCAAATCTTCACAAAATTTTGCATAGGCCAGTTGCAGCTCGCTCACAGCTGCGGGAGTGTGGGCAGGGCTTTCCTCCATGCCCTCATACTCCACGAGAAGTCCCACAGCGACGGCTCATGCACCTGGACAAGTCAAGTCAAAAACAGACTATACATGTTACAAAAGCCAGGTAAACAACACAGAGCAGTATTATGTCAGCATTCGTCCCTCAAGTTTGTGGAAAAACTAAACCGTTTCGCGACAGACTCCAGCCTGGCCGAAAACAGGCTCTGGCTCCAGAACGTGAACCCTTCTGGTGGAAAAGGGGTATGTGTGAACTTCAGAAGAACTGACTTCATACATCCACTAATGTAAATCACCAAAACCCCAGTTGATTAAAATGTATTGAGCAAAAATTATGAAAAAAGTGAAGTTAGTGAAGAGAAAAGTAGTTGTTGACACTTTCTTTGTTATTTTATATCTATTGCAATGTCATTCAGAAATTTTTAAGTGTGATTTCGGTATCGAAATTCTTCGTAAGGCCACTGTATTATTAAATAATACATAAAGAGTATTATAATACTTGAGTATTATATATAAAGATTAATTATATGTAAAGTTATAAAGATAATTCACCAAGAAAATATTATATTATAAACTATGAAAGATCAGAGAATACATTTATTTAGTTTTTAAGTTTTTTTTTTTTTTTTTTTTTTTAATGGTCCTTATTGTCTAAACCTACTTTTTTAAGGCCCTATGAACCAAATATTGAACTGCCCTTTTTAATATTGTGTGATGTTTAGGTCAGCCCTGCACACTCAGAGATAGATTTGACCTTATCTCATGGTGTCAGGCAATATCTGCATTTCAAAGCCTCTCATGGTTATGGAAAGTTTGAGGGATACTCTACAATGTCTTTCTTATTTTTGATTCACATCCTTGATATGGTTCTTTCATTAAACACAGTTTATCAAACCAATAATGATACAATCATTAATTTGAATTCTCCTCAAGGAGGCAGATAACATTAGCACATGAAAAGTGATTCTTTGCTTTTGATCCCCCCCTCTCACAGAAACAGAGACAAAAAGACATGAAGAGAGCAAGATAAGACTGTTATGAATGCCTTGCATTTCAAATTGTTTTCCACTTTGTTCTTTAAACATGTTTTTTTTTTACTTTTTCTCTAAATCTTTTTTTTTTTTTTTTTAACACAACATTCGCAGACCTGCCGTGATGTTGGTGTAGACGAGATTCTAGATGAGAAATTCTGGACAAATCTCTCTCTCAGATGAGAAGGGCCGCACAGCGCACACAAGCCAATTTGTGGCGCTGTTTAATGAAATTTGCATATCATTTGGTTCATCTGAAGTTGTTGACCCCTCAGGGCCCAGAAGAAAATCTGATCTTTAGTGAAGATGTAGACAGATCTTATTCTCTCAAACTCTCTCTATATTTTTCTGGCTCTCTCTTTCGGCTGAAAGAGAACAGCCTTATTAGCATGCTTGCCTTATTGGAATTGGCAAGGTTACATTTCCAATATTTTCAAAGAATGAAATTTAATTCATAAATATCGCACACATATTCAAACAGCAAGAATTCACATATCTTACAGCCACACTTGCATGTTGCAGGTAGATTTCATATCAAAATGATTCTGGTGGTTTGATATTTCAGTTCAGTAATGGCACAATCTTTTTTTCCCGTTTATGGCACGTTATGTTTGTTGAGTCTGTTCTGGATCAGGTTCTCATCAGTTAATTGATGCATATATTGCAGAGAAGATCTGTGTGTTTGTAGCCAATTGTAACAGTAGTTTATATTGATTTGATGAGGTTTTTCCTTCAGAACTGCTGTCAGGCATTTTGATTTGGAGACTCTCATGCCAAACACTATATGAAGGTTTTTTTCTTTGAAATCAATGAAGCAGAGGAAAGTTTCGCCTGTATTTCGGTTGATTTGTTAATCAATTACAATCCACTGAGTTGATGCAGAATCTGATGCGTGACGTTTTGGTAAGAAGCCAATTTGGCATTTGTTCAGTAAATTTCTGTCACAATAAAAAAGTGGATGAATTTGTTCTTGTATTTTACGCAGATTTACACATATCCCATATTAATAATTAGAGTCAAATAATGGTAATGAAACATTGTTCTCAGATGCTGGGAAATATGCTTGTCCTGAAGAGATGAATTTGAGAACAGCTGATCTAAATATGCAATTTGTTTCATGGTCCGTGCATATTCAAATTGGTGCATACTTTGTTGTTTTCGTTATAGAAGAGTGTGTAGAAATTGGTTTTCCAGTTATCTAAATTTTTCATGATCTTTGTTAAGTGTTGTTCAGTTTCCTCTGTTCATTTTTACAATTAGTGTCCTCATTTGTATCTAGCTGATATTCCTCAGAGCATTCTGACAGAGGTGAGAAAACTCCTCTGTTTGGTTGCACTTTCTTTTACAGTATGTGCACTTTTAATGTAATTACAGTGTACTTACCAAGAAACTACTGAGTAATATAAGGTAACATCATGGGTTAAGGTTAGGTTTAGGGGTAGTTTCAGGACTAGTAACTAGTTATTACCCGTAATTGCAACAATAAGTGTGTACATCCAAAACAGGGCTGTAAAATAAAGTGCTGCCTCTTATTAGGTTCTCATCTCTTTCCTTTTACATGCATCATAAAGCAGTTTCCCACTGAACAATAGGTCTTTACTATGATTTTGAGGTTAGATGGGTAAACTCAGAAAAAAAAGGAAGAAGCTGTCACTGGGATGATACCCTTCAAAAATGTTCTAATATTTACCATTTAGATAATAATGCTGTATATACGCTTTTGGTACGAATATGTACCTTTAAGGTCACTCTTTAGCTTTTGAAAGGGTACCGTCCCAGTGACAGTGTATAGGCTCAAGAGGCTTTCAGAAGTTTTGGGTAGGCTTTCAGAAATTTTGATCTTTAAATTTATGCCAAGTTTGTGACATATTTGGAAAACATTTTAAAGATAAATATTACTGTGAGTGATTTTCAAGCAGGCACATTATGCACACTTCTGTGAAGGTGTTTTGGACACGAGTGCTTTCCCATGTATTACAGTGAATAAAGAACCTCCTTGTTCATAAATGGCCTCCATGTCTCACAACAAAAGGTTAGTCAGATTTTGGTTTTAGAATTCATTTTAATGTTTAACCGAAAGTGTCGATTTTATACTCAACTTCCATGCAACTTCCTCCTAAAACACTGAATTAAAATGAACCGATTACCAAAATTACTCGAGGCCTTATTTCGAATGACAGTAATGCTTAAGCCAGCAGACAGAGACAATATAGAAACATAATCATCACAAAGTTCTGTGAATGTGTGTTTGTCAATGTTTGTGTGTCAGTGTGTGCATACCGACTAGCTCTAGTTCTAATCATAGCTGGCCGTGTCCAGTTTTCCTGTGCTCGGATGAGGCGGTAATGAGAATATTCTGCGAGCATTATTCCCCGTCTGAGAATATTTAGTTCCTCTGAAAAGCGCCGGCTGAAATAGGTCACTCTAACACCCGCGAGTGCCTCTTTAAAGAACATCGAATCCATTAAGAGAGATCTTGTTCCCTAGATTATTTTGGCCCTGTTTTGCCATGGAAATCAATTTTGAACAAGCTCTCTAGTTTTTGTGCTTGCGAGAACCCTGTGAAGTTTGCCTTTCTTTAACCGAGACAATACTACAACCGAAGAAACTGCATATGGCGTAAAGTACGTGGAACTCTGATTGTCCAGCACAATTCTTTTATTGACAAGTAAAGCTGATCTTGTGTCAGAAGCTCAATGTTGGCCCTGCACCTGTGCTCTTTAATATCTAAATAACTCTCCATAAAACCAGGACTGCCTATTCTTTGCGCTCATTAAAGCGCCCTTCACATCTGGAGCGCCTCTTTTAATGTGGTCCGCACTCCGCCGAAGAGTTTCCCCCCTCGGTTTCAACTGTTTGTTCTAGACCGTGTGTTTTCTTTCCCAAGTATGCAGAGCAATGTGGCACCTTTCAGATATTCTGCAGCCGTAATCTTTAGATAGAGGAGTATTTATTGTCAGACAGCACACTCTCTCATACTAATAGACAGGGTGGACTTCAAAGGGGGAGCACAAATAGACTAGCATTGTCCTGTCTCTATATCCTCTAGAGTTCAAAGGAAGAGTTTTGAATAGCAGTGTTTCCAAAGCCTCTCTTTCAAACCTGCTGGGATGTAAAGCAGGTAACCTGCTATTGATACACAAGAACACACACTCCCGCACTTCCATATATGTTCATTTGCTAGTAAACGCTTCCCGCGAGCTGCATCTCCTAATCGCGGCCGGGATAATAAAGCTGGGAATGAAAGTAAACACTTTATTTTGCCGTCTTTTCTTGCCGCCTCTCCGAATAAACAGGTACTTTAGGATATTTTCAGATTAGCACCGCAACACTTTTACGCTGACTGATGTGTGACAGACAGACAGGCATAAGAGCCAAACAGATGTCGGGTACAGGGGTGGGCGCCCTCCCTAAAGACTGATTTAATGAAGAACCGCGGAAAGAGAGAGGGTTACGAGGAGAAAGACAGAAGGAGAGAGCGAGCTATAGCGTAAGATGTAGAAAGAGAAGGGCTGAGAGGGGGAGAAGGAGATAAAAGAGTGAGTGGAGTACGCACATCAAAGACTTGCTAATGATGGTGGATGCCATTAGGGCTTGTAGTGGCCTTTGTTTCGGCTTCCTAACACCTGCAATTTGTTGAGGGCTTTCTGTGCCCCGCTGAATTACCCACATTTGCATGAGTGAATACCGAAGGGATAAAAGTGGGAGATTTTACCCCGCTGCATTTGGACTTGAATGTGCCCAAATCTTGCCAATGTTCGTCATCTGTCTCTCAGTAGTAACTGAGCTATTAGCTCAACTGTGTCTGAAAGATTTAAGGTTTACCAAACCAGTCTATACTTTGACAATCGATTTCCGGTTCCTCAACTACAGGCTCTTTTATGTCCTGGGACGAGTTGATTTTTCTTCTTTTTTTTTTTATCAGATTTCCACCTTCCAACTAAAACTGTTTTGAGAGTTTTTCACTGTGACTTCATTGTTTATTTTTGATGCATTGAAAATTTTCTAATTCGTATTACTGTACCCCGATTTTTGCTCCTCAAATATGAAAATCATTAAAAAAAACTGTTTTATAGTTAAAACTATGATAATCTAAACAGGCAAACAATAAAGATAAACCATTTAAATATTTGTTACGCTGCTGTTCAAAAGTTTGGGGTCAGTAATTAAAAATAAATGTTTTTTTATGCTCTCCAAGGCTGCATTTATTTTATCAAAAATACAGTAATATTGTGAAATATTATTGCAATATAAAATAACTGTTTTCTATGTGAATATATTTTAAAATGTAATTTATTCCTATGATCAAAGCTGAATTTCCAGCATCATTATAGTCATCAGTGGCACATGATCCTTCCAAAATCATTCTAATATGATGATTTGATGATCAAGAAACATTTCTTACTATTACAAAGGTTGAAAAGGTGTGCTGCTTCATATTTTTGTGAAAACAGTGGTACATTTTTTAATTAATATTTATTTGAAATATATTTTTTTTTGTAACATTATAAATGTCTTTACTGTCACATTTGATCAATTAAAGGTGAAGTGTATGTGAAAATTATATCAGATTTTACACTAATTGGCAGTCAGACCAACAAACAGACCAGCAGAGTTACTTGTTTAACAACTATGAAAATATATTTGTATTCTTTAATAAACAAGCTGTAATTTTGTGCAATTATGTAGAAAATTGTTAAAATATAATTTATTTGTGTGTATGTAGGATAAATAAAATGCTAGTTGTAAAATAAGCATAGTTTCTTAAAAAAAGAAGAGCTTTCTACCACATAATGCTATTAAACGCAATATGTAATTTGACATGTGACAAGACAGTGAGACAGTTTTCCCCTGTGATGTATGCAAATCTACTTTTAGACACTGATAGTACAAAAATTAAGTATAAAGACAAGTGAAAAGTGTTGGAGAAACGTGAAAATGCTGAATTCTGTAATCATGGGGTATGAGCTGAACGCTGTCCCGCACACGGCCATATGGAAGCGCGTGTAGCCCATATCTCCTGAAAATGAGCTAAAGTTTATTTTCCTGCGGGGCTTGGATTGAGGTCTGGGGAAAATCAGAGCATGAAATTGCGATTAGCCCCTGTTGTTTCTGCAGACCAGGAATAGGCTATAGCACTTGGCATGGCCGAAGGTGTAACCTGTTTTGTTTGGCCTTGATGAAGCCCTCCCAGATGGTGCTCGCAGCTGCCACTGAGCAAACGCAAGGAGAGGTGGCCAGGACCTGTGTACATTCAGCAGGAAAAACAACAAATCAGCGATGGAAAGAGACTCAGTGTAGACTGATTCGTGTGCCTCATCTCTTGTAGCTACCCATCTACCTGTGGAAAGTAATTGACCTATTTCAGCTTGAATCCTTAGATTCTCTATGATACGCTTTTCCTGTTTATCAGAATATAAATTCTGGCTTCATATAAATAAATAAAAAGATCTTTAAGGACAGATTACGGGTCAAAAGTTTGATTTCTGAAGGATCATGTGACACTGAAGACTGGAGTAATGGATTTCGAATACAGGAATGAATTACATTTTAAAATATAGTACAACAGAAACCAATTAATTTAAATTGTAATAATATTTCATAGTATTACTGTTTTTACTGTATTTTTAATCAGATAAATTCAGCCTTGGTGAGAATAAGAGACTTCTTTCAGAAACATTAAACCTTAGAGTTTCAAACTTTTGAGCGGTACTGTAAAGAAAAAGTGGTTGGATCGGTATTATTTTAGTACCATAGATATTATTATATTATTTAGAGATACTATTGTAGTTTTTAGTAATATTTTGAATTGGTTTTCATTTTAATTTTACTCAAAGGTTGAGTAATTTTGTTTAGTTTTAGTTATGTAAGTGCATCAAGTTAAACTAAATGAAATTAAGAAAGGTTCCTTGGCATCTAAATGAAATAAAAGTTTAAGTTTTGTTAAAATAATATTTTATTTTTAGTTATTTTTGTTCTGAGTTTTTTTAGGTTTCGTTTTAGCTAACTTATACTAACATTTACTTAACTGTAATAACCTACCCTGGGTTGGATAACTAATAGGATATAATATAATCACTTCAATATAACCACTAAAATGCTAACCTAAGGCTGTGTGTCCTCCAAAGCATTTTTTTTTCCTGAGGCCAGCATATTTTTTTAAATACTTTCAATGGGAATGCTGCATATTTAAAAAATTAAAATTGGCAGCAACGCATCGAGACTTTGTATAAAAATCAGAGCTCATCACTGTCTACCCACTTTTTACCCAGCCGTCCAATCACAGTGGAGGAGGGGCGGGACAAATACCAAAGCGACCAACCACCACATCCTGCTTGTACAACATCAACAGATGACAACAACAATGGAACAAAGTCACTTAAAACAGGGGCCAGAGCAAACACTTTACATTCCGTCAACATTTTATATTCAGAAATAAGCTATCTGTGAAATCAGATACACTTCTGCAGATTTTCTATATCATAGCAACCAAAAGTCTCAACGATGAAATGTGCGGCTGAAACGCCCCCAGCTAGCCGTTTTTTTTTTTTAGCTGGCTAAAATCGCTTAGGTGGACACACGGCCTAAATGCACTAAAATGCTAAACTAAACTCGATCTCTTTAGTATCTCAATCGTGACTCAAACAGATGAAATGAAAATCAAATTAAGTCTATTGCTTAAAGGGATAGTTCACCCAAAAATGAAAATTCTGTCAGTAATTTCTCACCCTCAAGTTGTTCCAACCCCGTAAGACTTTCGTTCATCTCTGGAACACAGATTTAGATATTTTTTGATGAAATCTGAGAGCTGTCTCACTCCTTCATAGGCTGCTAGGTCGTTTCATTCTGCCGGCCCAGAAGAATTAGTAAAGACAATAGTCCAAGTGACTACAGTGACTCAACCTTAAGTATATCAAGCGACGAGAATACTTTTTGTGCACAAAAAAAAAAATAAAAAAAATAACGACTTTATTCAACTATTCATTTTCTTCTATGTGGGCCTCTGAGTGAGTTCACGAGAGCACCATGACACATGCGCGAGAACTGAGATGACGACGCTCACGATCATTTGATGGGAAAGTCTGAAAGGTAAGCCATTCATTTTGCGGCATTGGTAAGGCACTTTTACGTTTTCTCGTTGGTTTCTCACGATTCGGACATCAAGGAAATGCACACTTAAGAACCATTTTAAACACATTTTAAAATACATCGAGACCCATCTGCGTCATCTTCTCAGTTCTCGTGCATGTGTCGTGGTGCTCTCGTGAACTCACTCAGAGGCCCACACAGAAGAAAATGAATAGTTGAATAAAGTCGTTATTTTTTTTTATTTTTTTTTGTGCACAAAAAGTATTCTCGTCGCTTGATATACTTAAGGTTGAGTCACTGTTGTCACTTGGACTATTTTAACGATGTCTTTACTAACTTTTCTGGGCCGGCAGAATGAAATGACCTAGCAGCCTATGAAGGAGTGAGACAGCTCTCAGATTTCATCAAAAATATCTTAATCTGTGTTCCAGAGATGAACGAAAGTCTTACGGGATTGGAACAACATGAGGGTGAGAAATTACTGACAGGATTTTCATTTTTGGGTGAACTATCCCTTTAAGTCTCCTGATTCACCAATTAAAATAATTGTAAAATATCAAATTCTTCCAAGACCAGATGATCTGAGCTGCCTTCTACATTTACTTTATAGCTCTATTATTGTATGTATTATTGACTATTGACACATTTGAGTCTATTTGCATGTTCATATATGCATTTCAGGCGAAACATCTGTGATAAAGTTGATTCTTAAGCACAGCTAAGAACTCAATTAAAGGTTAGGCAATTTTTTTAATAAACACTTTTTGTTAGTCTGGTTGAAACTCTCTTCACATCCTGATAGCAATCAATAATAGAAGTGGTCTAAACATTAAAACATGTACATATATCTTCTGTGGAAGTCACATGACCAAAAAATGTTAGTCCAATATGTTACGATGTCCTACCTGTCTGTCAACATATGTATTTCCACACCTCCGCACACCTGCTTTCGCAGACATCACACGTCATCAGAGTGTTTCATGCTAGAGTTAGACAGACGTCAGTCACTGAGAGACACAAACGAAACCTCAGCCGTCTTTTACAGTTCCTCCTGAACCAAAACAACCAGTAACCATAACCGTAATTACGAGACGGCAACCCTTGATATTCTACCTGGAGCTGTTTACGTCCTAAGACTCAGATTTATGCATTTCTGTGTAAACACTATCAACATCGAAATGAATCTGCAGCAGTCAGGTGGTGCATCTAGAGCTCTTGAAGTTTACGTTTATTACTATTGTAATGTTATGTGCTTTGAGACATGAGGTAGTTTAACGCCGCCTCTCGTGACACTTTACAGACTCTGCTGTGAACGTTCATGTGTTTTAAAGGTGTGGCTTTGGAGATGCTCTGAAGGGAGGGTGGGATCTTATGCTTTCAAAGCTAGTTCTGAAATTGCCTACCCTACCTTTACGTCTCTTGATCTGTGAGCAATACTTTGTCCTCTTGGATTTGTGGATTTTGCAGCTCTATTTTCCATCATGCAATGGTTTAAACATGATCTTTAATTCCATTTGGCCTACCATTGTTTAATATTAATTTGCCTTCAAAATTGTTTGTTGGTGTATAGTGTATAGTGAAATATGAAAAATAGCCATAATTGTCCCAAGGACAAACATCTGCACAGAACTTCAAACCCCGTCAGACAGAATCTAAAATTTGTAAATACCCATGAACTATATGTTCAGCCCCTCCGTATAATCCGAAACCTCTGATCCCGCTCGAGGAAGCCAGACGTGACCCCAACAATTACCGCGGGAACCGAGCGGGTCAGAGTTGCGATGCCACACACAGCGGCGAGCGACTGGTTAAGGGACGACCTCTCCCTCATCTCCTGACCCGAGGCCCGTCAGCGCACCGCTCCTTTTAAACGCGCAGCCCGAGCACAGGCAACAGTATCAGGTTTCAGGGGAAAATGTTGGAAATTAGCAAGAGCAGAATCAGGCTACACCGCGTCGAGGGCAGAACACAATGGCAGCTTTCTGTCAGGGAGAAACTTCAAAGGCCCGCTGAGTGACTACTCTGAGTTGGACTTTGTTGTAGATCACTGAGGAAATTCACAGATGTTTTCCCATACGAGACACCATTACAGAGGCTCTCGTACCCGGTAGCCCCGAGCATTTCTCTGCCTTTCCATCTCTCCTGCTCTTGTGTGTGAGACAGATGTGGAGACCCTTTTTTCTTTTTTAGACTTTTCACTTATTTTCTTCTGCTGTCTGTCCAAAAAACATGAAAAGCTAGACACGGATCTGACCTGTCCGAAGGAGACCTACAAATGAAGAAACTCACTGTTGACAGTTTTATCCAAGACTCGCTGACAGCGCCGTGATCTTGACCGAAGACATCACTTAAAGTTGTGTGTCAGCAGAGAACTCCTGATATTTTACAATATTTGCATTTACATGATTTGATTAAGATCTCACATTAACCCTTTAAAGCCTACTGTTTCTTTGGTCACTAAATTATTAACATGATAAAAGCTTGGCTGAAAAAACCTGTTGCACACAATCTTCTACATGTCTTCTGTCGCCTGATTGTTAGTATATACTTTTTTATAAAGTAAAAGACCGTAAAGCATAATTCCATAATTCTTCCCCTTCACATTTTTATCAAGTAATCAAAGAATAACTGATAACACCTTACGATAAGGTTTCATTTGTTAACTAAAATGAATATATATATATATATATATATATATATATATTATCCAGACATGTTATTGAGAGTTGAGATTGACAGCTGATATGTACAGTATATGCATTTTATGTATGTCGTCTGCTATACTGTTATAAAGATCTGATTGATTTACATTACAAGCTATCAGAACTTCATCTTTCTTTTTGGCCATATAACTTCACCAAATTCCATATTTTTGCTCTGTTTGGGCAAACTGAGGTGTTTTTTTCCCCCCTCTTCGAGTATGAGCCATCAAATATAATGCTCAACAACAAACATGATGCATGCTTGTATTTTTTTATGTATTTTTTTTTTTTTTATATTTTGTATAAAGGTTCGATTCAACTATTCCATTTTATAACATTACATTTATCACACTATTATTTAATATCAAGCTTTACAGGATTAAATGCGTGCTTTTATGTTTTATGTAACTGCTAAAACTAATCACCCTCTTTCTTTCTTCTTTTACAGATTGCCTTTTCCAGTGTTTTGCTACGAAATGTGCTGTACATATAAAATAATGAGGAACGATTATTTATGTATGCATTATTTTCTCAGTATTTGGATTTGCGTATTTATTATGAAAGGCAAACGTGCTATTTATCAGTTTTCTTAGAATAAAAATGAAAAACACATATTATGGTTAATTCTATAAGGACTCTCGAAGGCATCCTGTTGAATATTTACAATAATTTGTTGCCAAACAACATGATTAGATGAGCAATGGCTGACTCACTGTGCTGCTTTTATTTATTTCTTTTTTAATACTGTTTGCTCTGGGCTGTTTATGAGCGACTGACCATAAAGCAAAGTGTGTACATCCTCGTTCTCTGCATTACTCATTGTTGTGTTGATATAAAACTCCCTTTTCTGGTAATAGATTCATTCCAACGTGATAGTTCACACTTCTGTGAATGGCATGTGAGTTTGGGTTGGTGTTCTCAATCCAATCTCACCAGCTGTTTTGTATCCCAATTTGTCTGAGAAATAAAGTCAACAAAATCAAGTTTGCACTTTTGTCATTTATCGTGTGCTGCTACTTTAAAAACTCTTTGCGTGCACCATATAACCTGAATTAAGGTTGCCAAAATGTGTGGTCGTTATTAACCTGTCTGGACCCAGGAATGTACTCTTATGTAAGGGAGATATTTAGTTAAAACAGTGACTGTTAAGAAGAATAAGCAGAATTGTGTCCCCTTGCGATTCTCAAAGGACTTCAGGAAAACTGAGACCTCCTCCCTGTGGGATTCCCCCTCCTTCCCCCGTTACTATGTGAGAAACCTTAATCCCATCAAAAGAGCTGATCTGCTTCAACATCAAGCACTCCAAACTGCTGGAAAGGGACAGTTTAAAAAGTCATAGATTAGAGGCATCTCTCTGTGGGAGTTTGCTTGTCTTGTTTTTATTTAGTCTACTGCTCACATTCGAAGCTGCACTCACTGATATGACAGTTTACTCGCCAGCAAAACTTAGAAACTACTAAACTTTGAAGCAATTTTCATGTGAGCACTCATTTGCGATGCTTGATTCCTGTAATATTTGTGGAGGCGTCATGTGTGTCGGAGACTGGATTGCAGTGAAAGCTTGACTGGTTCGGGGCGGAGAACAGGGAGGAGAACTGGAAAATGTTCAGACTTTCTCAAAGACTGGATCTCCTCCTCTCGCCAGCCTGCAAATCACACAACTAAGACATCATCACCATCATCATCATCGTCGTCGTGTCATCTCCACACCTTGATGGGTCGACGCTGACTTGCACAGGGTGGTGTGGGACTGTTCTTTACTAAATCATTTGTCTTTTCAACTATGAGAACAATAAGCAAGCGCTTGTTCTTTTTGTTCTTTTGTCACAATCAATTAGTGCATGTGATTTGAGAGCCGTTCTGTTGACAACCTAGTCTTATTTTTTTATTATTTGTTTAAAAACCTCTGTGGGAAAATGTGTTATCTGTCGATCAAAGTCATGCGTTTAAGACATATTTGATAACACTTTACAATAAGGTTTCATTTGTTAACATTAGTGAATGTATTAACTAACATGAACTAACCATGAGCAACACATTTGTTATCTTTGTTAACATTAGTTAACAATTACAAATCCAGTGTTTTATTGTTTGTTCATGTAACTTCACAGTGCATTCACTAATGTTAACAAATACAACTTTTGATATAAATAATATATCAGTAAATCTTGAAATTAACATTGACAAATATTAATAAATGCTGTAGAAGGGCAGTTCATTATTAGTGCATGTTAACTCATGTAGTTAACTAATGAAACCTTATTGTAAATTGTTACCACATAATTAATGTTGGATTATTTGTAATTCAATTAAAATGTTAGGTAACACTTTGGTTTAGGGTCTGCTCACTATTAAGTTGCTTATTAGCATCATATTATTAGGATATTGACTGTTTATTAGTACTTATAAAGCACATATTAATGCCTTATTCTGCATGACTGTATTTTACATCCCTTAATCCACACAATACCTAAACTTAACTATTAATTTACCTTACTGCCTATTAATAAGAAGTAATTATGATTTTAGTGAGGCAAAGTCCCTAATCTTCAGTGTGAGTTACTGCATTTTCTCACATGTAGGACAACTTGCAATTTCTAATTGTTAAATCACTAGATTGTATTTGATCAATTCTATTTTGAAAGACACCATTGCAAACTTATCTATAGCCTACTACATTGTGGGTATAATAACTGACTGATATGGCATGTTCACTGTGATTTTTGGAGTCAAACTCATTGTAAGTGTAACTAATTTAGTCATTAATCGTAAATTAAATGTTAAACTATGTGTGAACTTTACACTGAGTCAAATGGTTCCTTCCTCTTGAAGTTATCTCATAAGCCCGCGCGAGATCTCTGGAGATAACACACAGTCGCATTGTCGCAAACAAATCCTTAATTACAGAAAGGGGGATCGGGTGACTCCGGCATCCAATAGCGGGGGTCTCAGGCGGCGAGGGGGTCTTTGATCAAGAAAATCCAATTATTTGTGTATATACATTTCCCACATAGTGATTACTTCATTAATTGTCCCGCCTTTATCCCCACCCGTCCCATCCCCCACTAATAATCAGCCCTTTTATCCAGACCAACAAACACACCATAGGAGCTTTGTGTGGATTCAGAGGATTTGCTTCCCCCTCTCAAAGAGCCGCTCTTCTTTGATGATTGGGCAGCGGCGAACTTCAAAGTCATAAATCTCACTCCTGACTGGCTGGCGGCCCACCAAAGTCCTTATCAAATCCAAAGAAGTGATCCTTCACTCCCTCAGATAGTCCAGGGATAGCTGGAGGAGAGGACGCGACGCCACCGCGCACAACACGCTCAAGTCTTTTTTATTTTGAAGAATTGAATTTGGTTGCTTTAAATCGAGAAGCTTGAGGAACTCGAGGAAGTGTTGCCATGGCAGCTGTGGCTGTGCTGAGGAACGACACACTACAGGCATTTCTGCAGGTTCGTCCAAACTTTCAGATAGTGTTGAAAATGTCGTTCGTAAAGCGCGACGCGCGTCGCTGGTATAACGCAAAGAAAAGATGCTTATTTTACTTATTTCAGTGTCTCTGAACAATACAAACTACTGCAGATAACGCGACATTATTACTTTATTCTGCGAACTATTCAAACGATTTCAGATTCATCATTAAGCAAACGTGTGCACATAAGAATTATAGGAATGCAGTTTCCATCCATTTAATTAGTTATCATTAGTATAATTTAATTAAATAGAGTTTTCAGTTCAATATAACAGTTCTTACTGTAAACGGTCTTACTTTACAGAACTTACAGTTCGATTTTAATCATCTCTAATCAAATTCAGTGGTACAAAAAGTGCAATAAACTTGCTACTGTTAGTTTAACACGTTCATTTTGAATGCAATTAAACTTCAGTTTAGTGGTTTGTGTGTTTTATTTATTTATTTTTTATTTTTTTTACAGTGTTTGACGGTGTCAAACATCGCAGCTTATTTAATCGTCTTTTTTTAAATCATATAATAACTGACTGCTATGGCATGTTCACTGTGATTTTTGGAGCAAGCCAACAAGTCAAACTCGTTGCAAGTGTAACTAATTTAGCCAGTAATCGTAAATTTATTACCAAACCATGTGTGAACTTTATATTGAGTCAAATGGTTACTTGAAATCGATTCTAAACATATTTCACCAATGCAGCTAAAGTTATGCAAACAGAAATTAAATGTCTGTCCATAATAGTTTCATTGGCTCGTTTTGAAATTGTATCTGCATATTGCTTAAATTCCTTCATAAACCCTGTAAAATAAAGTACATTTGCATGACAATTTTGTAGGAATCATTGAGCAAAAACGTGTGTGCAAATCTTTCCCCAAAAAGTGTTTTTTTAACCATGTGTCATGTGTAAATCTTTAACATGACTCTTTCTCACGATCCAGGATCGCACTCCAAACTCCTCGCCGGAAAACAGCAAACATTCTCCTCTGGCTCTTTTAGCGGCTACGTGTAACCGGATCGGTCATCATCACGGATCCGCCCACACGGACTTTATTCAAGTTCCCTACGACACGACCCTCGGGTCGCCGTCACGGATTTTCCACCCGTGGAGTAACGAGGCAAATCCCCAATCCACGCTTTCCGGCAATACCTCTTTTGGACTATCCTCCAAATCTCACCTGCAGGGCTCCTACGCCTCCCACCATGAGCTCCCGTTAACCCCTCCGGCCGATCCCACGTATCCATATGATTTCTCTCCGGTTAAGATGTTGCCATGTTCAATGCAGTCGTTACAGTCGAGCTGTCCGCCAACCTACGTTCCCGCCGTCACCTACGCCGCGCCGGCCCCCATCCCACCCTCCATTCCCGGTTTTGTCCCGGGACACTCGGGCCTGGTCCATCAGCAGCCGAGACAGCTCTCTCCAAACCCGGGCGAGGATATACCGTGGTGGAGCCTTCAGCAGGGAAACCACGTCAGCCACCCGTCGCCCCTCGGTCCCCACCGCTTCCCAATCCAGAGGGGTTTGGTGTTGGGACACACAGACTTTGCCCAGTACCAGACCCAGATCGCAGCCCTTCTCCACACCAAATCCCCCTTGGCCACGGCCCGGCGCTGCCGGAGATGCCGGTGTCCCAACTGTCAGTCGTCCAGCTCCAGCGACGAGCCCGGGAAAAAGAAGCAGCACATCTGTCACATCCCCGGATGCGGGAAAGTATACGGGAAAACGTCCCACTTGAAGGCGCACCTGCGCTGGCACTCGGGAGAGAGACCCTTCGTGTGTAACTGGCTCTTCTGCGGGAAGAGTTTCACCAGATCGGATGAGTTACAGAGGCACCTGAGGACTCACACGGGGGAAAAACGCTTTGTGTGTCCGGACTGCTGCAAGAGGTTCATGAGGAGCGACCATTTGGCCAAACACGTGAAGACGCACCAGAACAAGAAGAGCAAAAGTCACGAAAAGACTGATTACGTGAAAAGAGAAGACCTGAGACCTGTGTAGTTGACTTAGATGAACATAGACTAGTGCAATATAATCTTCAGGATCCTAATGAAGTGAAAAACAAGCTTTTATTTTTTCATTAAAAAGGTTCATGAGACTTACTTAGACTGGGAGTCTTTTTTTTTCTTGGACTTGTAAATATTATTTTCAAGTCGTTCCTAAAGGAACCCTGGACAATGTGTCCTGTCCCTGAGCTACTCAAAACATTAACACGTTTTAACTTGTGTTAAGATCTCTGTCTTCGGTGGAAGATTTCTTTATCCTGTAAATATATTGATAGCTTTTGTTGAATGAAAGTGTCAGTTTTTCGCTCCTTGTGGGGTGTTTTAGCATGCTATTAAAAACCATCTGTTAAACTTCCAAAATGATCGTGTGAAAATAAAGTAAATGACTTGTACATGCCATCGAAACATAAGACGGTGAGGTGGAGTTGTTATTAAGAAGTGCGTAGATTTATTTTTTGAAGAGGAAAAATGCAAGTTAAATGGATGTCAAAGTTTTATAGCGTGTGAGTGTGTATGAAACGCCTAACAGAGAAACAGTGAAACTCTGTTGGGTGTCTGTGATTCAGAATCAAGCACTGTGATATTTATCACTTATTAGGATACGCAGAGTTCAAAGGACGACATTATGATTTTAAATTAGCAAAAATGACAATAAAGCAAACATTAACTGACGTCAGCTGTATTTTTCTGTTTTTCATGTCACTCGTGAGCATTTTGCAGATGCTGTCAGTGTTTGATATGTAAAATATATAAACACAACCCCTCGAGCTATCAAAGAAATGCAGTTTTGCGCTGCATCGAAATCTCAGAATCGCATCGATGAAAAGATTACATGCCGAAACTGTATGGCAGATGTGTTACTATCATGTCATCTAAAGTTCATTTAATACCATCTATGGATATTAATTATAAAATACAGTAGAATATAATTTCTGTGCCGCACAAATCTGCTCCATCTAGATAAAACATATTCAGATGCACTGCAATAGCAAATCTAATTTCAGTGCAGATTTTGATGTGCTGTTTTGAATTTTATCTAATCAAGTCCATTTTAACCTCAATCTCAGTGCGTTTTGATTTTTACTAGATGGTTTCTGGCAGTTAACTCTAATTAGAAGGAGAATGATGGTAATAATTAATTATATGTCTGAATTATACTGACAATTTTGCATGGAGAAAGACATAGTTGCACAGAAAGCCCACAAACTTTTGAAAAAAAAAAAAGTAAACATTTGGTCATTAAGTGAGGTTTTTCGTACAATTTTCTTACAATTTATATTATCTTTCATGCCTTGACAAAGCGTTTCACACGTAACAACATCTAAAACCAGCATTGCTAAGTCAGATTGGAGTATATGAAGGAAGCGTTTATTAATGATATTTGGAAGGGTCTTTTTGGCACCTAGAAAGATCATGTCTTTGCTTCTCCAGCAACAGCGCCTCTGTTGGTAAAATCACTAAACGCTTCTCTAATGTTTGCCCACTTACTTGTGTTTAGAGGATCTAGCTGTTTTCAACAGTATAGTTGTCTCCTCAGCTATAAGTGCAAATAAAGCAACAGATTTAATGATTTGAATTGCAAATATTGCTGCAGTTCTGCATAAATTGTAAAAGGTTTTAATATCCCACATATTTTTGTTTATTAAACACACTATACAATCAAATTTTATTCAGATTCATAAAACCACTTTCTCATTGAGGACATACACTGATATGTTATTGGTGAAGATTGTGTTTGAGTTAAAGTTTCTGTAATGTTTTGTAATGTGTTCCTCAAATGTATTTCTGTATTCTGAGGGGGGAAAAAAATATTTTTTTATTATTATTATTAGGGATGCACCGATATGAACATTTTGGCCGATACCGATAACCGATAATTCTTTACATTTGAAAGCCGATAACCGATATCTTGGCCGATAAATCTAAATTTAAATTTTTATATACTTTGATAGCCTGTATACATAAACAAAATGCTCACCATTAAAAGCCTTGTCTCAAACACTTTTAACATAAATCAAACATATACAATACAGTATAGCCTAGTTTGAACCAGTGTAAGATTCCTTAACTTTTAAAATTAATTTTACACTCATATGGGCAACTTTCTTTATTAAAAAAAATGGTAACACTTTATAATAAGGTTTAATTTTGTTAGCATTAGTTAGCATGAACCAACAATTTTATTAGTTAGCATGAACCAACAATTTTATAAGACATTTTTAAGAAAGTTGTATCTGTTAACATTAGTCAATGCACTGTGAACTAACATGAACACACATATTTTATTAACTAACAATAACACAGGCTATTGCTCTCTGTTAGTTAATGCATTAACAAATGAGACCTTATTGTAAAGTGTTATCAAAAAATCTATTGCCTAACAAAAAATAAAATACCCTAAATAATGCAAACAAGCGGACAATAAGGAAATTATTTTTATCAAACCATATCGTTGATGAAAATAATACGAGAACAAAATAATGGTAGTTATTAATTATAACACAATGTTTTTGAAAAAAAAAATAAACATTTTTAATATTACAGTGATAGTAAACATCTTTAACAGCTTAGTTGCTGTGTGAGCGCGCGCGCTGAAGCTGAAGAGAACGAACGTTAAACCGAATTGCTTTGCTAGAAGGTTAATCAACTCGACGGTTGCTGAAGAATGCAAACCCAAAGAATTTACAAATTTATTACAATAGTGAATACAATTATAACTATATGACAGTCCCAATCATAGCTTTTAATGTTTTGCATATTTGTTTAATCTGCGCGCGCTGGAGCTGAAGAGAACGAGCACCGGGAAACTGAAGAACTTTTCTAGCAGGTTGTTTAAATCCAAGAAACGCATCATATGTGAGATTAATCAGATATTTATTTTACATCAACTTTATATTACGACTTATCTGCGCAAAATGACGTGAATGCACAATCGAACTCGTGCTGGTCATAATGTTTAGCCTAGGCTAATCCCTGTTCTGGACGCGCTATTCCCACAACAACGCGCTGAAACGGCAACTAAACCCAGAGAATTCACAACGTTTTATTACAATAGTGTTCTCATTATAATGGCATGTATATGACAGTCCCAATTATAGTTATAAATGTGCATTGCTGTTTGAGCTGCGCACGCTAAATAGGCTATAAAGATGATCACCGGTACAATGAAGCGCTACTGCATCGTTCATTAACTCAACCAAATGCATCCTATATTAGATTAATCAGATTTATATACACAAATTAAACATATTACAACTTACAATGACACAGAATGCTGCGAATGCTCAAGAGAACTTGACTGTGCTTGTCATGAAGGCTTGACTCCATAGATGCGCTCTTTCCACCACAACGCGCTCGTCGCGCTGAAACACTGGCGAACAAGAATTCACAACATTCTTTTACAGGCGTGTTTTTATTATAATGTTATGAAGCCAATGTGACAGATTTGTGCTGCACATGTTGCACTGAACTGTATCTTCCTTTTCGAAGTGAATCCAATCATTCAGAACCATCATGGCGAACAGCGCGCGTCTCTCAACTGAAGTAGATAATCTATTATCTATCGGCTTGGATATATCGGCCCAATTTTCTTATCGGATCGATAACGATAACATCAAAAAAGACCATTTATCGGCCGATATCGGTATGTGGTCGATATATCGTGCATCCCTAATTATTATGTTTTATCTTAAAACCACTCCATGAAAGCCATAATTCTAGTTTCCAAACTCACAGTACTACTTATAAAAAAGTGTTGTAATGCATTTTGTTTCTATGTTATCAGAAACATCTTGTGTCTGTGCCGGTTTAGTTAAACGCAATCATTTTCTGGATCTTCGTACATAAACATGATTGAGCTAAATATTTTAACAACCACATTCTAAATTATGTAAAGAAGAAAAGCCCTGTTTTTCCTATTTACCTTAAATGATAAATATATTGATTTAACGAATAGCTTTAAACTTTATTGTTAAGACAGTTATTTTACACATTATTTGATACACAAAATTATATGATCAACAAATTATGACAACATGTTTTTACATTGCTGTAACTCATCAAAATAAGTTGAGCAATTTTCCACTCATGTTATACAAGATTCAACTCATTTTTTTAAGTCAGTTTAATGTATTTCAAGTTGAAATGACTCAAACATCCAAGTTGATTGTACTTAAAAATTTAAGGCAGCAACTTTTTTTTGTACTTCTATTATAATGAATACTTATATTTGTCAACATGAACATGCTTATTGTTGTTGTTGTACATGCAAAACAAGAGGACAAATGATTTAGACATTCTTAGTTGTCTCTTCACATTCATGCAAGTACTTTCTTTCCAGAGTGACACACAGAAAGACATGTTCAGTAAGTTTGGCCTTAAAGGAATAGTTCACGCAAAAATGAAAATTCGGTTCAATCTAACATGTGCTTGTTTAGTTTAGAGTATTAAATGTGGGAAATGAACAGAACAGAATGAAAGAATATGGGCAACTAAACAGCTGATGGACCCATTGACTTCCATAGTTTTTTGTTTTTTCCCCTCATTGTATGGAAGTCAATGTGTCCATCAACTGTCTGGTTACCCAAATTCTTCAAAACATCTTCTTTTGTATTCAGCAGAAGAAAGAAATTCATACAGGTTTGAAACAACTTGAGGTTGAGTAAAAGATGGCAGAATTTTCATTTCTGAGTAAACCATCCCTTGAAACCACCATGAGAACCCCATAGAAATAACTGTATCATTTCCAAGATGAAACTTAAAAAATATAAGACAAAAGAAAGCAGAGTATTTATAATGGACCCTTTTCACAGACGACGATGACGCATTTACACAGTTATCAACATTGCAAATCTAGTAAAGTACTATGTATTTTCATTTTTTTTAATACACATGTATAACACTATATATTGTGTTGTATTAGCTTGTCAGTAAACGACCGAAAAACGAACAAACGCTGCTGTGATGTTTCTAATACAACGACTGAGGGAGTGATGACAAATTTGACATCTTTCTCTCTTCTGACCAACACAATCAATCTGTCTTTCGGAAAGTCATGGAAACTTTTCTTTTGCAGCAAATAGAAATACAAGAAATATGTTTGCCGTCATCTCTTTTTCATTGCTTTGGAAGTTTACACAGCTTTGACGACTTCCGCTTCTGAGAACCCTGGAAATGTGAAAAGGGTCCGTGTGTTTCAGTTGGTCTTAATTAAAATGTGCTTTAGTAGATGTGTCAGTTTTGTTTTGACTGGTGTCATGCTATAGAACGAATAATAACTCAAATGATGTAAAATGTCCCATTATGAAGTGAAAAGCTGAAGTTTTGGAGTAACATGTCTCAGTGTGGCCCCTGCTCCAGCAAACACTGAGTTCCCACGGGGCAAACGGTCTGTTCCTCTCCTTCAGACAGTGCGATATGGTCAGGCTATCACAACAGCACATGTGTGTTTGCTGCAGGGAGTGTGTGTTTAAGCCTCAGCGTGACCTGATCTGAATGCCACACTCTGATCTTCCTTTGATGTGAGTCTGTTGAGAGTCTGGCAGAATCAGCCATTTAGACACACATACTTAAGCATGCATACTTCAAATCTAACATGTGCTTGTTTATTTTAGAGTATTAAATGTGTGTGTGTGTGTGTGGGGGGGGGGGGGGTAAATAAATAAATAAAAGAATACACCCAGGCCTAGCTGAGCATCAAAGGTTGTTTGGGGTGTTTAAGAGCATCACTGACGTCTTGAGAACGGACTGGAGTGACACTCTGCGTCAAGAGATTAATGCATTTCTACATCTAACTCAACGTCCCATGCTTCTCTTTTACTTTATTTTTCTTTTCATCAAAACAACACATTCTGTTAAGCACTGAGATACGAGATGCTGTGCTTATATTGTGACTTGACTGCCTAATTGCGTTTCTAAAATGGTTACTACATATGAAATATTGCATATAACATTTTTTTAAACATTTTATTAAGCTGATTGACCAAGTAGCATCCTTCCACTAAAAGATAGCGTTTTTGTGCTTTAAAAAAGTAACAATCTGCTATAGGCAGTGTGCAGTGCTATGAGAAAAATTAGTCATCTGTTCATTTAAGAAAAAATTGTAAAAAGAGTTTGTCTGATAAATTAATAAATTAATAAACTGCTATATTAGACAAACTGAAAAAAACAAAACAAGTTGCCTACGGAAAGTACACAAGAAACCAACAAAATTATTATTGTAATACTTTTATATACACACATATATATCTTTGTGTGTGTGATAAATTTTTTATCTTACAGTTACTGTAAATTCGGCCTCTAGTTCATAAACGCCAGAGGAGAACTGGCCCCCGACTGAGCCTGGGTTCTCCCAAGGTTTTTTTTTCTCCATTGGGTCATCTGATGGGGTGTTAGGACACCATTAGGTCACTGGATGGAGTTTTTCGGTTCCTTGCCACTGTTGCCTTTGGCTTGCTCAGTTGGGGATATTCAAATTAATTAACCAATCATACCATTGATCTGCTCTACCAAACTTGGATGTCTTTTTTCCATTAATAAACAAACATTGTTAAGTTGTTTTGATTGATACTGTGAAGCAGCTTTGATACAATCTGTATTGTGAAAAGCGCTATATAAATATATTTGACTTGACTTGACTTGACTTGACTTGACTTGACTTGACTTGACTGTGTGTGTGTGTGTGTGTGTGTGTGTGTGTGTGTGTGTGTGTGTGTGTGTGTGTGTGTGTGTGTGTGTGTGTGTGTGTGTGTGTGTGTCACTACAAATATATATATATATATATATATATATATATATATATATATATATATATATATATATATATATATATATATAATATATATATATATATATATATATAATTAGATTTTTTTATTTAATTAATTTTTCAGTGACTGGACATGCTTTTTAGGCTATGAAATCTTTACACTGCCATTACTGCAGGGATTGTCATTATCACTACTTTCCTGAAGCCTGTGAGCACTTGAGCACATTTAAAAAAATGGCTTAGTCTAAATTAAAGAACACTCTTTATGCTATACAAACATAACTTCAAATATTTATTTTTCATTTGTTTGATTGATGGTTTTTGCTTGATACATACTTACTGTGTCTCAGGGTTTTTTATATAAATTATGACATTTGCATAGAAGAAGCAGGTGTAAATGATGACTGAGCTTTGCGGACAGCTATTAATATTCCAGCGCCATCTTCCGGCGACCTCCGGACATTCTCTTTTAGCAGCGCTAGTCATGATCCATTGACCTACAGTTCCTCTCTCTCTCTCTCTCTCTCTCTCTCTCTCTCTCTCTCTCTCTCTCTCTCTCTCTCTCTCTCTCTCTCTCAAAATAACGTTTAATCACATCCATAGACCTGCAAAATCAAAACAAACAACATTAAAAGTATTCTTCATTTTGTAATGACGCCAGTGTCTACATTCTAAGGAAAAATGTTTGATAGCAAACACATATAGTTGCGCTGTTAAAAGATGAGGTTTCAATAATGACCAATAAGTGTTTGTCTTATCAAGAAAGAATATTTAAATATATATTCCTTTGGACTGCAGGTACTGTAGAACCCGAAACACCAGCATGGTTTTCTGAGGAACCAGCCAGAGTTCGACGGAAAGTGATTTGAAGAGGGTCCTTTGAGTTCAGGAACCATTGAAGAAATGAATGCTTATGAATGTGTGTTGTGTTTTGTTGGAGTCGCTGTACAGATGTGAGTGACGAAGAGAGGGAGCTGTCCAGCTGCTGAAACCTGCACACATACTCACATGCAACATGATCAGTTTTATCCCTATACAGTCGATGCATTGCTGCGCGTCAAATCACATAAAGATAGGGAAAATAATGCTTAAGGAAATCTAATCAGGTTCCTTGGAGAAAAAAATGGAATATGTGAGTGAACCGCGGTAGTTTAACTCCATTAATTGAACGCTTGCTGCCACCATGTGGAATCCTTCTTCAACATCAGTCTGAAAAGCATTTCACTTCGTTGCCAACATTCAGGACTAAAACTTCTGAGACATGAGCTTGTCTTTTCAAGGTTAAGAGGATGGCTTGTCCCATAAACATATAAACCTCCGAGCTCAATGCTAAAGTAGTCTATGGATATTCATTATAAACAACCAGTTCAAAATCAGGTGCTGAAACACACGAAAAAAACGACATTTAGTGTTCTGCAAACACTGTCGTCCTTGATCTTTCAAGGTCAGAACGACACAGAGTCCTCTGAACGGGCATATAATGTGTTGTGTTGGGTTGGGTTGTGTGTGGCTGTTGTGTTCAACTTGTAAAGTGTTTGTTCGTGACTTGCTTTCTTATTTAAGCGCAAATTCCTGCGGGAACGCGTGCCAGAGCTCATGCCATGAGATGTGTTTCAGAGGCAGTCTGATGTTGTGCAGGTTCGAGGTTTACCAGCCGTGAGTCTGCGCATAAGCAGCATCGGATAAACAGCAGCAGCGAGTAAAACACTGCCTCGGAAAGGTCATCGCGATCCGTCACTGAGGGTTTCAGCTGATTCTGGAGGAGTGAGGCGCGTGCACATTTAGTTGCGTGGAGATTTTGGACACTGTTGCGATTCTCTCTAGATTCCTTTACCAGGTAAGCGGCTTCCTTTACTTTCAAATGTTTCTGTTGATCATATCAAAGTAAAACCGTAAATTATTCATCTAACAGGTGCTTCACACAGTCATGCGTTCAGTAAATCTCAGTGCCTTCAATCGGTAAAACTGTGTAGTAGCCTATGTCTGGGGAGTTCTCTGGAAAATATTGCCTATTTGAACCTCATAATGGCAATCTATATTGCATAAGGACATAAAATCAGGTTTCTATTAATCTTCCAACAGTCATTAATTTCAATCATCCATACGTCTTCTGAATTGAGAAATCAATGTGCACCATTTTTTAATCAATGCTTACGTGTTTGGGCTATTAATCATGACAATGTGTGATTCCTATTATTGGCAGGATGATGAGCCAAATCCATTTCTGAGAAAGAAACTTTCAGAGCCCTGTTTCAGTTCACAGGGATTATTTCAATGCAGACGCCTTAAAATGATTTGACATAGCCTACTGACCCACACTCGGGTCGCAAAACGCGGGTTTTGCAGTGATTATACTATATAATAACTATTTTGGTTCCCCAAAAGAACCTTTCAATTAACAATTCTTAAAATAACCCCTTTCCACTATACATTTATATTTGGCCGACGCTTTAGCGACTAACATTGCATTTCAAGGTACACATTTACATTCTTATCATGTCTTGCTTTCCCTGGGAATCGAACCCGTGGTTTTAGCGTTGCAAGCGCCAACGCTTTACTTTTTGAGCCACAGGAAGGAAACAGAGGCTATATATCTCTAAGCCTAGGTCTGCCTTAAAGAACCACAAAAGGTTATTTAAGGCAGACTATAAAGAATATTTGGGGAATGTAAAGGTTCCATGGATGTTGAAGGTTCTTCGTGGAACCACAGATTCCAATAAAGAACTTT